>JAYXIM010024594.1:0-600000 GCA_037575425.1 Anastrepha fraterculus | reverse complement strand
TGGCGACTTCAACGCGGTGGTGGGCAAGAAGGGAATTTTTGGTCCCACAGTCGGAAAATTCAGCCAGCACAACGAAACATCCGGTAACGGACAGAGGCTGATCGACTTCGCTGGGGCCCGAAACATGGTAGTATGCAGCACCAGATTCCGGCATAAGAAGATACACCAAGCAACATGGCTGTCTCCTGATCAAAAAACACGAACCCAGATCGATCATGCTGTGATAGATGGAAGACACGCTTCTAGTGCTTTAAATGCACGTACGATCCGAGAACCCAACATCCACTCGGATCATTACCTTGTTGCAGTCAAACTACGCACACGCCTCTGTACAGCAAAAAACGTACATCTAACTGCGCAAAGAATGCTCAACATAGAAAATCTGCAATCACAACAGACAGCCAGAAGATTCGCCACTCGAATTTCCTCCTGTTTTCAGAGAGTACTGCCCAACAATTCGACATGCACGAGCAATGGAGCAACATTTGTCGTTCTCTACGTACCGCCGCCGAAGAAGAAATCGGACTCCGGCGCATCCGAAAAAACAATTGGTACGACGAGGAATGTTATGCTGCCGCCGAAAGAAAGGATGCCGCCTATAGAGCCAAGCTGCGATGGGGTGCAACGCGAGCCATGTGGGATCGATACCGGGAGCTAAGAAAGGAAGAGAGACGTATTATCAGACAGAAAAAACTAGAGACCGAAATACGTGAGTGCGAGGAGCTTGAGATGCTGGCTAATAGGAACAACGCCCGAAAATTCTACCAGAAAGTTCGACGGCTCACAGAACGTTTTAAGACCGGGGCGTTTTCCTGTAAAAACAAAGACGGCGATCTGGTGACCGACATCCAGAGCAATCTTAAGTTATGGATGGAGCACTTCTCGAACCTGTTAAATAGTGATAGCTGCGCATGTCACAGAGAATGTGAAGATCACAATACCCCAATCGTTGACGACGGAATTGTCGTTCCGCTACCCGACAATGACGAGGTGAGACTAGCATTAACGCGTCTAAAGAACAACAAAGCCGCGGGCGCCGACAGACTGCCGGCTGAGCTATTCAAACGTGGAGCTGGTAAGGTGAAAGTATAAGCTTCTATAAAAAATATGGTCGGATGAAAAATGCCTGCCGATTCAAGTTAAAGTGTGCTCTGACAAAACCATAAGAAGAGTGATCCTGCAAAATTGCGCAATTATCGCGGGATTAATCTTCTAAATACCGCCTATAGGGTTTTAGCCAGCGTATTGTGTGAAAGGCTGATCCCCACCATCAACCAGCTGATTGGACCTTATCAGTGTGACTTTAGACCTGGAAAGTCCACAATCGGCCAGATATACACAATACGCCAAATCTTGCGTCGCTTGGAGTGTTTGAGAGAAAGATTCTGCGCAAGATTTTTGGACTTTTGCACGTTGTCAACGGCGAATATCGCAGGTGATTGAGGGATGAGCTGTATGAGCTGTACGACGACATAGACATAACGCAGCGATTAAAGATGTAGTGGGTCATGTTGTCTGAATGGATACAAAGTATTCGAAATATTCTGAAAGTATTCGATGCGGTACGAGTTGGTGGTAGAAGAGGAAGAGGGCGGCCTCCTCTGCGTTGCAAAGATCAGGTGGAGAAAGACTTGGCTTCACTTGGTGTGTCCAACTGACGCCGGTTAGCACGACAAAGAAACGACTGGCGCGCTTTGTTAAACTCGTTCAACATCACATAAGCTGTTATCGCGCCAATTAAGAAGAAGAGCAGAGAAGATTAGAGAGTTTGCAGTCTTACTGATAATTAAAATTGTATACGCCCAACTTCTTAATTTATCGTCCATCCACTAACACACACCAACCTACATAGAGAGTTTTAAATATCATCTTATACAAACACAATCACAATCACAATCACTTTTGTCGACCCTCAAATGTAATTTTTGCGGTTTGACCAGATTTTTGTGGCAAGTCCAAGTCAATCGACTTAAAATTCTTCACAAGTTTTATTTACTGTCCTATAAACTTTTCGTTATTTATAAATATTGCCAACATTTGACATTTAGCCACATTTTGGTGGACGAAAGTTGCGAAAGTTTTTGAAAAGTTTGTTGGCTGGTTTGATTTCCAATGCTGCTACTCGTCATTTCTAAATTTTTTCTACAGAATTTCACTATATTTGTTGTTTTTATTGTTGTTCTCCTAGCTGGTTAATTATTAACACTACCTCATTTACTCAATTATTTGCAGGGAAGTTGTATTGCGGAGACATTGCCATTTATATTTAACTTTAATATGAATAATCAAGGATGAATGAAAAGATTGCGATAAGGGAAAGCGAATAAAGATAATATTCTAAAAATGTATTATGATTAAATTTTAACATTTATTAAAACAGACACATAATAGAGCTAAAACGGGCACCCTAACCTGGTAATTTGAGTTTTCGAAAGGCAAAAAATTGAAGCCATATAAAGAGAATACTGATAATGAAGCTTTCAAAATAATGCCTAATGAATAATGAAACAATACAATAAACGAATTGCGCAAATAGAGGTATTGAGGTATAACCATACAGCTATTCATATACAAAATAAATAATGAAAATTAAACCTTATTAGCAGCTAGCTTTAATTGGATAGTAAATCTGCCGCTATACCAAATAAAGTGAAATTATGCAGCAAAGTGCCTATAAGTATCCAGCGAATACCAGAAAGAGTATTTATTTGCATAACTTCATGCAATAATTCATTTCCATGTACACAAGTAGATACCACAAACGGTCTGTGCGATAATTGTTGTTATCGAAATGAGTTGTTATCGAAAATAAACGGTAATCTCTCTGCAACACGTACGCCAACTGCTACACCCGGAGGACTACCGATGAACCAGAAGCCAGAGCTAATTTCATCTTTAGTCATTAGCAGAACACTGACACAAGTACGCTTAAGGACTCTTACTTCTCCTAACTATGCCTTATGCGTGGAGAATATTTGCCCTCTCACTGCACCCACCATGATTTTATCCGAACTTTCATTTCAATGGATTTCGCTATATAATTACAATAGACTCTCTAAAGTTCCTCAATACTCCCAATTTTCCTCGTGATTAAAGAATGCTAAAAATAATATGTATTCTTAGCTTACCACTTACTCTTACTTAATGAAGTTCCAAACATCTGCTTGTAGAAAGCACATTTTTTTCTTTGGTCTTCTCCTGCACCCTTCCCCATGACCGCTTCTGCTCTAGAGCCAAGACTTGACCTAGTTCCATCCATAAAGTTTCTAGAATATTTCAGTCGTCTGTGCCTGTCTGGTATTGCGACATGAAGAGGTCTAACTAAGTTAACTTACGTACGTGGAAATCAGAAGGTATTTCTTGAATTTCTAGGCAAGGTACGGTTTTTATACCATTCTCCAAAGATCTCAGCCTTTAGATAGATTTTGAAGCACCTCCAAAAAAGAATACAACTAGGGATTTCAAACTTAGTTCAGCATTGGGAACTTTCCCTGATGCTGTAGGGCAGACTATTGTGAAAGCAAGCAGATGGCACTCGGCAGCTTAAAATCGAATTCACTAGACACCTGTGTACTAATATATATATACAATATGTATCATTCACTTCCGTGTGTTTGTATATCTGTAAGCATCTTTCAGGCGACAGGTGACGATTTACCCCAGAAAGAGGAAAAAACTTTAGTAATTTTGAACTAGAAACGCTTTTCCAACAGACGTTTCAAGTTGAAGGCAATACAATGCTTATTCTCACGAACAATTTGTATAGTATCCCCTTTGAGTTGTCCCTTTTTACTATATATAAATTCTGATCCTAGGCATCGAACAGTAACAAATTATCCATTCTTAGCTTTGAAGGTTTGCTTTTGTCTGTTATAGATAAGGGGTTTAAAATGAGAAAATACATACAAATCTAAGAAAATCACTAAAAATATTCCCTTGGACTTTGATCAAAAAAATTATTTTTCTCTTTACTAGTAACATAAGAGGATCCCAAATTTTACATTCAGTTGCCAAGCCCAACAATCGCATCTACCAATATCAATTATTCTTTTTCTGGTTATTTTTTTTTTAAATTATTGACAGATAGCAAATTTGTTTAATGATTTTTCATTTTTCAAGTTGTTGAAATGAAAGTTGCTAATGAAGTTACAGGATATTGAGAAAGAAGAAAACTTAAGTTTCGAATTTCGTTATGATATTCAATGTATGCGTGCACGCGTAGATGTATGAAATGACAGACAGTTATCTCTCAACATTCTGATCGTTTTGTTATACATACAGTTTTGCAAGAAAATGTTTTAACATACTAAACTATCCAAGTCCTTTCCATTTCTTAAATTAAAACTATACTTTCAAAATTATTTTATTAACTTGCATTGTTGCCAGTACCTCGTAACGTGGAATCCGCCAAAGTAAGCAAAAAAAAAAAATACAAAAAAAAACATATGCTTCTTTTTAGCAGTCAACTGTTTTCACACATCAATTTTCGGCATCTTCTGCTAAGATGATTTGATAACCCGTCATTCCACTGAATCGCGGCACATGTGCTAGTCATCAATCAGTCATAAAAGGATCGTAAAGTAATTTGTCGATCAAAATATCAAATCGTACGCAAATTATATAGAACACGAAAATGACTGGAAAACGAACATTGCGGTAGCTCAGACGATCTATTATAATTATACAATTGGGAAACGTGTGCACAAAAATATTTGCCATTCTGAGTCGGCTTGAAACTGTAGGTCCCTCCAGTTGTGGAACAACATCAAGACGCACACCACAAATAAGAGGAAGAGGAGGTCGGCCAAAGACCCAGAAAGGGCGTACGCGCCAATTATATATATATATATATACATATATATATATATACATATATATATATCCAACATATTGTAACGAAAATATTCAAAAGCGTATAAATATCTTTTTATTAGATAAATATTGTTAGACACTGTATGCTAACTATATGTGAATACAAATTAATGCCATAAGTTTGCCGCGCACAAATTTGTCTTAGCGCTCAGCCAGGCGTTATGTCATTTAATTTGTGTGCATCTATTTTATAATAAATATTAATGAGTTCAACAACAGCAACAACAAACGTAAATTTTATATAGCAAGTGTAATAGGCATAAAGCATAAGAGTAATATATTTATAACAGGACTATAAAGCAACAAAAAGGCTTTATGATTAGGTAATTACGTTTTAGACCGTTGGTAATGTTTATTGCCTAAAATTACTCATACGACCCGTATGCCTTAACTAAACGCACACACATACACACAGCTAAACGTGCATCTCATTATTTGCATAGCTAATGACCATTAAATTACAACAATAAGATAATGAGTGAGTGAGTGTGTGTGTAAATGCATATACATGTACGCAATAATTTATGTGTGCAATGAGCCTGATGTGGCAACCTACTATGTATTCAAAATGTACCTAGTAATACTATATATCTATGTATGAATGTATTGCGCATGTTATATTTTTTAGGAATATGCCCTTCGCGTTGCATGGCGGATTAAATTAATATGGGCCAGGGCGAACGGTGTGAAAATGAAAAAAGGCGCTAAGTTGGCGGAAATTTTGTGACAGCAGCACTCAGCAGTTCAGCGAACACAAAAAACTGCCAACTAAACTCGAGCCTTTCTGAAGCTTACTTACAGCAGTGGTTATTAAAATATTTTCACTTACGTAACTTTATTTTATGTAGACCAATCTAGCCAAGCCCAGTGAACGACATTCTAACGCAAACACTGAGAGTTTTTTCCATTTCAGCGAGCAGCCGATATCCAATTCGCCTATCACAATCGCAGCAATTTCCAATAGGCTGGTTTGGAATATTCGGGTCAGACCTGTATAATTCATTTGAAGATTATGCCACAACTCTTGCATTACGCGTATAGCCAAAAGGGATTCAGGAATTGTTAATAAAATTCGCCTGCTTTCTTTAAATTGTAGTGGACTTCTTCCTTTTGTGTACTTTTAAGCTCAAAAGCAGTTAGTGTCAAATTTGTTTATCTTTCATGCTCTTCTGTTGCCAAACCACTAAGTGGAGCAATTGACTGCTCTAACCTCTTGGAAAGAATAACCTCTGATGTTCCTAAGCGCAATGTATGAGAAATTACGTTAACGATTCTAGATCTAACTACGCAAGATGCGAACTCAATCGGAACTAAATAATTTTTCAAATTTGAACCCGGGGAGCCCGAATGTAGCTTATTATATTAAAAATGTAAAAAAATAATCCATCAAAAACCGCGTTTCTTTGTTTTCTTGTTTTGTGTTTGGTGTTGTAAGTTTTATATCCGCAGCTGTACGGGTTACCAGTGGGTTTTCCAGTACATTGCTGCTAGCGGCCACGCTCTCCTTCACCACAGAAGGCTGTTCTACTAATAGAAATTATAAGTACGAATATGACACGCGCGCTTTTGGATTGTGATGTAGAGGCGCCATACAGCAGCTGCAGTAATGCTGTTGCAATTTAAGTAATATCTAGGTGGGTTACTATTGCAGTTAACTACATGCCAGAAGTGCTAATGTGCGAGTTCTCTAAAATACATAAAAGCACTGAAAATAAATATTTAGTTTGACGACATTTTCAAGGATGGTGTTCTTAAGTGAAACATAGTTTAATTTTTGTTTGACGAGCTTAAAAAAAAGCTGAAGATATTTGAGATTTGATTCGCACCATAGAAAATTTAAATGCATAGAATTTTCTTTTTAATTATAATGAGATTTTATAAAGGGTTATCGCGGGGTAACCTTTAAACCAAATATTCTTTTCACACCAATTTTATATATTTTGGGTACATATCTCAGTGATGACTGGCTTCACGTTAAGACAACACATCGAAATATTGAAAATTTACTTTCAAAGTGGATGCTGAATAGGCGAAAGACAGTTAAGCTCGTCGGTACCCAGTCTAGTCGAACGAGAATATCACTTTTGTGGCTAACAATGTGCACTTGGAGCCGAGAACAACAACAATAAGGTTCAATTAACTTGACAACTGAAACCGATTTTGCTCAAAAACGCATTTTTCGTATGAGAACCACTCATGCTACTGTGTAGTAAAAAAATTTATCAACATTTTAATAAATTCCATCGGTTAGGGGGAAGCCCACGACAAATTTTCCAGAAAACTGTTTTTTTCTATTCTACAACTTTTTCACTAAAAAGTATTAAAAACACGATTTAAACCTCACGCAGAATAATAAATAGGTATCAAGAAGAAAATCGTGGCAATTTTCAGAAAACTTCTCTCGTACGAATACTCCAGAAGTTTCAGCCAGATTGGTCTATTATTTTGTGTGTGGCATTTGTTTGAATCATCGTTCCTTTTCCATCACGACAACGCACCAGAACACATCTTAGCAGTTGTGGTCGCAATATTAATGGAAACAGAATTCAAAGTCGTTTCATATACCCCCTATTCTCCAGACTTGGCTCTCTCCGATTCCTGGCATTACTAACTGTTGCCCAATTCGAAGAAATAACTGGAAATAATAAGAAATAATATTCAAACGAAAAGCAGAAACGAATGGCTATTTTGCAGAATTGCACAAATTATACGGAAAGGATCAACAAACTACAACAGCGTTGCACGAAGTGTATAAACCTAAAAGAAGACTATGTCGAAAAATAAAAAAGCTTTACCCCAAAAAATTAAGTAGTTTTATTTCTGCTCGGACTTCCCAAACGACCCTCGTAGTTCGATGTAAGACAAAAGTTTAAGGTCATATAGTTGTCACTTTTTAAAGGCATATAACTTCATTCGGCAATTCCTAAAAAAAAAACAGATTTATTTTATGATTTCTACAATGCGAGAATGCGTTTGAAAATTTTCACTGCTGAGCACAACTAAGACATGGTAGTTTTTTTGAAATATTTACTATGTTTTTCGAGTTAAATATTTGTTCATAATTTACCCAAAACCATATAAAACAAGCCCTCAAACATTCTACAAAATTTTGATAATTCAACAAATGTTCATCTAATTTTTAGTAGAACTGATAAAAAACTTGCGTTGAGTTTGCATCATTTTTTTGCTGACGACTTTCCGTACCGTTATTCATTTAATAGCATAGAAGAAAAGTATTTTTGCATACACACAAATACTACGCTTGACAATTCACAAGCACCAAGTAAATATTGGGTAGTCGAAAAAGTCTTTTCGTATTTTGTCAATAGATGTCGTTGGAGTCATCTTTCTCCAGTGCTACCAATCACATTGTGTCATATCATATGGTGTTAGAAAGGTGACATCTTAAGCTTCATTTAACCAAAAAAAAATTAGATTCGGGGAAGTTGAAAAAAAGTTATAGCTGTTCAAAAATGAGTGAAAATAATGAAAAAATTCGCTATATTTTGAAATTTTTGTATAAAAAAGGGAAGAATGCCGCGCAAGCCACCAATGAAATTTGTGAAGTTTACGGAGACGATGCTGTATCAGTTCGTGTAGCACAACAATAGTTCGCTCGCTCCCGTTCTGGAAATTGCGATGTGAAAGATGCACCTCGCTCCGGTCGAACTATCGTTGAAAAAGTCGATGAAATTATGGAAAAGATTGACCAGGACCGTCACATAAGCCACCATGACATCGCCAGGCACTAAACACTCATCATCAAACGGTTTTGAACCATTTAAAAAAGGCTGGTTACAAAAAGAAGCTCGATGTTGGGGTACCACATGAATTGTCTGTGAAAAATTTAATGGACCGAATTAACATCTGCGATTCTTTGCTGAAACGAAATGAAATCGAACCATTTCTGAAGCGAATGGTAACAGGAGACGAAAAGTGGATCAAATACGACAATACGAGTAATGTGCGAAAAAGATCATGGTGCAAGGATGGTGAAGCTCAACAAATGGTCGCAAAGCCAGGATTGACGCCTCGAAAGGTTATGCTGTGTGTTTGCGGGATTGGAAAGGAATCATCCACTATGAGCTGCTCCAGCCTGCTCGAACGATTGATTCTACACTTTACTGTCAACAACTGATGAGATTGAAGTAAGCAATCGAAAAAAACGGCCAGAACTGATCAGCAGAAAGGGCGTCGTCTTCCATCAGGCCACACACATCTTTGATGACTCGGCAAAAACTGGGAGAGCTTGGCTGGGAAGTTTTGATGCATCCACCATATAGCCCTGACCTTGCACCATCGGTCTACCATTTGTTTTGGTCAATGCAGAACTCCCTTAATGGAGTATAGTTGGCTTCAAGAGAAGCCTGTGAAAATTACTTGTCGCAGTTTTTCGCCGAGAAACCACAAAAGTTTTACACTGATGGAAGAAAAATGGCAAAAGGTGGTCGACCAAAATGGTACATATTTGGTTTAATAAAGTTCATGATAAATATAAAAAAAAAATGAGTTGAAGTTTGATTAGAAATAGGAAAAGACTTTTTCGACTACCCAATATATATATAAGCGCTAGCAGTCTCATCAAAAATATCACTATTTTCTGAAGAAATACACATAATGAAAAAATGGAGCGGAAAGCGGTAAATCAACCCATCGTCTCAGTTTGATCTAAATTAACTGAAAAAACTAGTATAAAACTACATATAAAACTAAAACTATAGATAAAAGTCTATAATAAAATTTTGTGAAACATCCTTACCTCTGTGTGCCATTTTGACTCCTATTTTTAAAAATCTAACAAATATTTAGTTTGCAGGCTCGGTTATTATTAACAGGGAAATTTCAGTAGGGGTCGTCTTAGACGAAAATAGTAAGTGATAAACGGTAAAACTCACCACTAATTTGTTTTAAGTTGAAAGGGTCTTACTGTATGGGGTGTACCAGTATTTTAAGCTAGTGCAGACACACTTTGTTTAAATTTTTTTTTTTTTCTCCCCTTTGTTTATTACAGTCTGTTATATATTAACAATATGTAATGTTTGGTCAATAAGGGTCTATTATGTTCTTGTAAGAAGAATCTGTTATAATTATTATTATAATTTTTTTTTTTTTTGTTTTTTTTTTCGCTGTTTTGTTTTGTAATTACACTGTAAATCTTATAGTTAGATCAGTCAGTGTTAGTCGCTTTAATATTCATTTGATATTTTCTGCCGGTACTATAGGGTTGTTCAATAAGTGCGCTTCAACTTTTTTCCGATAGGGAGGGCGAACGACGCAATATTTTTTATTTTTCGCTTGTCATTTGTAAACTTCATTAGTATACATTTCATCATGGAACGCTACACACTTGAGCAACGATTGCAAATCGTGCAAATTTTTTATGAAAATAATCGTTCTGTTGCTGCTACTTTAAGAGCATTACGGCCGTTTTACGGTCCATTTAACAAGCCGTCCCGTTTTGGGGTTATGTGAAGTCATTGGTCTACAGTAACAAGCCGGCGACGATTTGTAAGCTCAGAGCCAATATTGAACGCGAAATTGCTGGAATTTCGGCCGATTTATGCAAAAAAGTGGTCGAAAATTGGGTTCAACGATTGGACTTCGTAAAACGCGCACGCGGTGGTCATGCAAAAGAAATCGAATTTCTTACCAAATTGTATTCAAACCCGATAATAAAAAAAAAATTTGTTAAAAAAGTCAAACCGTTTGTGTTTTATTTAAAAAAGTTCAAAAGTTGAAGCGCTCTTACTGGAAAACCCTCTATTTTACGCATTTGTTCGTTTTGGTGGACTGACAGTCGCTAGATATGCTTAGTGCTACATTTTGTGATTGTTTCTTGGATAGTGTCTATGTTTAAGTCATGATGTATGGCTCCATTGGAAATAAACCAACCAGCATTTGTTATATTTCGTAATATTTTGTATTAAGTTCGCTGTATGAATTGAAGATTTGTGTTTTTAGCCGTTCCCCATATTTCTATTCCGCTTTTCCAGATAGGAGTAATAATTGTTTTGTATATAGTCACCTTATTATAAAGTGATAGTTTTGATGCTCGTCCGATTAGCCAACTTAATTGCCGGTAATTATTCTTAATTTGATTTCTTTTGTTAATGATATGCTGTCTCCATGTTAGTTTTTTGTCAATAGTTATTCCAAGATATTTTGCTTCTGGGCAGATTTTTATTTTGTTGTTTTTTAAGGTAAGATTATATGTTGATGTCTTTTTGTTTGTATATATAACTTGTATAGTTTTGTCTTTATTAACTTCTATACCCAATTCGTCAAACCAATTTACTGTATTGTTTATTAATTTTTGAAGTGTAAAGGTCGCCAGTTTTTCGTCATTGTTTGATGCCACTAATACAATATCATCCGCAAACGTTGCTATCATTGTATTATCTGTTGTCGGAGTTGGCACATCTGCGATGTATATTAGATATAAAAGAGGTCCTAATACACTGCCTTGCGGTACTCCAGCTGTCATTGGTAGAATATCGGAATATTCGTCTTCATATCTTATATAAAATATTCGATCAGGTATGTAGCTCTTTAAAATTTCAAAGTAGTTTTGTGGAAAGATTCGTTTGAGCTTATGCCAAAGTCCTTTATGCCAAACTTTATCAAAGGCCTTTGCCTTTGCTTTTTAAATTTACAATTTTATTCGGTACCCTAAGGCAACCTCCAAAAATTATTTCAACAACCCCAAAACTTTTAAGGAATTCTAGTTTATTTTAAGTTTTAAAATGGGGAAGTTATTCATTTACACTCAATTGGGAAATTAAGTGAAAAATAAAAATAAAAGAAACTCAGATAATCCACCAACTTTTCAACACCCTCGATGAAGAGCAAGCAGGGAAACCAAAGCTACGAGTGAATACCCAAAAGCAAAGCAGCCACCTGAAGTCAGCCACAATATTACTTAACCTCGATTTCACCATTTTCACACGAATCACAAGCAAAACCTCACGCATACAAGCACACAGAACAAGCAAGCATTTGAGTGAGTTGCACACAAGGAAAGTTGTTGTAGAACAAGAAAGAAATAAACAAACAAATAGACAAATAATGTTTTCAACTTAGCGAAATGAAATGAAGTCACTTGGCAGTTGCACGTGGCTATTGTTGCGTCATGTAATACACATAGTTTGTTGTTAGCAGACAACAGCCATCCAGCTACCGAGCAAGCAAGCAATGAGGCACGTAGCGGATGGGCGAAAGGCTAAGGATGAGCAACAGTAGCATGTGGAGTGATGTGTAGGTGGGCAGGGCATTGTAAATATATTGTTTTACAATGGCAACACTACGATGAGCCTCCCTCGCTTTTCTCACTTTTCACACACAAAAGTCGAGATGGTGCCTTTGGTACTGCTGTAATGCTGCATGCACATACTGCAGTAGTTTTACAATACAAATGTACTGTTCGTGCAACATTACAATAATTTGTGTTATCATTTTTGTGGCATCTATGAGCAATAGCGCAACAGTGGCGCTTTATTAGCATGAGTTGGGTGAGTTGGTGTATGGATGTGTGCTGCGCTTTATTGTGCCTGTTTAAATCAACTCTTCATGACACAGACGCCAAATAAGTGGCAAGTGTGGCAAGCATGGCATTCATTGCTCTGTGTTGCTGCTCTACAATTTGCACTCAATGCGTTCAACCGCTTGTTTTGCGTCTTGTTTTTCATCAACAAATACAATATAAATGTAAATGCATGTATGTGTGTATATGCGCATGTACGCTTCTGTGTATTTAAGGATGTTTAAATTTGGCGCTCGTACCAGTTGCTTGCAATTGTTTTGTGACTTTTACGTGACTTCCATTTGGAAGCGCATTTGAAAGCGAAATCTACGCCACTTTCTTCTTCACCCTTTTTGCTGGTCTCACTTCTTGAACGTCATTTATTGTACTCGTATATGCCCTACTTTATTGTACTACTATCCGAACTTTTCTTTCGTTTCTATTCGTACACAAAACTACTTGCCACTGATATTGTTTGCTTTATTTGCTTCCACTTCGTTTTCGTTTATATTTTAGTTTTCCTTTGTTTTAATTTTTTTACTTATTAAGATACATTTGTATGCACACACTGTATGAGACAGTGGAACATATTTAGTTCTCGTATGCAGTTAATTAAAATTTTACAATTAATCTTGGCTTTTGCTCATTTGAGCTCAACGAAGGGCTGGTAGCTGGTGGCTGGTGGCTGGCGACTGGCGACTGGTGTTTTATATTTCATATGCTCTGCGGTTTATTTAAGAGAAGTTCTTGAGAGATATTCACATTTAGATGTGATTTAATGCAATTTCAAGCAAAACTGGATGAAGCCTAAACTGTTTTTGCCCTCTTAAAACACAGGGTAGGTAGGGTGTGTTGTGTTTTCAATGAAAAACTAGCTTTATTAAGGGGTTAGTTGTTTTTGTTTGCTAGACAATTGCTTTGTTTTACGAAAATAAAAACATAGCATTAATAATCATGTTTCGGCTTGACTTTAGCAAAATTTCCAAAAAAAAAAAAAAAGGTTAATAATTGTAAAATTGTAAAAAAAAAAAAAAAAATTGTATCGCTGTTTGTGTGGAGCCCGTTTCTTCCGACGTCCCTTGGAGATTCATCTAAAATCAATCGGACAAGAGAAATTAGTTTTATTAATAGATAATCTTGTGCCTGAACGTAGCTTTTTTGTGAGAATTAACAATATGGCGGGCTCAGGAAATATTGCTCAGTTTACTGACGATAGTTTAACGTGACAACGTCATAAGAAAATACTGATGTAAGGGTTGCAATTTTCAAAACAAAATTTTAATTTTATTTGTTTGATAGATATTTTGTATGGATATAGAGAAGGAGGTAAATGGAATTGCAATGGAATTGGTCAAGTTAAATTTACACAATCGTGAAAAATTACGAAACATTTATCAAATTCATGAAAGATATGTTCAATTTCGATTGGGCATCAGACGTTAATAAGTCAACAACACTAAGAGGCAACATCATCGATTTGCCTTTTTCAATACACTTTACACTCGAAACACCCCCTTTCGTTTCCCCTTTCATTACCATGCACACAGGAAGAAGGCATATGCAAATACAAATACGTGAATTTATATATGTACATATGCGCATATACATACATACATATATACGCTCACTTAAGTAGGAGAGAGCAAGATGTCGAACGTTGCCGTTCGTTTGCTTTGTTTGCTTTGTCGTTCGCTCCGCGCTTTCGCTTGCAGGTCATTCAAGGTAACGACACTGAGCAAGGTAACGACGAATGAGCAAGGTAACGACAAATGAGCAAGGTAACGACGAATGAACAAGGTAACGACACATTTTTTCGTGCGTGCAGCCGGCTAAATCGAATTATAAGACGTTATCACGTCAAAAAATTCTTCGATCAGGCACGAGTTTTTTATGTTTTTCAAAAGCAGTATAAATTCTATTGAAATCTGCCATGCGGTTATTAAGTTACAGTCATGTGAAATGCAAAAACCCATAACAGAGACATTTTCTTTATAACATTATTTAAAAAAAAATATTTCAATTAAATTTTCCTTTAAGCAATTTTTCGTGCATGTCTATGAAATATACTTTGGATTTTCATATACTTTCAGCCATTGGCACTTCGGTAGGTACTGAATCTCCTAAAATGTATGATAACGAAATGTTTGGTGGTTTCCCCAAAAACATTCGACTGTGTGCATAGCAGTGCTAAGGGAAGCTTTCATCAAGGGTCGAATCTATCCTTCAAGTTTTATATTTTCAACTATAAGAGCGAGCAGTACACAAATACCCCGCCTAACCTCTATTTTTAAAGGGTAATGGATATCTTACAAATGAGAAAACTAGCAGATTTGAAAAATTTTGAGTTTTGATATTTTACTAAGCAGAAATGGGATAATGCAATTTTAATTTGAGGACAACTCACTACATTAGTCGTTGGTTGCTTTGGGTACACTCGCACAAGCAATATGATAATGCGAGAAAAGAAGCTGGATATTCAACAAGATATGTGTGCACTGCTCACTTCTCTCTGGGGCAATCGATATACATATATATATGCAATAAAGTATGTATCCAGGTATGTGGGTATGTCTGCATACCAGCTTGAAGATGTGTCGGCATGATATGTTTATAAAAGTCCAGTTCGACATTTTTGCCTGTGGCATCAGCAGCACAGAAGAACCACATTTATCTAGGACTACGATTGGCAGAGCTAAAAAGCAACAACAACTTAAACGAAGTTGTAAATTAAGAAATGAGGCTAGTAAATAGTCAATGCAGCAACGTTATCAGTAACAGTACTATCAGCGCCAAGAGCAGAACCATAGCAAAAACCTATTGCCGAGCATAGTAATGAAACCAGAGCTACAACTAGAAACACAAGTAACGCCAGCAATGCCATTTAGCAGTCTCATTTTGCATAACTAATTAAGGTTTTTCACAAACGCCAATGAAGAAGAAACTGAAGATGACGGCGAAGGTGAAGAAGGCAGGAGAATACGTGGTTGTACAACTGGGACAGACTATTGAATAATTATATTTTCCTCTTTGAATTGAATTGCGAAAGAACTGAGGAGTGGACCAACTCTTTTGCGAATCTTTGATGAGTGCCAATACGCACACACAGAAGCATAAAGCTCCTAGTTACTGGCAAATGGCAAATACTATAAAATATCTTTACCATCAGGCCAGTCATGAAAGCTTATTGTGCGCATTTCTTGGGCTTCAGTGAAAAAGAAAATTGCATTTGAAAGCTACTAATTGTGGGTGAAGCCCAAGTAAAATAGTAAAAAAAAAGAAATAGTGTTGCGTAAATTTATTGCATTAACTTTCTTTTGCGTAGCTGCAATTGGTATACAGCTATTTGGTGCGAAAGTAGTGACAGTATAATTCACATCGACTCTTGCCTCAAATAGAAAAAGTAAAACGGTGTTTATTCTTTCCTTTAGCTTCTTCCCTTCTACTGGAAATTTGTATACAACTTCTTTTCTCAAGAAAATACCCCGAATGCCAAAAAACTCTAAAATGAACTACTTAATTTTATTGGGCAATAGTCCACTGCGACATTTCGTCTGACCTATTGTAAGCTGTTTAATCAGACACTTTAAGTCAGACAGACGATTGCCGTGCATTCGTTAGATGGGAAAATACTTCTCAACAAAATTGAATGGCAAAGCTAGTTTGGAACGCAATGATGCCAATTCAGGTTGAAAGTACCAACTTTTTGAGTTCCGAATACAATTTTTTGTGAAGGTTGGAAGGCAGGTAATGTCATCAGTTGACAAAGGCTTCGAACCACGGAGTAAAACATTTTATTGGATTGTGAATCTAACGAAGATCATTTCGAAAATTTACATAAACAACTTTATTGTCTCGAATAGAGGGTGTTTTAGTTTTAGAGTCTTTATTTGAAAAATACCTAAATTGTTCCGATAAGAAAGGAGTTAGAGAGTTAGAAGATTCTACAAATACATTTCTTGGAAAACAAAAAAAAAATCGCAGGTTAATAAAAATGCCCACAAAATTAAAAAATTAGGAACGAAATTCTACTGAAAATTAAAGAGCAAATAGTTTCTCTGAAAATGCTCAATATATTTCCATTCAAAAACCTTTTCGCTAGAAGTCTTCTATTGAGCCATGTCTCAAAAACAATAACTCAATATTGCAGAGGCATATATTATATGGCGATACTAGAACCCTTTCGACTCAAAGCAGGTAAACTACGATTACTGTCAAATAAGAGACAAAGAAGAAATAGGCGGAATAGGCAAGTTTCGGTTCGATTTATATACCTTTTTGTTATATAAAGAGTGGTGAAATTTCAAGGGCCGATATTGAATGTAAACCACACCTAGACGCAAAGCTTTCTCTGGATTTCATTTAACATTTTTAAATTTCAGACTAACTCAATGTGAACCATGGAAAGATACACAATCGAGCAACGCGTTAAAGTTATTCAGGCTTATAATGAAAACGGGCGTTCGAATTAAAAAGCATATTGCGCACTTCATCTTCAGAGATGAGGCACATTTTCACCTCAGTGGTTTCGTCAATAAGCAGAATTGCCGCATTTGGGCGAATGATAATCCAAGATTGGGCAATCACGAAAAACCAATGCACCCACAAAGAGTGACTGTTTGGTGCGGTTTATGGGCCGGCGGCATCATTGGGCCGTATTTTTTCCAAAATGAGGCCGGTCAAGCAGTTACTGTGAATAGTGTACGCTATGGTGAGATGATAACGAGCTTTTTATGGCCCGAATTGGAAGATATGGATGTGGGCGATATGTGGTTTCAACAGGACGGTGCCACTTGTCACGAAACAATGGCTCTTTCGCGCGAAAAATTTGATGGCCGAATAATCTCACGTTGCGGCGTTGTCAATTGGCCGCCAAGATCATGTGATTCGACACTGTTGGAGTTCTTTCTTTGAGGTTATTTGAAAGAAAAGGTGTAGGTCGATAAGCCAGCAACAATTAAAGAGCTAAAGCATGAGATAATTCGGCACATTAACGGCATAGAACCTCAATTATGCCTCAGCGTCATCGAAAATTTGGACCATCGGATGGAGGTGTGCCGCTAAAGCCACGGCGACTATTTGGCCAATATTTTTTCCATACCTAATTGAGCTATACCAATATTATCATAATAAATAGAAATGACAATAATTAAAAAAAAAAATGTATTTTATTCAAAATCAACACCGGCCCTTCAAACTTAGCCACCCTTTATTTGGAAAAAAAACAAAAACACAATGTATTTCACCCTAAAAATTTACATTTTATGAATAATGTTTCATATTTTATGTACGAATATTTAAGTATACTCTTCTCGATTTTCAAATTGGTTTATTTTGTAGTTTCATGGCTTAGTTCTATAGTCGGTTAGTTCTATCAAAAAAATGATGAAATCATCTAGTGAATTGGTTCTGTGGCTACGGATCCGCTTAACTCAATGAAATTTTGATATCTGATACAAAACTAACAAATTTGAAGATGTCTACAAAATATTACAAAAACAAACTCTGTCCAAGGACCAAGCCTAAGACTATCCCCGTTATGTCGGGCAAACATCACTAGTCGTTATTTTTTACTCATCTAAATCTTCAAATACGCGGATGCTTCATTTCCTGCCAACGGTACATATGAATTACACTAATGTAAAATAAAAATATGGAGCAATGTCGTTGCAAAACTTGAAATTATGCTGCGTTGCATGCGCACATGCATTCCTGTTCCTCTTCTGCCACTCAATTAATTTAATATGCCACTCAAGTGCGGTATTTTCTTACCCAACCGTGTTTTTTCGTGTGCATTCAGAGTATTCGCCACCTCTCACTTTCCTGTTGCCACGCACACTTAGTGCTTCCAGTGGCACGTGTTTTATTGCTGACATCGTTTTTTATTCCATGTACTATATAACTGTTTTTATGTTTTTCTCGTAGCCATCATGATGAGTGGCTGCATTTAGCACCTTTCGCTTTCCCTTCAACACTTTCTGTATTGATTGCTTTATTTCATACTCTGGCACACAAATGAGTTGTTTGCAGTTTAGAATTGTTGTTGTGGTAAATGCTGGCAATTTTACTGTTGCTATTGTTGTCGTTGATGTCGTCAAGAGCGCGCACATACAGTCACACAAACGCCCGTACCACTCACACACGTTTCAATTGCATTTTAAATGTATGAGCTTTTATGTGGGAATATTTGCATGTAAGTATGTATGCGTGTGTACTCCTTAAACTTTTTCACTCACTTGTGCTTTAGTAATTTCAATATTGCACCATTTCCTTGGTATAGAAAGCAACAATTGCGTTTTTTTGCACTTCATTTTTTCTTTTATTTTCTATTCAGTTTAAATTCTTGTTACCTTTTTGTATTTGTTTTTGTTGGCTTGCAAGCTAATGCAAACATTTCGCCTCTGCATTTTAACTTTCCCATATATACTTCAAAAGCATTGCATACCCTCAGGCGCATAATGCCCGATATACATAGAAATAAATGATAAGATGTGCGTTTTGTCCTTCAAACACATGAGCCATTATTTATTAGTTTGTTTATTTCTAATTAAATATTAAAACAAATATTTTTGTTCTACAGCAACAACTGTTGCAATAAATTAAAATAAGGCTTAAAGAAAAACTTAAATAAATGCAATTGCCAAGGGGTGCAGAATTTTAGACAATGCGAAATACGAAGCTTTTAAGCTCGCTCCGATAGATTTCTTCATTTATTTATTTAATTGAGTCGTGGTAAGCTCATCTACTAGCTATTTTTAAATTATTGAGCTGCGGAGCTCCAGCTACAAACTTAAGCTGATTTTGGCAAATGATAGATTGATTGAGAACTACAAAATTATTGACTTAACATTACAACTCAGCTTACACATGCGACATTAAAATTTGTACTGGAATAATCTCATATGTACGTGAAACTGAAGATTTTACATAGACATATTTTTCATTATCCTGAAGCTGACAGACTTTTATTGACCTGCACGGGAAGGAGTACTTGGCAGTATGGCTTAGAAAAACCTATGATAACTTGGCTCTAGAGACACAGATGATTTATTTTTAATATAGAGAGAACAGAGAAAAATACAGAAGATCAGTGATCAAACAGTGGCAATCCAATTTTAGTGTAACGTAGTGGTAATAAAATTGACGGAAATATTAACAGATATAAAATTATTAAATCGAATGCACCCGACTCTCACAAATGCTCATTGACAGACATAAAACCAACATAAATTTTATGAATGTTGACGCAACAATCCCATTTATCAAAAATATGTTACACTTCATGCGACTTTTTTTAATACCAAGTAAATCTAATAATCTTTATGCAACATCACTGAAATTAGCCAATTAGATCCTCATCTTGGGTTGAAGAAGTAATCACAATAGTTTCAGATGCTAATATATCAGTTGTATGGCACCTCTATTCAGCAAGATTGCTCCATACACTTCTTCTCAGTGATATCATCGAGCCTAGCCCTCGAGCCGAAGTATATTTCTGCTGCGGTTTCCAAAGAAGGCTTCATCTGAACTCAACTTCGGTTAGATGCAATCAGTGCAAAGACTTCTTCTCAGGCCTTAAGACCCATAGGGAGTGACCATGTCTTGGTTCAAACCACTTTAATCACTGTGCCGTTACTCTCACGAGGACATCAGCCAGACGGACAGAGGCACCTTCCCCATTTAGGAACCGGATATTCCACGTGCATGCCCTCAAATCGTAGTCCTTAGTTCGTTTGCAGGGGTTATCATCATTGCGTGGACTTCTACATATGGAACCATCCTGCATGGACTTAGTCCATAATTTTACTGCAGTGCCATCGATCGGATTCTAATGAAGCTATCCATCCAACTCAAATATGTTGTGTGAACTTGACCTCTATCGATCCACCCCTTCAGCGGTTTAATAGCTATACAGACACACCACGAATATACATATAGAGACACACATATTTACATATATAACATATGTGTATGCATGAACAGTAAAAGAGGTCAATTTTACATACTTTCTACCAACAAAAGAATTGATTTTTTCACTCCAACACCATTTCAGATACAGTAAATTCCACGCAAAATATTCATTCTACCAAAATATAATCTCGATTTCGCTGGCCTATTTTCGGCGCAGCGGTAAAAACCAGTATCAACAATTTGCTGCCTCAGCTTTGATTCCAAATATTCACTTTTGTTTGTAGTCAAAGCGTTGAAAAATTACGCATACGCACTGTTGCACAACGGAAAATTTTTCATTTATAATATCATGAAAATTCTATTTGCCCACAAATAAAATAAATCAATTTTTTCACTTTGTTCACAGCGTTGCAGGAGAGTATACATACATATAGAGTGGGCTGGGAGGAAATTACAACAAATAAATATAAATTTACGTTTCGCCGACTTTTGCATAAACTTTATAAAGCAGTGCAGCTGAAAATCAAAGCATGCAAGGCGATGAAGCGTAATACAAAATGAATTGGCCTAAAATTGGCTAGAATGGAGATTCCAGTAATAAAATTAAAGTTGAAATTTATTATATTGCGCACAAAATTATAGAAATAAGCTCGGCTTAAGGGAAGAGCCAAATACCTACATACACTGACTCACATAACTACTTATATTTGCAAGTGAAGTCAATTAACCCCTTGGTACGGATTTATTTCAGAACATATTTACATGTGGAACGGATTTCATCTTTGGATGCTCGGAGTAGGATGTAAAAGCAGTCTATCTTACGTAAGAGTTCGTTTATTTCTGAAATCTTAGTGACATTTGTAGTATCAAAATGACTGCAGGAAATTAGAATTCCAAAACAAAAATAAAGTATTAAAAATACGTCATCCGCTCCTAGGGCAAACAAGAGCAGTTTAGTCATTGTTTGCATTTTATAATAATGCACTTGAATTCGAATCCCTTGAATTAAAAATGAACAAAATTTGCCATTATATCTTATTTTAAATCATTCCGACTGACAACAGATCAATGTTATAGTCGTACGTTTTGCTAGTTATACGTGTCATACATACATAATTCAGCAAAATAAAATAAAATAAAAATTGTTTTTTTATTTTTCATAACAGTAAAGTCTGATTTTAAAGCTAACAAAAGCATTTTTCTTCTGATTATTAGTAGTGCATAAACATATGATAATTAATATAATGTTTTGGAGAACAGCCTATAAGCTGCTTGACATCGATTCTACTAAATTTCGATAAAATTTCCCATTCCTTGGGCCAAACAACCTTAACGCCCCTTTTTCTATTCCTGTACTTTGTTCTCGAGATAGGCCCAACAATTTTCCGTAGGGCGTACGCTAGAACTTTGGGGAAGTGTTTGCAAATACTTTGTGTTGAAAGGTAACCACATTTTAACATCATGAGCTGCACATTTGGGACTGCTATAGAGTACACATAAAAACTCGGTCCTAGACATACCCTTTTTCTCTGCACTGGAATGTAAATTTTTGCTGAGAAGAAACAACCAGAGATGCTCGTGCACCTATAAATAGTTTGACATCTATAAAAAGTGGCTTCTCCGACTCCCTGAAGTGGCATACAATCCCAAACCTCAGCCGTGCTCTACAGTGGATTTAAGGCTTTTTATCGAAGTCCATCCGACCGAAAGTTTCGATATACACAGTATTGAATTCACATATAAATAAAATGAGTAATACTCCAGTTCAAGTAAAAAAATAACGAAATTTGTACGAGCAACGGTTCCAAAAACAATAAAAAAATACTTCTGTAGGAACAGAATCGCATTGCAACGTTTCTTGTTATAACTATTTAACAGTTAATATTTAAGCTTGCAATTTTACTTATAAAATGCGAAATAGTTTTAGAAAACGTCACAACTTTGATTGCTGAGTTTAAAAGTGGTCGTTCAAGCATTGAAAAGCATCCCCATCAAGGACGTCCAAAAACAGCAACAACACCAGAAATCGTAGAAAAAATACAGGGAATCGTATTGAAAAATCGTCAAGTGATTGAAAGATATTTAGTAGAAGCCCTAAGAGTCTCATTGTGCAGTGTAAGCACTATTTTGACTGAAGTATTGGGTTTCGGAAAGCTGCGTGCACAGCGGGTGCCGCATTCGATAACAGTGGAACAAAAACACATTCGAATGCGACTTTCTCAGCAACATTTAGAGCGATTTCGAAAGGACAAAGTAGATTTTGTGCCCGATTCATCACTATGCACGAGATTTGGGTCTATAGCTATGATCCCAAATGAAAACAGAAAGCTAAATAGTGGTGTGAACCTGGTTATTTGGAAAATGTTAGCAGCAGTTGTTTACAAACTGGTAAAACAATAAATTCTGAATATTATTGTTACCTTGCATATGAGCTAAAGAAAAAATTCGTGAAAAAAGGAAAAAAATATTTTTCATAAGTCAGTGCACTGTGCCGCAGCAGCATTTTGGCAATTATGAAATTCTATGAAATAAATTTCCAGATTAGGCCCCTAGCGGCTTTCATCTGTTTCCAAGCCTAAAAAAATGCATGCGTGCAAAGCATTTTCTCTCAAATGATGAGGTGATAACAGGTGTGGATGCGTATTTTACAGCCCTTCCACATTCTCACTTCAGGGATGGAATTCATAAATTGGAATCTCGTTGGAACAAGTGTATTGATGATCATGGAGATTATACAGAATAAAAAAGTGCATTCCAAACCATAAAATTGTGTTTTTCCTATCGAACGACAAAATTCATTGAACCTCCTAGTATGTTTAGATGGGTTCTCAGTAGATGCGCCCGAAAATCGAGAGAGCATAGCGGCCAACTTAGTAAAGCTACAGCTGTACTCGTAAAATTGGCTTGAATACTTATTTGGTCTTGGCATTTCACGGAGTAGTGCTTTATGGTTATACAAAAGGTTAAAGCTATTAAATTTGGTCAAAGAGATCAGTGCATTTTGCTTCAAACGTTCGCGAAAAAACTCATGCTGAGTGTTGAGGCTGAGCATTTTGGGTTAATAGGCCTCGTAACCTATGCTAGCTCGAGATTCTCAAAATTTTGTGGGTCTTCTCAGATAAAATCTGTATAAACAGAATGCACAAATTTACAAAAACATAAATAACAGGTATATATTTTATTTATTTATTTAGTTGTTTATTTATTTAATGTCTGAAAAAATTCAGAACAGACATTTAAGATATAAATTTCAGAACTAAAATACAAATTTACAATATTTAATATTAAACAGTGCAGAAAACTTAGATCAACAACATAAGAAACCGTTAAATTGCTAAAAATATTTAGAAGTTATTAACGAAATTAATACTTAGGAAACTAAAATAACAAATATATACTAGGTATTATTTAGATTTCTTACATAGAAAGTAATTTTTTAATTGCGTTTGAAATACATGTTTGGCCCTAGAAAGGTCCAAATCCAAAAAGGTTGAGAGATATTTAAGGTCAGACAACGTTCAAACGAGAGGCGCATTGGCAGTATATAATGTCCTACTAAAACCAACGCGAGAAATTTTGCTACGGGGAAAATTTTTGCAAGGAAATTTAAACTGTATTCTTTCTAGAAGGACCGGGCAGTCAATTAGTCCATTATGAAAAGAGATCAACGATAAATGATACTGCCTGAAAAGTACCTGTGTCACTTAATGGAAAGATACTACTCAAACGACAGCGTGGTTCGTATGATGGTTTCGGGACTGAGAAATTGAGTTAATCTAGTGCGAAACGCACAAACATTTTTTGAACCCGCTCCACTCGATTTATATGGACTGCATGATAAGGTCTCCAAATAAGAGGCATAATCTAATTTGGACCGAACAAACGCAGAGCGTAATATCTTAAGAATATATGGGTCAGAGAAGTGCGATGAGTGGCGTTTAAGAAAAGCGAGCATAGCAAGAGAATTGGAAACGGCATAATTTAGGTGCGCGATAAAATTAAGCGTTGAATCGAAGAAAACCGCTAAATCTTTTATCACATCAGACAAAGCAAGATATGTATAATTTTATATAAGAAGAAGTATAAAGGGGGTTTTGAAGCTTAGAAAATGAGTTTTTATGATATTTTTCAATATTAAGAAATAGACGATTCATAACCCGACTAGAATTACAGTGAGGCATGCCGAAGAATCAGTTAGGCCCGAATTAGGCAGGCCTTACTGAGGCACGCCTCAATATTACCTCGGGACTTGGGCCTAGTTTGGCTGCCTTATGAGGCGCAAATTTGGAATGCGGTCTGCCTTATTTGTGCCTAATCACCGCCTTACCAAAATTTCTAGTCGGGAAGGCACCAGGAAAATAAATTATTCAACTCGGACTATAGGGCGGCTGAACCACTAGAATTTTTTATTTCAGCGTACACTTTTAGATCATTAGCATAGAGAAGAAAATTAGCGAAAGAAAAACACGAACAAATTCCATTAATTAACAACACAAATAACAAAAGTCCTAAAATACTACCCTGAGGTACACCAGAGGTGGTAATGTACTGTTTCGAAGAAACTCCATCGATAACTACAGTGCAGCATCTCTTTATTAAATAGGACCGAATCCAATCAAGGAAAGTAGAATGAAAACCGAGACAAGCCAATTTAGTACTAAAATCGTATGGGAGATTTTATCAAAGGCTTTAGAGAAATCGGTGTATATCGCGTCAGTTTGGAAACCATTCTGGAAGCCTGCGTGGCAAATCGTCCGAAAAAACAGATAAGTTAGATAACGCAGATTTTGCAGCTAGAAAACCATGCTATCCAAGACTATTTAGATGTTTAACGCTAAAATATAAGTTGTTTTTAACAACGCATTCAAAGAGTTTAGATACAGCAGATCATTTGGAAATTGGAGTGAATAGGAGTAACAGAAGTCAGCTTCCAATCATCGATAAATATTCCTTCTGCCAACCACAAACACAGAGCAGAAGTTCGATCTAAACGTAACCTATGTGCCCAACGAAAGTATAAATGAATGTCGCATATTTTTAGGAAAATTATAAATGCATTATTTTTGCAATGAATGGTGCGAATTTACTGATCGCAAGTGTATGTATGTATATTCTAACCAAAATAATTACTAACCAGAATTTCACACAACCGGAGGCAGCTGTTATCCACTCATAAGCCATGCTGTAGTTAAAGTGGGGCAAGAGCAAGCAAAATATTTGCTAATAAAATATTTTAATAACACAAACGAAATATATTTATACGTATGTGTACGAATCTAGCGACTCCAGCTAGTACTCGTATCAAAAAGGAAGACTCCAGTGGGATGCTGGCATACACAGAAGGCAGTAAGGATGTTGAAATTTGTAAAAAGATCTTCAATGCTTTACAGGCAGAAGCCCGCCTTATTAGCTTCAAACTTCTAAAAATTACCGAAAAAGCAAGCTACTACATATTTTTAATGAGTGTGGATTTTCTGTGTTAAAGTTGTGAAGCAGCTGCAATCAGTTTTTATAGCTGCAACTTCATTTACAAGGTATGAATATTTAGAAAGCCTTGAAAATTTGCTTACATGCACAGATACACAACTTACACCTTAACTGAGGAAATAATACGACGGGGAGGGAAACAGGCAAAAGCAGTAATGAGTTGCTGCCGCCAAAGGCAAAAAGCGGGTTAAAATAAAATCTTTTGCAAGGAACCTTAGCAGTCAAGGGTTATTCTGGATTTTCGGGCCTAATGGAAATGAATGTGTGTATGTGTTCCTTTCCATCACATCTGTGCCTCTGCATGCGTCGGAGTGTGTTTGCAATTGTGGCGTTAACTTTTCTCATATGTGCTCCCTCTTTAAGTAAATAGTATGAAATTGTCTTTGCCAGTAAACAAGAAAAAGTTTGCCGGTAAGCATTAAGGGGCCAGAATCGTAGTAGTCGTGTGGTTTCACTTTAATAATGGAAAATGTAACATAAGTTTTTGCTTATGGAAAGCCACTTCAATTTGCTTGCATGTTTCCGAAAGCCAAAGATCGCAGGATATGCAATCTGTTGATGAAACAGTGGGCAACCAAGAAGTGAAGTGCAGGCAAACTAGTAACATAGTAGACGCATATGGCATGTGGCATGTTAGCAGAACGATAACCAAGAAAGCAGGCAGACATCCAAACATTCCACAGCAGACAATCAAATGGCTTTTGTCAGTTTGCCAGCCAGTCAGCCTGCCTGCTAGACACGTTGACATGCTGTTAACCCGGTAATGGAGAAAGTTTAAGTTCTATGCCTTTAGCATTTTGGCTTCACTTGTCTGTCGTGCTTGGAAGGAAATCGCTGTCAGTTATGCAGGCAAATAGGCGCTGCAGCTTCATATGGATATATAAAGTATCAGGTCAGTCCATAAGTTCGTGCGTATTTTACACATAATTTCACTTTTGTACAATTTTTGCATACAAAAAATTATTCGCGAAATATAACGGAACTATTTATATTTTCTTTGATATATTGTGCATTCAAAAAGCAATTTTAATCGCGGAAGCACGCGTTGTTAAAAAATAAAATGGAATCTTCGAACGCGTATAAGAGGCATATTTTGTATATTTTTTTTATAAAAGTGGTAAAAATTCAACAACTGCTGCTGCAGAAACCAACACTGTTCACGGAGGGGATACCGTGAGTGTAAGGACTGCGCAAAAGTGGTTTTCAAAATTCTGAAGTGCTAACTGCGACGTGGAGGATGCCCCGCGCGCTGGTTGTACTGAAGTCTTTAACTCCGACGCCTTGGTCGAATTAGTGGAAGCTGACCTAAATTTGACAGTCGATATGATAGCTCAGAGGTTAAATTCATCGCATGAAATAGTTCACAGGCACCTGGTTCAGTTGGGAAAGGTTTCAAAGCTGGGGAAATGGGTTCCGCATAGACTTTCCGCAGCCAACCTTCAGCAGAGAGTGAATGTGTGTTCTCAGCTGCTGCAACGGCTTGAAAATGAAATTTTTCTGAACCGTACCGTTACTGGTGATAAAAAATGGGTCCTTTACAATAATCCTGTTCGCAAACGTCAATGATTAGATAAAGATGAAACACCAGAACCGACCCCTAGAGATGCCCTTCATCCCAAGAAGATTCTCCTGTCTATTTGGTGGGATATGGCCGGTATTGTTTATTATGAACTTCTGGAACCAAACCAGACGATAACTGCTGATTATTATTCCCATCGGCTATCAAACCTGAATGAGGCACTTAACAAAAATCGACCGTCTTTAGTGAATAGACGCAAAGTTTTGTTTCACCACGACAACGCAAGACCTCATACCGCAAGGCAAACATTAGGCAAGCTGAACGAGCTCGGATGGGAGCTAATGCCGCATCCACCATACTCTCCGGATATTGCACCTTGTGATTATCACCTCTTCCGTGGACTTCAATCCCATATGAGTAACAAGAACTACTCCTCAAAAGAAGCTATAAAAAGGGATATCGAAGCGTATTTTGGCTCCAAGGACAAAACAATTTCTTGAGCAGGGAATTAAAAATTTGGAAGACATTGTAAATAAAGAAGGAGAATATATTATTGATTAATAAATACTTTAAACATCTTTTTTATTAATTTTAAAACCACCTTTAAAAAACGCACGAACTCATCGACTGACCTGATATATACATTGTACATGCATGTACATATATTTAATTATTTTTCCCTCCCTCCGTGCCGTCCTAACTTGCTTATTGGCTGGTTTGCTGGCTGGCAAATTAGTTCAACACATTTTCGGTTTGCTGTTTTAGTTAATTTATGCACATTTCTCCACACACTTGCCACCTCACAAGTGCTTGCCAGCTCTGAGGCACATACACACACAAGCAAACACTCAGCCCAGCATTTTGTTAAGCTATGTAGTTTTCGCTGCATCCTTTTTTTCGGCTAACATTTGAAATTTTCATGTTGTCAAGCACTTTTAATGAAACCAAAAATTTTTGCCAGCAACTCTTTGTGGTCAAGTACTAAGTCAAATGTCAGACCAACTTGCATGCACACACATTTAATGTACTGCAAATTTTGCGTAAGTTTTGTGTACAGTTAAGTAACGTTAGCTGATGATATTTACATATATACAGATGTGCATGCACACACACATATGTATATACAAATTTATTTCTCATCTTCTGTGCGCTTGGGCATATGACTTATTCTGTAAATCTCCGGAGAGGTTTCATTTGGCATTTTTATTGTTTAATTTTGGACAACCAAAAGAGCGAAATTTTTCTAGAATTGAGGAATTTTTGAATTTCGAATATTTTCAAATAATAATTTTTTCCATTAATTAAAGATATAAAACTCAGACGAAGAATAATTTGGCTATAATAAAAATTCGCTAATGCTTTAATTTGATAAACGTTTAATTTCTTTATCCCTACTAATATTATAAATGTGAATGTAAGTTTGTTTGTTACGCTTTCACGCCAAAACTACTTAACCGATTATTACGAAACTTTGTACACATGTTTTTGGAGGTGATAGAAGTAACATAGGGTACCTATTGGTGGATAGGGTTTGAGATATATGAAGGTCAAAACGTGGACCCAGGTAACCTTCGGATGTGTATGTACAATATGGGTATCAAATGGAAGCTGTTGGTGAATGCTTTAGTTCAGAGTATTCTTCATGCCGCTCCGTGACTAGGGTCTTGAGATAGATACCAAAACGTGGACCCTAGAATGTGTTTGTACAATATGGATATCAAATTGAAGCTGTTGGTGAATGCTTTAGTACAGAGTATTTTTCATGCCGCTCCGTGACTGGGGTCTCGAGATATAGGTCAAAACGTGGACCCGGGTAACCTTTGGTTGTGTATGTACAATATGGTTATCAAATGAAAGCTGTGTATAAGTGCTTTAATATGGGGTAATTTTGATACCTATTGATGACTGGGGTCTCGAAATATATGCCACAACGTGGACCCGCCGTGCCTTCGAACCGAATTAAACCAAACTTACACACATTGTTAAGTAGGTATTGAAGATGGTTTCCGTATAGTTTGGATACCAATTGGTACATAGGGTCTCGAGATACAGGTCAAAATGTGGACCCGGGTAACTTTCGGATGTGTATGTACAATATGGGTATCAAATGAAAGCTGTTAGTTAATGCTTTAGTTCAGAGTATTTTTCATGCCGCTCCGTGACTAGAGTCTCGAGATAGAGACCAAAACGTGAACCCTAGAGTGTGTTTGTACAATATGGATATCAAATTGAAGCTGTTGATGAATGCTTTAGTACAGAGTATTTTTCATGCCGCTCCGTGACTGGCGTCTCGAGATATAGGACAAAACGTGGACCCGGGTAACCTTTGGTTGTGTATGTACAATATGGGTATCAAATGAAAGCTGTTGTCAATATTTCTTTTTGATTTGGATGCCATAAGAAGAAGACGTAAGTGCAAAGTGTAACAATTCTTTGTGAATTTTTTTTAATTGGATTTTGGAACAGTGAAAAATTTCTTACGAAATTTGAGAATTTAATGTGAAATTCGAATGTTCAAATGAAATTATGTGTTCGTGGAAAAAAAAATTTTTTCGTTTGTTTTTTTTTTGAAAAATATAAATGGAAATATATAAATTGAAACGAAAAATTCATGGATGATCAGGAAAAAAGACGATTGTTTCTTAGTTATTCATTTGCGTTGATTTGAAATTCAAAAACAATCTTCTTTTTTCCTGATTTTCAATTTATATTTTATATTTACTCAAAAACAAATAGAACAACAAAAAATATTGTTTATGCCAAAGCGCTTGAAAAAAGAATAAAGAAATAAATAATATGAAAACCATATCTTTTCTGTTCTAAACCATATCTATTCTATTTTAGTGTGCCCAGCGAAGCGGGCCGGGTGTGCTAGTATATTATAATTATATTTTATTTTATATTACAGTACGAGCAAGATCTGTAGGTGTTTTGCGCTTTAGTCTTCTTGGTTTAAGTTCCATTTCCGGTATCAGTCTCATCTCATGGTTTTTGTGCTCTAATAGTCGCAAGATGTGCTTACTGCTGCTTCTTTTTATTGCTTCAGTGACAGTGTCTATGCCGAGGTCGCGGTGAATATCGTAATTTTTTATGTACCAATTCGCGTTTGTGATTGTCCGTAGCATCTTAGATTGACTTCTCTGAATGATTTGTAGGTTTGATTTACTGGCAGTCCCCAAAATATCTAGTCCGTAGGTCATTGTCGGTCTGATTATTAATTTGTGTATCATTTGTTTATTAAATAAGTTTAGGGTTGATTGTTTTCCTAGTAGCCAGTAGAGTTGTCGGGATTTGTTTTTCATCTCGTGTCTCTTGTTCAGTATGTGTTTTTTCCATGTGAGTTTTGAGTAAATCGTTATGCCTAAGTATTTTGCACTTGAGTGTATTTTTATGTCTTCCCCGTTAATTTGGATTGGATATCTTGCAGATTTTCTCTTCGCTTATATTACATGTTGTGTTTTGTCTTTATTGACCTCAATGCCTCATTTTGCAAACCATTGTGTTGTAGCTGATAGCGTATCTTGCAGTGTTTTTGTTGCTGCTTCTTCATTGTGGTTAGCTGACATTAAAACTGTGTCGTCTGCAAATGTAGCTATCATTGATCCTCGAGTAGTTGGCGTTGGTATATCTGCTGTGTATACTAAGTATAGTATGGGGCCAAGTACGCTTCCTTGAGGTACTCCAGCAGACGCCGTCAAGATAACAGAGCACTCATCGTCATTTAAAATGGCGTTTCGTTTACAAGCCTCAAGGCAATGACAAAAAACAAGCCTCAAGGCAATGACAAAAAACAGTTACAAAAACAAATTCAACTTACTCAGATGAAAAATTGCTAAACAGATATAATCAGAAATTCAAAACAGCGGGCCCATGAATTTGTAAAGCTTTTAAATGTAAAATTTCCAGCTAAAAAACTTGCACGTAGGATTTGTCGCAATTGCTGAGTTTCAATGTGTAGTCGAAATCAACAAACACAAAATGGTAACTACCCAATAGCGACAAATTATTCAAAAATTTTTGTCCGTGATATCAGTTGGCGAAAATTCGCGATAGAAATTAACTTTCATATTGGATTCGCCACCCTGAATTTGCCAAGTTTAGTCAGAGATTTAAATTCAGCACACCAACAAAACTCAATAAAAATATTTAAAACTTTGTAATCTTTTTTAGAATTTGCAAAGCCGTTGAAAGGATACATTTTCAATTAACACGTTCACGCCGGCGCTGTTACTCGTGGTCTTTGCCTACAGACGGCAATGTTTACATCTTTTCGTTCTATCGGGTGCGATTGCAGGTCATGTCAACTCATCTCATAGGTACCGTTTAATAAAGTACCATTGGTGGTACGCGCTGCCCCATGAAGCAATCTTGTGCGGGCCATCGGTGGTACGCGGGCCATCGGCGTGAACGTGTTAATTTTAATGCCACACTGAGAAAAGAAGAAGATGTGAACTTTTGCACACGTCTCTTAGCCATAGAACAAGCAGAAAACGAAACCTGAAATACGTATTTCTGTTTTTTCGTATGAACCCTATTACAAAATGTCAGCCAAATCAAATCGAAAATGTTTGAGTCAGAAAGGTGTTCGGTTGGAAAAAATTCTCTCTATACGACTTAATGTTATGGATAGCATTAGTGTGTGTGTGTTTTTCGGGATGACGCCCGTGCAGAGGAAGTATGCAGACTTGTAGCCACAGAGCTACATCTACGTACTAAACACCTCTCCACTATCTGCTACTCTCCCCGCGGAATTGTCCAAAAAGGAATTACCTCACGGGGCTGGTTAGTTCATAGGCTGCTAGTTATTTCGGCTACGAACCTCCGCGCGTCTTGAATGAATGTGGATATACCAGAGCGTTCAATAATGTGTGTGACTGACACATACATGGCGGCACTAGTACTAAATCAATATTTTTTTCGAAAGTTGGCAACCTTTTTAGGCTTACTGTCAAAATCATATATTAATCCGACCATTTGTTTACAAGTTACAATGCTTTAAGTGACGCTACTTTTGCGTTTTAAAAAAAATGAATTCAAAGCAATTCCGTGTGCTGATTTATCATTGTTTTTTAATGAAAAAAAATACTGTTCAATGCTAAGAATGGCTTGAAAACACGGACTCTGCTCCATCAAAAAGAAGCATTTGTTATTGATATGCCGAATTCAACGTGGTCGTACAGACACCGATGACATTCCATCTACTGGAAGGCCAAATGACGCTGTTATTCCGGAAAACGTTGAAAAAACACTGAAAATCATTATGTCCGACCGTAAAGTGAAAGTGAGGGAGATTACTGACATTCCAGAAATATCAGCAGGCAGTGTACACACCATAATACACGAACATTTGGGTATGAAAAAGGTGTTTTCCAAATGGGTGCCGCGTTTGCTCACACCGGAGCAAAAACAACAACGAATCGATGATTCAAAGAGCTGTTTGGACATGTTTACGCGCAATAAGTCGAAGTTTTTGCGTCGGTACATCACAATGGATGAAGCATGGCTCCACCATCCAGAGTCAAATCGGCAGTCGGCTGGCAAGATTATGGCGTCTGCATTTTGGGATACGCATGGAATAATATTCATCGACTATCTCCAAAAGGGGCAGACCATCAACAACGACTATTATATAGCGTTATTGGAGCGTTAGAAAAACGAAATCGCAAAGAAACGGCCTCATATGGCGAAGAAAAAAGTGTTGTTCCACCAAGACAATGCACCGTGTCACAAATCAATGAAAACGATGGCAAAATTGAACGAATTGGGCTTCGAATTGCTTCCCCATCCACCGTATTCTCCAGATTTGGCCCCCAGCGACTACTGGCTCTTCGCAGACCTCAAAAAGATGCTCCTTGGTAAGAGATTTGGCTCAAATGATGAAGTAACCTGAGGCCTATTTTGAAGGCAAAGAAAAATAGTTTTACAAAGGCGCTCTTTGCATCTCTTTCGCCAAAATGTATACGGGGACTAGACCGGCTATAACGAAGGAAGCATAGCCCGAAATTGTATAGAAGCAGCAGATAGTCCGCAAGCGTAGTCCGTAGACGGCTATCAGTTTTGTGTAGCTATTTATGTTCAGTGCGTCAGCCCAGATCGGTGCGGCATATAAAAAAAACCGAGCTAACTACCCTGCTATATAGTATTCTTTTGCTGTGGCTAGATTTAGCGTTTGCTCACTACACCTTGATCGCACCGTGTCACAAGTCAATGAAAACAATGGCAAAACTACATGAATTGAACTTCGAATTGCTACCACATCTACCGTATTCACCAGACTTTTCTCAGCGACTACTGGCTGTTCACAGACCTAAAAAAATGCTCGCAGGTAAGAAATTTCGCTCTAATGAACAGATTATCGCTGAAACTGAGGGCTATTTTGAGGCAAAAGATAAACCTTTCTACAAAAGTGGTACTGGAATGATTGCGTTGTTCTTGATTGAGATTGATGAATAAAGCTTATTTTGAAAAAAAAAAAACACGTGTTTTCTTTGTTAGGCGCGGGACTTTTCAGTCCAAGCGTTATTAAAATCAATTATACTGCTGATGTTCTTAAAGCTTTATGTTTCCGTTAGAAGTGCAAGATTTTGAATTACCCCATCAGGTGGATTTTGTGTAAATTTGGTATATTTTGCACTTTCTTATATATTTTGCACACACTTGACAGTACTATAAAATGGCTATACAAGTTAAGATTAATAAATAAATTCATATCGCAAGATCTCTATTTATGCTCAGATTAAAGTACCTGTAAACATTTTTATGTCCGCGACGGTAAATGAAAACCTAACAAAATTTTGGCTTTTCAAAATACAGTCACGTCAGTACATACACACTCGTAACATTCCACCTGCCAGCCTAAATGCCTAAAAATATAGTATGAGCTACACAAAATTTGTATTCGAAGTCAACACGTCATGCAAATGCCAACGATTTGTTGTTGGAAAACTGGCATAGTTGCTCTGGCCAACAATTTAAATGGGGATTAAAAGGTTTTGGCCGAAAACAGATGAGAATTAAGCCTTTAGTGCCCGTATTTGCTGTAAAAAGTGTCTTTAAGATAATAAAATAATCGTTTAATTCAAAGCTTAAGTACCAGCAAGAAGACAAAAATTAAATGTTGAAATTAATTTGTGCCACACAGTGCGAATTTTTTATCATACATGATTAGTTCTGTAGTTTTATCACATTTCTAATTTATCAGCAACATGTAAAAATACTTTTAAAGGGACTTCGTAGTTTTACTTTGGCGCCATGATTAGGAAAATTATTAAAACACTTTAAGCAATCTAAAATATTATATTATATAATGAAAAGAAAGGGGAGCATAAAGCAAATTTAAAAATATATTTTTCGCTGCCATCATTGTTTTCGCATATGTGAGAAATTAAGGATTTAATAATTTTTATAATAGCATAAGAGTCACAAGAAATGAAAGAATATCACATTTGTTTGAGAAACGTGATCTTTAGCCAGCTCTTCGAGCATTCCTAGTCGTATTAAGTGCGTATATACATAGTTCTTCAACCGGTAATAAAGCCAGAATCCCCAAATTGGCAGTTTTTTGAATAAATTCAAAGAGACTCTTTGCCCTCATAAAATGCTTTTATAGATTTATAATAGTGTTACGAATCCTAAGCCCTAATAATAAACAAAGCCTTAGATTTTCTCATGCCTGAGGTGTACAAACTAGGCAATGCGCCGGTAAACGAGCTGGCAAAGAAGATAGAATAAACGAACTTAACTTCTTTAGTGAATAAAAGATGGAAACACTTAGGCACCCACAATACCAACAATCTCAAGACAGAATGGAACGCCAAGTATTCACAGGACCTACTCATGTCCATAGCCATGTGACTATTAAAACATCATTTCATTGCAGAGAGAATGTGAAAATTTTGAAGCTGAGCATAGCGGCATCTGCGGAAGCTCGGAATTTTTGGATGAAAAGAGGTTGACTACTGGCAGCCACTTCAACTTAACCTATATTAAGATACCTACACATAACTGAGGAGAATGGAGAATTTACCAAAAGAACTTATAGATGTTAACCACACCTCTATGCGCCATAAATCTACTAGCATAATTAATTGTTGACAACCTAACTTTCAGGTAGCTTTCGATTTTTGCGTTAAAAAATGTCTTGTCTTTTGATAAGATTCAATAATCGACCATATTTTCGGCTTCTTTATAAGAAGTAAAGTTCTCTTCGGTCAGGCCATCAATAAGTAATAGTCGGAGGAAGGAGCCATGTGTGGTGAATGGAGCGGCTGGTTTAGGACATCTCACTGAAACGCCTATAAAGCTTTCTCCACTACTCTTCATGTTTTTGAAGATACTTGAACTTCGATATGCGGCTCAATTTTATCAATTACTGTTGATAGCATTTACTAAAATTGGTTTCTTTAGTCTAGAGTCGCATAGTTTTACATTTAACGTCTACTTCGAGACTTACTGTCCTCCTTTCGCCTTCTTTGTCGCTGGTGTTGGTGTTGACATATTTTTATTTATAGAGCATGTCCGCCGGTGCTGAGTGGTCTCAAGTGGTACGGAACATATACCTACCTTAATATAGCAGCCCTTCTAGGACTTGTAAGTATTGAGAGAAATGATCACTTTATTGACCACTTTACCTAAACTTACGTCTCTTCGCACGTATTGAAACCTGGGTTAGCTGCCGCAACATCTCTGGTTCTGCCTAATGCCAGTATTTAATTATTTAATGATTTTTTTTAAGTCTCATTGCGGAGTATGCAACCACTTTTCATCAATAGCAAAATTTGGTTGTATCCGTCATACTTCAGTTTATTCTCTCGGGAAGCTATAACTAGGACTTAGGGTAAGCCTAGGCCTTAAACTGGCACCTTTCACCAATAACACAAGTTTCGCTTTCGGCTGGAGATCCTCTTACAAATAACTACATTAAACAATATAAGATGTATTCTTATGGTTTGTTATCTAACATATATTTGGCAGACAGTAGAATGAGCTGACTGCGTAACTGTTAATACTACACCATCGGTATTTGCCACTACCTTAAAGCCATCTCCGTCAAATTGTAGCACGATACTGCCTGTCTTGAAGAAAAGCGTGAAAGGCGAGATTTCTCAATTTTGATTGAACTTGAAAAATAGAAAATATGAGCGCCCACTAGCAATATAAAAAGAAATTCTCCCATACGCTTTATGATGGCAAAATTAGAACAGATACAAATAATTTGTGGTTACACAATAGATGAATGACTCCAGAGGGAATAGTTAAGGCGAGTACTTTTAAAATTACAATTTTACATAGCCTGGCTCAAAAGCACAATTTTTAAAAATAAACTTATTCTCAAATTTTGCGCACTTGCATGCAAACCGAAAGCCGTAAATTAAACTAACCCCTGAGGACAGCACGACAGCAATTAGCTCACGCACACACCCGTAAGACCATCTCTACTGACTTTTAAGCAACAGCTAAGAAAAGTCAAACCTTCCAATCCGGAATTATGTACTTGTTCATTAGACCAGTTGAATTTATGACGCCCAAAAGCATGCTACTAATTTATATGCGCAAAACTTTGACGAGAACTTGCAGCCTCTTTTCAACCCAATTTGAACCCGAAAGTTAATCAGCGGGGGTAGGGGAACTTATGTATTTTTAATTCATGTAATTGCTTTATATAAATTTGAAAATGTTGCGTTAATGTGTTAAATATGGAATTCAAAACAAAAAAAAAACAAAAATAGGAGAAACTAAAGATGGGACTTAAAACGCAGTCCACCACAGCAACTTTTTGAAAAATTTCTTCTAAACTTTTGCGCATAATTTGCATTTTTTGGCAATTTGAAGCGCGAAATAGTGGTTATATGCACGTAAATAGGCAGCTAAACCGATAGTACGCTACAAAAACAAAACAAACTCGACGTAAGTATGAGCTGAGTTGATGGTTGTACACCAAGCTCGGTTACCTTTTGCATAAATTTCTTATTAAGTGATGTAATGAAACTGAGACGGAGCTTCACAAAAAAAAAAAAAAAAAAAAAAAAGAAGCGATATGTAAGAAAGAATAAAAAATGGCAAAACGAATAACTGCTATGGCGACTGTTGTTCCAAAGTGTGAAAAGAAAATGTAGCGTTAAATGGACCCCAGAGATGAATTTAAATGAACTAAAATTTGATTACCACACGCAAAGTAACTTGGCAGTACAGAGACACTCCCTGTGTGGCCAGCCAGCGGCAAAAAGGACATTCTGGCTTCGATAGTTGATAGTCGTAGGGAAAAGCACGAGTAAAGTAACTAAATTTTATCCAACAAAGTTGTGGCGTGATTTCTTAATTTTTCTGCTTTGCCATTTTACTTTCTTATATTTCTTTTGCCTCACCCGGCTGCTGCTGCCTTTGCCTGGTGGGACTTTTAGTTCCTTTTTCTCCTTACTTACCACTTTTAATGGATTTTCTAAGTCACACTTAGCTGTCGTTGGTGGCTGGCTGCTGCTCGCCTGTGTAGTGCGCCAATGCGCTGCGGGCCAAAATGTCTGTTGTATGTTACAGTGTTTCATACTTACTTAAATATATGTGCGCTTAGTTTTGTTAGCTAAATTCAATGGCCTGGCCAAGTAATTTGGCTGGAGTCGAAGTGTTGCGAAGAGTATGCCGCGTTATAGGTGATGGTATCTATGTCGCGCCAAGATCCGCCTATGGCTTTTTATTGGCAAACACTTAAATGCTTTTCCAAACATTGTGTTTTTTATTTAAAATTTTCTCCCAAAGAAAATGGATAATTTAAAGCTTTTAAAATCACCATTTATGAGACAAGCAATCAACTTATAGACAATCAAAAGAAGAAATCATGAATGTAATTGGAGCTGTAAAAATGGAAGCCTTTGTATGATATCATACTTTAACTTGCAACATTGAAACTGGTTCAATGTGGAGGAATATTATTTATATATTACTTATATAAGCTTCTCAACTATATACAAACTCTGGCAAATACCCTGTATACGCCGCTCTGCCGGAAGAGTAGTAAGCATTTCAACAGACCTAAAAATCGTGGGCATACATTTTTCATCTTTGCTTTGCCTGTTTACTCTCTCTTAGTGGAAATTAATAGTAATAGGCAATAATTTACACATTTTAATAATGCAAAATAAATAATATTTTGAGACTTTGTTATATGCAATCCTGAGTATATAAGTTGTACCGCGTGGAGTTGCCTGATCTCCCATCGGGCGCTTCCCAGGTGGTGGATAGGGAAACCCTGGCATCACAATAGTGGCTTTGTTGTGGGTTATGTTCCAACACTCGCGTGATGACTCAACGTAGGCATAGAATCAGGGTGCCATCCGCGAACCAAACTGGCTAGGGAGGAGTCCCGAAGAAAAACCGAAAAAGGTAGTGGAAAACGAAAGATTGAAAAATGTTTCGCGGTTTCGGAGGGCCTGAGTTGTGCGGCCAACGCCGTAACGGCGAAGAGCACGGCAAGAAGGGAGCGGATAAAGCGGCTGGCGAAGCTCAGCGGGCGAAATCCTCATGCGGCTATGTCGGCCCTTTTGCGTCTGTGTCTCCCAAAAGGCCCCGGTCGGCGGAAGTGACACCCACAGAAGCCGCCGAGTCCTCGGTGGGCACAGGCCCTCCCAAATCGTCTCACTCTCGACAAAAGCGGAAAAAGACAGTGGCTGAAAGCAGGACACCGCCCTGCCCTGAGCGTGATGCTGATATCCGCGCCACGACCCTCAAGGTATGAGCGTGATTTCGGCGTCAGTCAATGTGGCGGGCGAGCGTTCTGCCGAGCCATGGTCTGACCATCGCCTCGACAGCAAGTCCAACCCAGCTGTCTGCCCAGCGAAAATTTCGTCAGTGGAGGATGACGAGCTGCAGTTTCGCCCGAGCACATCCCAGGGTGTGGCTAAGCCATCCAATACCGAGAAGGCTGCTGGCCCATGGCCTGCTTGTTTTTTTTTGTTTTTGTCGGGACAGACTACCAAGTACAGCACTCAGGCACAATTGAATCCATTGTACTCCATTCGCGTACCCTTTTTAATTTTCTTTAAATCGACTCGACATCCAAAGAAATCTGAGTGGATCTTGTGGGCCAAGGAGCCAGGGGGGTCGCTTCTTAACACGTCAGTGCCAAAGACCTCAAGCCTGATTCGAGGCGGGGCAAACCAACAGAAAGTGGTCCGCCGTCTCATCCTCCTCTCCACATGCTGAGCAGAATACACTGTCTGAGATGCCCAACTTTTCCATGTGCTTTGCCCATAGAAATTGACCCGTCATCAGTCAGGAGGAACTGCGGCAGTCGGTCGGACATGACAGGTAACATCAGTTTTGTCCATCTGCAGCCTGCCAAGCTCGTTTGTGGGTTGTAGTAACCCATTTGCTAACCATGGCTTTGATGGCTGTAGAAGAGAGCGGCAGAACGGGCTCCGGGCCAAAAAAGTTGGCCCCAGAGCCCATCCTAGCTAAGGAGTCAGAGGTCTTGTTACCCTCGATACCCACGTATCCCGGACTCATGTTAGCATCAGGGAATTATGTCTACCGACATAGTTCAGCCTGGATTCACAGGACTCGACTACCTTTAAAGTAGTTGGGGGGCTGTCTAAGGTCATGAGCGCAGCTTGGCTGTCGCTGCAGATACATACAGATCTGCCTCTCCAATTGTTTTCCACAACTAAGTTCATCGCTTCTTGAACTGCATGCACCTCCGCTTGAAACACAGATCCATGCATTCCAAGAGCAAAGAGCAGTGTAGTCTCATTCAGAGTTTGACCACAGTTTGGCCTCAGTGGCAGCACCTCACTGCATCTCTTTTCAAGTACGACTCTTGATGGCATGGAGTCAAGAGGATCTTTGGATCGAAGTTAGGCTATATCAATCTTATGAAGTACCTTTTAGGACATCCTGAAACATGGGTTAGATGCATAAAAATACGAACTCTTCACCAACAAGGTGAATGAAGCACAATGCTTACATAGCCGTTGTCGTTGAACCCAAAAAAAAAATCCAAAGTAAATAAAAAATATTGTACGAGTTTTATACTCTACGTAGCTCTAAAAAATGTAAACGCGTAGTCAGGGAGGCAGTGGGAAATTCTTATCATTTACGTACGTTTTTTTAAGATGGCCTATTTTTCGACTAATTGCAAGATTCCTGGGTACATTCCATTGAGCGAAACACTTTTATTTACTTACATATCTTAAAAGGTATACCCTTTTCACTTAAAAATTTGGTTTAACCAGAGAGAATAAAACAAAGCATCAGCCATGACATACCTGTAAGAAAGAAAAGAAAAAAATCCATATGAGTTGAATGACTTTAATTGGAACTATAAATAGAAGGTAATGTAAAGAGTAGATTATATGTAGATGCCTTAATACTGACTTAACGAAATGTGTTCCTTAATTTAAATTTTTTACGTTTTTTACATCAATGAAAATACCGCGAACTACCTGAGTGGTCGTCATTCGTCGGTGCTATTTCGAGACCAAATCTCTAAACAGAGGAAAATAAAGCAAGGAGTTTCACACGGTGGTGTCCTTTCACCCTTCTTTTTAACTGTTATACTCCTTGGTCTCCTCCGCCGACAACTGCACGATAATGGCGACGCGCAATGGCATTGATGGCCTGTGCGCCAAGGTAAACGGCTATTTTTCTCGGTTCCTCACTGCAAGGAACCTACAACTTTCTCCCACGAAGTTCACGGCGACCCTCTTTACCACCTGGACAAAGGAGGTCAAACTGCAACTTAAGGTAAAAGTCGACAACTGTTAATAACTCCTAAATCGTGAAAGTTACCTTCGACAATTTGCTCTCCTTCTCTGCGCATACAACCGCTATTGCCACTAAATTACAAAATCGCTTCAAGACAAAGAAATGTTGCTATCGACATTTAAGGTTATAGGTTTTAAACTATGATGCGCCTGTCTGGTAACCTGAAACGAGTCACAGATACACAAACACTGCCATTAGGACTGAGACAGGTTGTCTTTTGATGTCAACATCTACACGACGAGGCCCATATGCTCCCTGTAAAAGAGCACAATAAATTGCTCAGCAAGCAGCTCCTGTTAGAGAGTTATAGCAGGTCCCACCCATGCAGATACCTGCTTGAATCAGAGCCGCCTCCCAGGCACGTCAGGAGGAACCTCCTCAATTACGTGGGCGAGATCCTGGACAAAAAAGACCGACAATTACTGGATCGGACAGCGTACAGACAGACAATTACGACATTCATCGGGAGACTTTCACCATCATCTGCAGCTCCCGATGCCCGAATACCGTTTTCGGAGTTCTACCAGCACCCATTGCAGTCGAAGAGCTCCAGCATTCCCCAGAGTCCCGCATACCCTTGGCACAATTACGCTCGGGATACTGTAGCAGGTTAAACTCCTACCAATCCAAAATTGACCGCGACAACCTAAACATATGTCCGGCATGTGAAGGTACCCCGCACGACACTAAACACCTTGTCAGAAGCTGCATCAAAACCAAACATTTGAGTCTAAAAAAATACTTCGCGGACATAAAGACGTCGAGGTGCCATAAGTGTGTAGGTGTTTGGTTTTAGAAGCGATGTCCTATTGGGTTTCTTTTAGTCAAAAATTAAAGTGATAAAAACGATACACGATACCGCTAACGGATTTTTTAGCAGCATATTGAAAAATTAGATTGGAGGTTATAAAGAAACGGGCGCGAGTATAATCAGAGAACGCTCTAAGCTAGCCCAATAATGGAAGCGAGAAGAAAATGATTTCATGATTATGACAAAATATTATATTTTTTATGGAATAAATAATAAAAAAGGATCCATGAACACCTCCGGTATAAAACCTACGTTATGCCCAGAAGACAGTTTATGTCGGAGCAAACACGAGAACAGCGAGTTATCCGAGCAAAACGTCTTCTGAACAAAAATAAGGCACCCAGAAGCGCCTGTGATGTAATGGTTTTTTCTGACAAAAAATACTTTGACAAAGACTTGAATGCCAATCGCAGAAATGACAAATGGCTCTGTTGCAATCCTCCAGAGATATTTCTTGCCATGCACACGAAGTCGAGTGCCTGTTATAGGTTCAGGAGTTGTTAGCAACAAAGGATATGTTACGCTACCATCTTTACTCGAGGACAGTAGTCAAACCCTTGGTTGATAGCGTACGCCGTGACAGGTGATACATCTTTCAACACGTCTCTGCTGTCACACAAAACGATGGCGACTCAAGATTGGATGGCTTAAAATTTCCATGACCACATAACACGGAACTTATGACCGCCTAACTTTCCAGACCTTAATCCCCTGGATTACTAAGTATGAGACGTAGTTGAGCGTGAAACCAATAAGAATTCTTATGACACTATTTCTTCTCCGTAGGCTGGAATTGACCGTTATTATCAATATGAATAAAACAGATCTGATTAATTGAATGATTTCACGGATATGTAATAACTTAAAATTTTCGTCAAGTAAAAAATGTGTACAAAATTCGTGAAGTTGCAAAAAATTTGGTTCAAAATTAAATGTTTATTAGTTTTACTCTCAACTTGTCCTCAAATAACGTACGCACGTAAATGTACACGCCATAAAATTTCCCCCAGGGGCAAATACTTATAAATTTAATGAGACCATTGGCATACATACATACGACTGTTTGCATACGAGAAACTCTCGGAATACCTTTTTTTAATAAAAAAAATATTGATATATTTCTTTTAATAAGTAGCATGAATGAAACCACAATTTGAATGTTTCATACGAGTAATTTTATTGAATTGAACAATTGAAGAAAATTTCCCTGCTCTGTCTCCACATTTCATATTGACACATTTCTGCAAGGCAAGTAAATACTCGTATCAGCGTCGACTTTCAAAAGCATGCTGAATGATGCATAGAGATGAAAAGATGAAAAAGGAAAAAGCAGGAATACTACAATTTTTAAATTTAATGGAAAACGTTATGAAATTAAAAGAATTTCTCTTGTACATATATCAAAATGAAATATTGCAAATCAAATAAAATGTGAAAGTGGCATGAAAAGAAACCTGAACTTCTGAAAAATATAGCGCACGAGTACATATGTTACTAAAAATTAAGGAAAAAAATATATGTACGTGTAAAGTAAATATAATTTTCTAGGTAACATTCCACATCGGTCTAACACAGGTTATGTTCCAACTATTGTCCAATACTATGAATTTGTATTTACTCTACATTTTGTTATTATGTTATATGAGCACTACAAGTACAGTCCTGGAATTTTTATTTGTGCATGCTTTGCAGCTCGGAGCTACAAATTTAATAACAGAAAGTCATTGTTTCCCGATATACTGGATGAGGTTTAGTCACACACGTAATGGCATTCCTCTGAAAGCTGAATGGCCCAAGTATTTCATTGTAAATGACCTGTGTCAGCAAGCAATGGGAATGGGAATTCTATACATAACTGAATGTACAGGCATGTCAACTTTTAGGCGCACACACAGAAAAGGAGGAAAAAGTACTATTTAGCAGTAAAGGTGACTTAACGTAAAAAAAGCAATAAGTTAAAGCAACGAAAAGTTTAAATACACGAAATTAATAGCGAAAGCGCTCAAAAAATTTCAATCAAGAAATATTTTTACCCATATTTATATTCTGGTTTGAATTGAATAAATGCTGAGGTGAATCGCATACCCAAGCTAAAGCAAAAAAGAGCGATCTTTCTCAAGAGTAAAGTAATTTCCGCTCATTTCCGTGTGAGCTCATGTGCCTTAAAAATACACCGAATGTGTAAGAATATGTGTCGTTATTAAATTAAAAGTTATAATAATCACCATAGTTGGTATTGTCCATATGACAAGGCATATTGCACAAAGTGGGCCAGAAATTACTTGATTTCTAGGAAATCGCATATACGAAGGAGCTAGGGTGGAAAACACTCGATAGTATTGCTTATCGATATTCACCGATAGTAGTCACACCCTTCATCGATATATCCATACTATCGACCAAATTTAAATCAACATATTAAAGCTTTTAATGCGTTGTAATAATTTTTTACATGCTTTTGAGATGTACGTATGAATTTACAAAACAATTTTGTAAAAAAAAAATCAGCTTGTCGACTGTTGTTGCCTTAAGTTTGATGTGTCTATCATTGATAACTAACCCGGTTTGCTAAACATCCTCCCTGCTTCGACAGATGAAACTGGAACCCAAAGGTATTACTTGGTACAGTTTGGTAATGGTTCACGTAGCAAATTGGTATTACTTTAAGAAAGACGACATTCAACAATTTGTTCGGAAAATTTTTATTCATTATGTTCTTCCTCTTCTTACTAATTGGCGTGATAATCAATCACACGATTTTGGCCGAGTTTAACAAAGCGCGCCAGTCGTTTCTTTCTCGTGCTAACCGGCGCCAATTGGACACACCAAGTGAAGTCAAGTCCTTCTCCACCTGAGCTTCCCAACGCAGAGGCACCTCTTCCTCTGCTGCCACCAGCTGGTACCGCATCGAATACTTTCAAAGCCGGAGCGTTTGTATCCATTCGGATGACATGACCCAGCCAATGTAGCCGCTGGATCTTTATTCGCTGCGCTATGTCTATGTCGTCGTAAAGCTAATACAGCTCATCGTTCCATCGCCTGCGATATTCGCCGTTGCCAACATGCAAAGGTCCAAAAATCTTACGCAGAATCTCTGTCTCGTCCTCACGCTTCTGCGCCATACGTTAGGACGTTTTGTTCGTCGAGATAGGACTTTACTGCTCAGTTCCCTACTTAGTCCAAAATAGCACTTGTTGGCAAGAGAGATTCTACGTTGGAATTCAAGGCTGACATTGTCATCGGTGTTAATGCAGGTTCCTAAATAAACGAAGTCTTTCAGAACCTCGAAATTATAACTATCTACAGTGACGTGGGTGCCGATACGCGAGTGCGCAGACTTTTTGGTTGAAGACAGGAGGTACTTCGTTTTGTTCTCGTTCACCACCAGACCCATTCGCTTTGCCTCTTTATCCAGTTTGGAGAAGGCAGAACTAACAGCGCGGTTGTTAATCAATCGCGATATCGATATCATCGGCCTACGCCAACAATTGTACCTGAGCAATTAAGTTCTGCGGCTCGTACGATGCTCTCCAACAAAATGTTAAAGAAGTCAGACGACAGCGAATCACCCTGTCGAAAACCTCGTTTGGTATCAAACGGCTCAGAAAGGTCCTTCCCAATTCTGACGGCGTTGCTGGCCTTCGCCATATTAGTTTTGTGGGGATACCAAATTCAGACATCGAGGCACACAAGTAACTCCTTTCCGTACTGTCCAATACAGCTTTGAAATCGACGAAAAGATGGTGTGTGTCGATTCTCCTTTCGTGGGTCTTTTCCAAGATTTGGCGTATTTTAAATATTTGGTCGATGGTAGGCTTTCCAGGTCTAAAGCCACATTGATAAGGTCCAATCAACTGGTTGACGGTGGACTGCCTTTCACACAATACGCTCGCTGGAACCTTATAGGCGATATTGAGAAGACTAATCCCGCGGTACTTGGCACAAATTGCAGGATCACCCTTCTTATGGATTGGGCAGAGCACACTTAAATTCCAATCGGCAGACATGCTTCGGACCGACCATATTTTGCTTAGAAACTGATGCCTGCACCTTACCAGCTCCTCGCCGCCATGTTTGAATAACTCAGCCGGCAGTCCGTCGGCGCCTGCGGCTTTTTTGTTCTTTAGACGCGTTATCGCTATTCTCACATCGTCATGGTCGGGTAGCGGAACGACAACTCCGTCGTCGACGATTGGGGTACCGGGATCTTCACATTCCCTGTGACATGCGCAGCTATCACTGTTTAATAGGTTCGAGAAGTATTCCCTCCATAATTTAAGAATGATCTGGATGTCGATCACTAAATCGCCGTCTTTGTTTTTACAGGAAAACGCCCCAGTCTTTAAACGTTTTGTGTGCCGTCGAACTTTCTGGTAGAATTTTCGGGCGTTGCATCTCAAGCTCTTCGCACTCACGTATTTCGGCCTCTCGTTTCTTCTTTCGAATAATACGTTTCTCTTCCTTTTTTAGCTCTCTATAGCGATCCCGCATGGCTCGCGTTGCTCCAATCGCAGCGTGGCTCTCGCCGGAAGAAATGTTGCTCCATTGCTCGTGCATGCCGGTTTGTTGGGCAGTGCTATCTGAGAGCAGGAGTGAGAGTCGAGTGGCGAATCTTCTGGCTGTCTGTTGTGATTGCAGCTTTTCGCTGCTGAACATTCTTTGCGTAAGTAGATGTACGCTTTTTGCTGCACAGAGGCGTGTGCACAGTTTGGCTGCAACAAGGTAATGATCCGAGTCGATGTTGGGTCCTCGGGTCGGGCGTACACTCAAAACGTGTCTTCCATCTATCAAAACATGATCGATTTGGTTTCGCGTCCTTCTCTTCCGGCGGGGCGTGGGCGCAAATGAGCGAGATGTTAAAAAAGTGCGCTTTGATGCGGATTATTGCGAGACGCTCGTCCACCGGAGTGACCGACAGTACTTGGCGACGAAGTTTCTCTCCCACAACAAATCCGACAACGAATTTGCGCTCCTTTACTTGGCAGCTGTAGTAGGAGTCGCAAGGTCCTCCACGATGTTTTCTGGCCTTGCCCCGTGCATCGCATCTCTTGGATGGCAGTGATGTCAGCCTTTACTCTCACGAGGACATCTGTAGAGTACCTCCACTTCACTTCCAAATATTCCTAATACTCCAACTCAAATTAAGTAAACCACTTCAATTCACTCCACTTTCAATTTCAGTGACATAATTCTTTCATTTCAATGTACTCCACTTTAACGACACAATTCTTTTTCAATTTCAATAACATAAACTCTTTGCCCTATTCTCTGAAACCCGAAACATAAGAAAACACATGGCACACACCAAATGCACTTTTTGTCACACGTTACCCCACTCCAAAGCAAAGCCATAACTCATTGTGAAGTAGGTTAACCTAAACAAAATTTAAGTCAACCTAAGCAGAATTTTAATTGTATAGTATTTTAAGTGTTTACAATTTTGTTATTGATTTTTACTTGCAACAAATGTTTGATTGTAATTATGTATATTGATAACAAGGCAAAAAGAAAGTATAAAAATAAAGCCATTCTATCAGAAGTCAGCTCAGTCAGCTCTAGCAGCTCACACAGCTCACATCTAATAGTTGGAAGGCAGTCATTTGCCCTAACTCTAAAAAATCTTCTTTTATTTTAAAGGAATCTTTAGTCGGCAGGTTTGCCCTAAAGCTCTTCCGTGAATTTAGTAATTCTTTCATTCTCGATGATACTGTTTCGTTCATTTACATGACGACCTCTAATACTATCATTATAAGTACACAACATCACTTGTACTTTACACATCAACTAGCCGGGTAGAGGCACTTTCGTCATTAAGGGACCGGACATTCCAGGTGCATCGTATTCCTTGTTTCGTTTGCAGGGGTCGTCATGAGTAAAGGTAGTTCTCATCCGAGGCTTTTCAGTGGGGGCAATTTCGGAGGTTTGCCATTGCCTGCCGAAAGGCACCGCTATTAGAAAAATGTTTTTATTAATTTTGATTTCACCGAGATTCAAACCGACGTTCTCTCTGTGAATTCCGAATGGTAATCACGCACCAACCCATTCGGCTACGGCGGCCGCCGATCAGTTTGATAAAAAATAAAGACGATTTCTACGTAAAAATAGGCACCGGATTCGAAAAAGTCAATGCAAAAACTTTTCTATTAAATTCCCAGGAATCATCTGTTTCTTAGACCAACCACCTCACATCATACCTTAAGATATGCAGTAAATTGAGAAAATGCTCTCTAACGCACTGAATTGATTCTTTTTTAATTTCATTTGAAATGTTTAGCAAAACCAACCACTTCCACTAGTGTCCATCAGTCCTTCATGATGACAATAGAAATCACTGTCACATTTTTCTGGAGCGTATACGTGCAGACAAAGCCAAAAATGACGCTGTTAAATGTGAAAATGAGTGAAAAGGAAATGAAAAAAGTTAAGTATGACAAAGAACAAAAAAAAAAAAACTGTGGAATTTCTCGAAGCGGAAGTGCCGCAAACAGGACATCCACTGTCATTTTTAGACAATTTCTTTAACGGAAGTGAGCGCAGAAGGCGTTGTAGTGGAAACGTGCCAAAGGTTGCCTCAAAAGCTGTGAAAAGGCAGTAAAATACAACAAAGGCGGCTTAAACGCATCAAAATGACAACAAAAGAAGGCCGGCAAGCAAATGGTAGGAAAATTGAAAAACGCAAAGCACAAAGCCTGAAATGGAAAGTGATATCAAATTATAGATAGAATGGGAAGGGGAGAACAGGACGTGCAGTGGAGTGGCTGGAGTCCAAAACTGGATGACTGGATAGGCCGACACCGATCAAGTGGCTCGCCCAGTCCATTAGCAAGCCACAAACATCATCGAGTGCGGCTAGTAAAGTAGACAAAGCAGAAGGGAGAGAAAAGCAAATATGGCTTTAGAAAAATGTTGCGCTCAAAAACAAAACCGAAAATACAAAGCAAATAAAAAGCAAAAAAATTGCGGTCACAGCCGACACGAACGACAAGCGTGAGATAGGAAACAAAAGCAACAAAACACGAAGAACACAAAGTGAAACAACAACAACTATAAACTGCAACAACAAGAAAAACAGGAAAAATTGTAAACCGCAAAACAAGCCAAAGAGCGAACAAAAGCACCTTTGCAACAAAAACCAAAACGAAATCATCAACAAACAACAAATTGAGAACAAGAATTTTGGGTCAGCAGCTATAAAAATAACTCAAAAAAATATTTACGTATAGTTTACTGTAACTACCTACGTAGCATTCAAGCGGAATAAAAAAAGTTTTGGGGTGAAAGTTAAAAACCTGAAAAAATGCGCTGCCACTTCTCCGCTTGCTCGCCTTTTGCGTCGAGAAAATGTGGCATGAATGAATTGCAGCAATGCGGGGTTGACGCTTTTGTTGTCGCAACTACATAAACGCATACATAAAACAACAACAATAACAAAAACAGCAAAATGTGAAAAAGCGCCAACAGTCAGTGCGACAATTTTTCCGTTCATCCTGATGTTGTTTTTGTTGCTGCTGTGCGGGCTTTAATGTTGCAAACAAAGTTGGTAGGACTAAAATTAGGCTAAATAAATACACATACATGTATGCATGGATGTTGCATGTATTTGTGTATAAAGCACAGCGACGCCGAGGCAGCCAAGCATCGTAAAGCTGCAACAGCCAAACGCCAGCAGCAGAGTCGATGCTGATATGTACTTGTATGCGTGAGAATGTGTGAATGTAAGTACACTACGTCCAACTATTGCTACCTCTACTACTGCTGAAGTTTGTGGTGATGCTAACGACGAGTTGAAAAGGAAATTGGAGGTGGCAGCGATGCGCCCACTTTGACTGCCGCAATGAAAGTGAAAATTTCTGCAGATATTCATAGGAGTACATAAGCAGCCAGGCGTACAGTTAACCAGCATAAAAATGAGTCACAAACGCCTTTGGGAGGAAGAGTGAGATAGCGTACGGGTATTCGCTTTCTTTTGCTAACAATCCTGATCTGCCCAAACAGTCACAGCTGCAAATGAATAATTTGTGGCGCATAAAGATGAGTGCTAACTCAGAAGCAATTCATTCAACGTACTCATTTTACTCCAGCCAACTAATTTCGATTTCCCGCCGAATTTCTGCAGCTCACTGAGTTCTGTTTTCAATCTGTTTCCTCTTCATTCATAAGCTGTCACTGAACTGATTTTCTCAAACATTTCCTTCAATTATTTATCTCATTTAGAGTTATTTATTGCTAATAATTCGCCTTACCTTAAGTATTCGCCGAAGTGAAACTTTTAGCCACTGCAGGAAACTGCAGAGTCAACGAACTGACACCCTTGAGGGGCCTTCCCCTTGCAAATAGTGGGTAGTGAATTTCTTAACTTCTTATGGTCTCCTCTTGGACAAAAGTAAATTGAACCATCTTTGAGATAGTGATAGCTGCGCATGTCACAGAGAATGTGAAGATCCCGATACCCCAATCGTTGACGACGGAATTGCCGTTCCGCTACCCGACCATGACGAGGTGAGACTAGCATTAACGCGGCTAAAGAACAACAAAACTGCGGGCACCAACGGACTGTCGGCTGAGCTATTCAAACATGGCGGCGAGGAGCTTGTAAGGTGCATGCATCAGCTTCTATAAAATATATGGTCGGATGAAAGCATGCCGGCCGATTGAAGTTTAAGTGTTAGGTTAGGTTATGGTGGTAGTCGGTCCGAATGACCAACTCACTTAGACCTTACAAGGTACGTTGTGATACCACTGTGCAACACGAGAACCTTGTTTATTTACTTTCATGAAACCATTTTGAGGCTCTTATGAAGCGCAGGATTAGTCTAATCCCCGCGCCAGATAGTTCTGTAAGAGAATTGAAAAAGTGTTTACCTAGACAACCTGCTGTGATTTTAGCTAAGGCTGGACAAATGCAAAGGAAGCGCTCTACTGTTTCTTCTTCCTCCTCAGCTCTACAGCTTCTACAATATTCATGGGAGCATACTGCTAGTCTCAAGGAATGCCTTCCGAATAGCCAGTGGCCGGTGACACAAGCCACAACCTTCAAGATATCTTCTCTTGAGAGGCTAAGCAATTCCTTTGTCCTTTTCTTGTTTATTTGCGGCCATAGTAGCCTGGCTGTTACGCATGTATCTTCATCTTCCCATGACCTATGGGCCTCTCGGGTACTGTTGTTTTTTATTACTAATTTACTTGTGGCCAAAGGTATTCCCATAGTACTTTTATCACGGAAAAATTCGGGCTAGCGCATCAGCTCTACAGTTTCCCTCAACATCTCGGTGTCTCGGAACCCAAATAAGGTTGACCTTGAATACGACGCCAATATCATTCAGGGCTGCTCGGCATTCCTGTGCAACCTTTGATCTTAGTATAGCCGCATTCATTGATTTAATGGCCGCTTGGCTATCCGAGAATACATTTATAGTCGTTTTTGTTACGTCATGCATATTTAAGTAGGTATGTAGCCACTTCTTTTATGCCTAGAACCTCTGCCTGATAGACGCTGCAGTAGTCTGGTAGTCGAACAGATAGTTCCAGTCCTAATTCCTTCGAAAGTTTAAGTGTGATCTGACCAAACCATAAGAAGGGTGATATAAGGTTCTAGCCAGCGTATTGTGTGAAAGGCTGAAGCCCACCATCAACAAGCTGATTGGACCTTATCAGTGTGACTTTAAACCTGGAATGTCAACAACTGACCAGATATACACAATACGCCGAATCCTGGAAAGGGCCCATAAAAGGAGAATCGAGACACACCATCTCACCTCAACTTTAAAGCTGCATTCGATAGTACGAAAAGAAGATTCCTGTATGCCTCGATGTCTGAATTTGGTATCCCCGCAAAACTAATACGGCTATGACAGATGACGTTGCTCAACACTAGCAGTGCCATAAGAATTGGGAAGGACCTCGCCAAGGCGTTTGATACCAAACGAAGTTTCAGACAAGGTGACTCGCTGTCGTCTGACTTCTATATCCTGATGTTGGAGAGCATCGTACGAGCCGCAGAACTTAATCGCTCAAGCACAATATTTTATAAGAGCGTACAATTGTTGGCGTAGGCCGATGATATCGGCATCATCGGTCTTAACAACCGCGCTGCTAGTTCTGCCTTCTCAAAACTGAATAAAAAGGCGAAGCGAATGGGTCTGGTATTTCTCAATTTCCTATAATAAATGAATCACTAATGTCGACAATTCTAATTACTAAAATTCGTTTGTGCTAAAAGCTTTCATCTGTATAATATTCACTTTAAATCACTACTTGCTTCTGGCTGATGTTTTTCACCTTACCACCTTCGCTTTTCGAAAAAAGCAAGTTCACAAGTATTCCGATCAATTTTTTTTACTCCGAAATGACCAGATGTTTTGCTATTGATCGCATTTAGCCAGCAAACTTTCATTCACAAATAATCACGTATGGATAATCCACTGCTAAATAAAACACATTTACTTGCGTATTAGATACAAATAGTTTCTAGCCATTTCTCTCCTCTTTCTGATTTATTTGCCTTCTATTTACTATTCCTCCCCATTCCCTAAGCCCGCATCAATTGCCTGTAAGTAAACAATTTCAATTCCTTTGCTTCAAAAGTAAACATCGAATTGTGGTTGACACAATTTTGACTAGCTTTAAGCGGCAGTCAGATATCGCACGTAAAGTGAATAGCCAAAAGTTAGCCACCAAGTAATTTTTTGAAAACAAAAAGTTGCTCTCATAAAGTACTTTGCATGCATTGCGTAGCTGCTTCTGGAATTACTTTCCGAATTTATTCATTTTTGCAAGCTTGCTGAAAGCACTTTCCTTGGCCAGTCTGATGACATCCTTAAGTGCAAATAGGCCGGAGCTTGCAAGTGCGGCATGAAATGCGCACAAATGTGTGTAAAGTAATAGGTTGGAAATATTAGTGTGAATATGTGATTTGATTTGTGAAAAATGCATTTATTTTTGAAGGATTATGTTCCATTTGTATTCTTGCTGTCTATTGAAATAGTAAGTCGGGCGGGTGGCGTCATTGTTTCATGGTAAAAACATGTGAGCAATAAGGTTACCTTTTAAATAATGTGGATCGCAAATGCTTGACATATAAATTTGCAGTTATTTAACATAACTAAGACAAACCTACCTGCTTTCCAGGTATGAAAGAATTGAGCGTGCTATTTTGTTGAAAGGAAGTGAAAATACTATAACATTTTTATATTCATAGCAGAAATGGGGCAACCAGAACAATTTGCAACATGTCAGGGTACATATCCACACATACATGCACCTGGGTTCACAATAATAGCAGAGCGATATATGTACTATATAGCAAAGTATTGACAATAAATGGGATTTTTTCAAGAGCTTGAGAACTTAAAATGATAATGCAAAACAGAAATAATGATGGAATGAATTTTTTTACTATAATCTAATACGAGACGTGCCTTTTATATGTCGGGATTAGAGAGCAAAAACAAATTTGAATCATCGAAAATCACTTTATTGTTTTTCAAAATATTCTCCATGAAGATCTATACACTTTTGCATGCGTTTGAACCAATTGTCGAAGCACTTTTGCCACTCTGAATGAGGTACCTCCAAAACATGCATTTTGAATGCCGCAACCGCTTCTTCAGGTGTCGAAAAACGTTGACCTCTCAGTTTGTTTTTTACGTACGGGAATAAAAAGAAGTCATTCGGTGCCAAGTCAGGACTATACGGCGGATGACCCATTAATTCGATGTTTTGGGTGCTCAAAAATGCAGTTGTTTGAGCCGATGTGTGAGAGCTCGCATTGTCCTGGTGAAGAGTGATCCGTCTTTGGCGATTGGTTTTCCTAATTTCTTGGAAGACAACTGGCAAACAAATGGTTGTGTACCACTCAGAATTTACTGTTCTGCGTTGTTCTAGTGGTACGGTTGCGACATGCCCAGTTTTTCCGACCATTTGCTTGGAAGTGCTTCGTGCGCGAACAACTTTTGTTGGATTTGGCTCATCTTGAAACACCCATACAGTCGACTGCTGTTTACTTTCGGGCTCATACGCGTAAATCCATGATTCATAACCTGTCACGGTGTCATAGACGTGTTTCGAAGCCCCGCGATCGTATTTTTTGAGCATTTCCTTCGACCAATCGACACGAGCCTTTTTTTGAGCGATTGACAAATTGTGTGGGATCCAACGCGAACAAATTTTTTTGACAGTCAAATGTTTATGCAATATTGAATGTATGCTGGTCCCACTAATGCCTAAGATTGTCTCAATCTCCGATAGGTCACATGACGATCTTGCAATATCAGTTCGCGCACAGCATCAATGGTTTTCGGAACAACAACTGATTTTGGCCGACCTTCACGAAATTCGTCTTAGAGTGAACTACGACCACGATTGAATTCACCATACCATCGATAAACACTGGTCCTTGATGGAGCTTCATCGCCAAAAAATGAATTAAGTTCACCCATGCAATGTTGCTGAGTTAATCCACGTCGATAGTTGTAAAAAATAATCTCACGAAAATGTTCACGATTTAATTCCATTTTAGGACCGAGATGAATCTTTTAAGTTACTGTAAACAACACAAATAGCGCTGGTATTTCAAAACGTTCTGAGTACGTAAAAGCCAAAAAATATCAAACTTTGCGATACAGCTGTCAGTTGCCAGATTACAACACCAGGGTTGCCAAATCCCGATTTATAAAAGGCACCCCTAGTAAATAATTCAATGGTATTAATTTTTTGAATATGATATCCGGTATATGTCTGCTGCGGCCTCATTCGATCAGCCCAATTTTTGACTACTTTTTCCAATAAATGTGGCCGTATGGCGCCAACTGTGGTTTGTATCTTGAAATAAATCGATGGTTAAGCGCGCTGTCTGGCAAGATGCGCCGCCTTATTGGAAAAAATTGTCGTCGTTGTTCAGCTGATTAATTTTTGGAAACAAACATTCTGTCAGCACGGCTCGATAGCACTCGTCATTCGCCGTAACGGCATTTCGAAATAAATAAGGACCGATGAGGCCGTCAGTGCTCTGTGAACTTCGCCAACAGATTTATTTTATTCACATTTTGGAAGCCTTTCTCTGGCGTTAAATGATTAATGATGACTTGCCAAGCTTTACTGTATATCAGCATAGTTTGTTGATTCTTTTTTTTTTCAATGTTTTACACGTTTCGGTTGTTGGGTTTTGTTGTCATATTTTACCGATAGATTTAAGTGCTTTAACTGACTGGTGCGGTATCTGTTGATGGTAGCAGAACAATGAAGACACCTTACCTGCTTGTAAAAATATATACATACATATACTGGAGAGACTTGGCTGCGCTTTCAATTTCTCAGAAGTAGCTTCCTACCCCCTAAGAATACATTTTTAAGTATTGGAACTTCACAAGTATTTGTCTTACTAAATAGAAAAATCACTGCAATCCGTACCCAGGCACACCTATTAATTTGCTAAAGATGGGAATCAACAGGTTTTGATAATTAATTTATTACACAATAATTATTTCTTCAATTTAAATTTTTTTAGGCATTTTATCACCCGACCAATAGAGTGGCCTTTATCAACAGAGATGATAAATTTAAATATAATAATAAATAAACTTTTTTCGGTTTCCCAGAATTCTACTATTCCGTCAACTACTCAACCATGACACTCTTTCAAAACTACAATTTGAACTCAGCTTAACCAGCAGCGGTTTGCTGCTTGTAAACAAGTTTAACTGCTACTTGAGGGAATGAAATTGGGTTCACCGACACGATAAAGTACTGTAGAATTAAAGATTAGTTGAGAAACTGGCCTTTAATCTCGTAATATATCGATTATCCATCTGTTTTGTAAAGTTTTCATTCCTTAAAAAAATGTTCTTCTGGTCCTCAAAAATTATTCTATTCCAACCATCATCTCCCTATCATCGCCAAATTTCCTGCCTCTGAGCAGTCCAATAAGGCGTGAGTTCTATGTAACTGAATGCTAGATCTGGAGAAAACCGAGGGTGTTTGAGCAACTCGTAGCTCACAGCACATATTCAGAAACTTCAGCTTTGAATAAAAGAAAAACATTTTCGGTGAGGACTCTTAGCATTTCTATGATCACTACTAAATCCTGAAACTTTGTGGAATATAATGCCTTAATGATTCCTTTCAGTTGTCATGCATTCTATCGCGTAAATTTGTTTAAGGCAGCGCTACTTAATGACGGTTCTTATTTATTTTTTCTCAATTTTAATTATAATCATATTTCAGTTGAAAAGGTTTGTCATATCCCTCAATTGTGGCAAATAATTAAAGCTGATACATATAATATAACGGAAATTATTTCCAAATGCTAGAAACTCTAATTTGGGAGGTAAATAAAAATAAAGATATAATTATTCTGAGAGTACTTTCCTAAACTAAACTTATCATCAACCGCCACATCAAGTTGGGCTCCTTGCGGTGAGGCAGAGTCTTATTTGGTAGTTTGATTTCTCCACTCGGAAAATTAACTCATCAGCAACAAAGAGCGAAGTTTCATATGGTCATGCTATTGATGTCCCGTCAATCGTCCATACGGAGAGCAAAGTACCGACGATAGCCTCATTTCGGCCTTTGTTAGTATCCCATCCCAACCACTCTTAAAATTAAGAAAAAAACATGCTGCGGATAACCGAGAACCCAAAACAAAGTTAGGACCTAATTCTTCAGGGATTACTTCTAGAGCAATGCGGACACTTGCTGACCCTAATAATCCCAATCCTGCCTTAGGGCATATTGGGGATGACATTCCGTGTATATCTGGCGCAGATAACAGACTAGCCCTCCCAATTAGGCATTCGAGAGGCAAAGCAAGACCTGTCTAAAGACTGACTTTGTCGCCCCTGTCACTTCACATTTATCCCAAATGTAAAATTGGTTTCTGGCCATTGCTACATTGAAGGGGATTTCAGAACTGATTAACTAGCGGGAAACCATACCTGCTAATAAAAACATCAGAAACAAAAATAATTTTCGGTACGAAGATCAAACCACATAAAACTTGGTTAATTATTCCTATTTGATTTACATTGTTGTGGGTCTGACTGCGCCTGCAAGTATTTTTTAAAAAATAATTACATTTGCTGTCGACTTGAACTAATGGATAGGTCAGTAAAGATGAGTTAACTCTGTTTCGAAATGGCAACAATTTCAAGTGAATTTGCGGATTTAGGTGAGAAACATTACTAGAGTTTGATCTTAACATAAGATGAGATGATAAGTACCCACAATGCAGATGGACTGCGGAAAAATCCTTTCAAATGTTGCTTTCGAAAACACAAACTCTATATGAGATTTTGCAAATTCATTTATGAAGTCAGTGTACCAAAACATTTTGCGAATATGAATTTAAATTTTTAACTCATTTGTATTCTCATGCATGTGACTCAGATAAATTACTTCCAAATTCCGTATGTGAGAAATACTATTTTCGTTGCCTAATAAAATTCCAGTTAAGCAATGAACATAGAAATGTAAATCAAAACAAAGCAATTTGGAAAGTTTTCTCTAGTTTGCTGCAATTCCTTAAGGGCCTAAGAAATGCTAACAATGTCAACACAGATTCACAGGCAAACATATGCATTCACATTCAAACATTTGCTATTGCTCGCACAATCTGTACTTGAGAGGTGGAGACTTTGCCCAGTGCCCCGGTAGTGATGCATTGCGAATGAGAGGCAAACTGATAGCGACTGCTCGATAAGAAAAAAAAATAGGAGTCATCAGAAAAAAATGGTATATACTATAAATACATATTCCCTAGAGGAGAGGAGAGGCGGAAGTTTCCAGACACTCTCCGTAGTCTAATGCAAAGAACCTCAAAATACATAGATACCAATTGCAAAACGTGCGGCTTAAGCTTCAATGCCACCAAGACGGAGGTAGTGTTGTTTACAAGAAAATGCAAAAGACCCTTCGGCTTCCGATACTCAACGGAACTGTTCTGCTGGTCGGTGATAACACAAGCTACCTTGGTTTAACACTTGACAGGAAACTTTCTCGGACGCTGAATGTGCAGGACAGAGTAAATGAGCCTACCACGGCGCCCTATTCATGTAAAAAAACTGTAGTTTTAAAATGGGGCGTAGCCACCAAAATAGTTCACTGGCTATTTACAGCCATTGTCAAACCAATTATGATCTACGAAGTTCTAGTCTGATGACCAGCCGTTGATAAGAAAACGTCAATCAAGAGGCTAGATAGTAATCAAAGAGTGGCTAGCCTCAGTATTACTGGGACGCTGAAAATAACGCCAACTTCAGGTCTAAATGTTATGCTGCATAGAGCTGCAAAAAACTAGCTGCCAAAGCGGCGTTAATATTGAGGGAGTCATCGTTGCTCAAGACCAACAACTAGGGACCCTCGAGCATACTTGTGAAGTTTTTTGTATTCCCAACACCACTGACTTTTGTGACTCGGTGAATAGATAACTAGACAGGCCTTACACAATCCATTTTCTATCCTGAGAGACCTAGGAAAATAGTATAAGAAGTAATGGAGACGAGGTCAGTATATATAATGATGGTGAGATTAGGTTCCGCGCTCCAAATTAGTCAAAACAAATTCCAACTGGAAACAGTTAAACGCCTGCACTATCAGTAGGCAAACGTTACCCGAATAGAACATGGATCGCACTAAGAGTCTACTTAAATTAAGTAGGAAAGATCTAAGAATAGATAGAGGCACTATCCAATGACTATTGTAGAAACTGTCAGTATATAGAGCAGGAAGAGGCACCTTCTATGCGGGTGCATGGCTCTGTGTAGAAGATCGTTGAGATTGCTCACTCTCACTTTTCTGGATAAGATTGCGGATGTTACGAGCCTTAAACTAGCTGGTAAAGCCAGGCCACACAATGTTTTGGAGAGGACCATGTATTAGAGTAAGGATAGGACAGTTACAGTGGTATCACATTTTGTGTATGAAAAAGTACTGAACTGCTAACTACTTGTAGTTCTGACTCCAAAAGGAAAATATATTCGTTCAGAGGTAGTGGTTAGTCATCCCTACAGGCCACACTAGAATATCATGCGCACATGTTGTGGAAGTGTGAGTGTATGTGAGACAGTTTTGTGGGGATTTCAGAATAGTTGAATATATTAATGAGTTTTGTTTTGCCAGCTATAGCTGCTTTGGTTGCCGGCTACTGATGCTTACTTCGAATATACTCGTATGTGTATTGTTTGAAAGTGGTTATAAATTTGAAAGCACACACTTAAACTTTTATTAGATAAATGCAATATTTCGCTTAAAATATAAATGCAATAGTTTTAATGCACATTCTCACACCAAGAAAATTCACTAATACTAAATTGATGTGGTTCTTAAGCATTTTAATCCATGACTAGTTCCCTTCATTTCTTTTCCATATAATCAACCAGAGAATTCCAACAGCGATGCTCTAAGAAGAGGCAATTGTCCAAAGTTACATTTGCCTCTCGATAGGGCGAAACTAGCACTTAATGCGATAAATGATAAATGGTTCGAAGTATAGTAACTAAAAGTATGGTGGTACTTCGGTTTTATAGCATTGAACTAACGATATCAATCTAGACAGTTTGGCGTTCTCAGAGCAATAAGAAAACAGGTTCTAATTTATTTTTCACGAGTCATCCAATGTAACAGTCATAAGAAAAGAACTCCTTAAACTCCTTATTATAATTATTAGTGGAGTTGGTACCCACCTACACAGTGACGGACAAAAGTATATATTGTACAGGGTGGGCCATATAAAGTTTGCTTTTTGAATCGGCTATAAAAAAACGAATCAATATTTTTTCAAACTTTTTTTTCTGTTTTGAAGATTGAACATTGTCATTTATGAATGAAAAATAATATCATTCAAATGACTGCCACGACTGGATTTACAGTAGGCCATTCGATCAACCCAATTTTTAAACACATTTTCGATTGTTTGGGCTCCAATTTCATGAATGGCAACTTCGATTTCGTGTTTTAAAGCCTCAATAGTCTCTGGATGATTCGCATAGCATTTGTCCTTAACGGCTCCCCACAAAAAATAGTCCAACGGGCTTAAATCACAGCTCCGAGGCGGCCAATTGATATCGGAATTTCGGCTGATTATTCGGTTTTCAAAAACGATAACCAAAAGTTCGAGTGTAAGTTTGGCAGTGTGACAAGTTGCACCGTCCTGTTGAAACCAAATTTCGTCCATGTCATCCTCTTCAATTTTTGGAAACAACTCGTTGAGCATGTCACGGTAACGCTCGCCATTTACTGTAACCGCGGCTCCTCGTTCTTTTTCGAAAAAAAATGGCCCGATGATGCCGCCAGACCAAAAACCGCACCAAACAGTGACTCGTTGTGGATGCATTTGCTTCTCTACAGTAACGTGTGGGTTTTCTGAGCCCGAAATCCGACAATTTTGCTTATTGACGTAGCCACCGATGTGAAAATGAGCTTCATCAGAAAAGAAGAAGACTCACTACTTTGGAAATAGGTTTTCAATATTTCCCAATTTTGTTCAAGCGTATAGCGTCCCATTTCGTAAATGTCAAACCTTTAAGTAAATTATGAACACATCTGGCATGTCATTTGTGTTACCATTCTCAAAAAAATAGGTGGTTCAAAAAGCAAACGCTATATGGCCCAGCCTGTATATACCCCCTATATCTATTGCTTCCAAAGTCCAAAGCATTTACTTGAAAATGTGTTGATACAGTTTTATTTGAAACCTTTTTATCACAATAAACTGAAAAAAATCCATTCTTCAACATAAATGAACAAAGTTTAACTCCTTCTTGCTTCTTTACTAATATTGAGTTTAGTTGTGATTTTGGTGAAAATAAATACCAGTTCACGTAAGAAACATGGATATACAAAATAGAAAAGAAAACGGCATACGGTGAAATTTCGAGAATTTTAAACTTGAACCGACCAATATTACAGACCATTGCAAAAAACTTGAAGAATATTGGTTCTACCAAAAATGAGTCGCGAGCGGCCGCCCTAGTCAACTATCTCGCAGAGACATTAGTTTGATTCTCAAGTGCACAAAAATCCAATAGTTAATGCTTCAAAATTAGCCAAAGATATAGCCAGCACAGCAGAAAAGTGTGTCGACCTAAGAACAATTCGAAAACTCCAAACAATAACAGTTTCCACAGTGCGCCGCCACGCAAAAAGCATCTAATTTCTGAAAAAGAAAAAAACTGTAAACTTCGTTTGGAGTTCGCCAAAGCACATACATTTAGCAGCGATGGCAGAACAAAAGTTGGGAAAAAAAACTGTGCTTAATCTGAACAATTCAGTGTTAACTGTCAAGCATGGTGCGGCAGCGTAATGGGTTGGGAGCTGTTGCGGCAACTGGAGTTGAAATAATAGAATTTATTGAGGATAAAGTGAATCGTTATAAATACAAATCTTTAGTGTACCATAACTTGAAACATTGGTGGATAATTTGGAGCTTTGAGGAGGTTGGATCCTTTAACAATATATGGCACGTATTGCCAAGGATTTACTGCTTTACTATGAGATGATTAAACATAGCACCACAAATCCCAGACTTATTATTATACATATATTATATATTATTATCATCCCATACATGGGGAAAGTGTGAAACACAAAATTAGAAAAAATTAGGTTTCTAGCACTGGTACATAGGTATAATCAAAGAGCGTATAGAGAAGTCTGGAGCGTTATAGAATCTGTAGAGCTGACAAATTAAGTTCCTAACGGTGGACCAACTAAATACAAAAACGCAACAATATGTACGACTAAGTAAAATTTTCACACTAAAAAGGTTTTTTTACTGTATGTAGACTTTTTTAGCGCTGTTTTTGCGTTGTTCCGCCACAACTTTGTTACTTTATGTTAAAGAATGAATTTTTTTTCCAGTTTATTATGATTAAACAAATAATTCGAATAAAACTGTATCAACACATCTTCCAATAAACTTTTTCGACTTTCAAACTAACGAGTGCATGACGACTTTTGCCCTTTACTCTATATATTTAGTAATTGTTTTATTAGTCAAAATAATTTCAATCAAACACTAGTTCGGTTATTGTTTTATAGGTAAAGAAAGATAAAGTCGTTTAGTGTGCAAAATACGGTTATCGCGGCACTTAGAAATGTCACAAAATTGTATGAAAATTCTATTGGCCTCAAAAATATTTATTGTTAACCGCAACACTCTGAAGCACATGTTGAGGAGCGAAAAAAATCATTGCAGAGTTTCCGTGAACTTGAATCGAACTCCAATTTCTACAGGACCAATTGGAAATTATTTAGTAACGAAACTTACCGAAAATGGATATTTACTGAGAACGAAGTTAGCGCAAGATGCTGTACCAAGGCTTGTATAAGGACTTGCTTTATTTTCTTAGTATTTCTAAAATCGATGGTGTAAAAACTTGTTATTAAAACTAAGTAAAATTTCTTAGCATTATAGAAAAAAAGCAAATACCACAATACCCGCAATTCCTCTTGTGTTTGATTTAATTAAGAAAAAGACAAATTCTAACGTAACTAACGGTGATGTCACTATCGTAAAAGTCTGTGAAGAAAATATCGAACGTCTGTGTAAACAGAATCAAGAATCGGTCCAAACTTCGCACTCAACCAAAGCGACGACGAGGTGCATCTAACGAAGCGTCCCGCAATAATCCGCACCAAACCGCGATATTTTTTAACATCTCGCTAATTTCCGCCCACGCCCCGGCGAAAAAGAAGGACGGTGCGACCAAAGATTCCTTCTATGAGCGCTTGGAACGCCTCTATGAGCGCTGCTTATGCCACGACATAAAAATCGTGTTTGGCGACTTCAATGTGGGCAAGGTGGGAATTTTTGGTCCCACTGTCGGAAAATTCAGCCTTCACAACGAAACATCCGGTAACGGAAAGAGGCTGATCGACTTCGCCGGGGCCCGAAACATGGTAGTATGCAGCACCAGATTCCAGCATAAGAAAATACACTAAGTAACGTGGCTGTCTCCTGATCGGAAAACGCGAAACCAAATCTATCATGTTGTGATAGATGGAAGACACGCTTCCAGTGTTTTGAGTGTACGTACGATCTGAGGACCCAACATCGACCCGGATCACTACCTTGTTGCAGCCACACTACACACACGCCTCTGTGCAGCAAAAAGTGTACATCTACTTACGCAAAGAAACCGGCATGCACGAGCAATGGAACAACATTGCTCGTTCTCTACCTACCGCTGCCGAATAAGACATCGGACTCCGGCGGGACCGAAAAAAGAGTTGGTAGGACGAGGAATGTCATGCTACCGCAGAAAGGAAAGATGCCGCCTATAGGGCCACGCTGCGGTCGGGCTACAGAGAGCTAAAAAAGGAAGAGAAACGTATTATCCGAAAGAAGAAACGAGAGGCCGAAATACGTGGGTGCGAGGAGCTTGAGATGCTGGCCAATAGGAACAACGCCCGAAAATTCTACCAGAAAGTTCGGCGGCTCACAGGTTTCAAGACCGGGGCGTTTTCCTGTAAGAACAAAAACGTAGATCTGTTGACCGACATCCAAAGCAATCTTAAATTATGGAGGGAACACTTCTTGAACCTATAAAACAGTGATAGCTGCTCATGTCACAGAGAATGTGAAGATCCCGGTACCCCAATGGTCGGCGACGGAATTGACGTTACCCGTCAATGACGATGTGAGAATAGCGACAACGCGTCTAAAAAACAACAAAGCCGCGGGCGCCGACGGAGTGCCGGCTGAGCTATTCAAAAATGGCGGTGAGGAGCTGGTAAGGTGCATGCATCAGCTCCTATGCACAATATGGTCATGTCATCCGAATGGATACAAACGCTCCGGCTTTGAAAGTATTCGATGCGGTACCAGCTGGTGGCAGCAGAGGAAGAGGTCCCTTTGCGTTGGGAAGATCAGGTGGAGAAGGACTTGACTTCACTTGGTGTGTCCAACTGGCACCGGTTAGCACGAGAAAGAAACGACTGGCGCGCTTTGTTAAACTCGGCCAAAATCGCGTAAGCGGTTATCGCGCCAATAAAGAAGAAAAATAAATAACATCAACTGGGTCTCACCAAATACATAGCATAACCTTCGCAGCGTGAATATTCGGCCAAGGCGACGACGTAGAAGCATGACCGGACAGTCCCCGTGACCTTCTTTTCTTTGGATTGCTGTAATGAATCCACTTTTAATCACCCGTCACGATGCGATGAAGAAAACCTTTTTCTTTTTTGCCGCTGGAGCTGTTGTTCACAGGTGAATAAACGACGTTCAATATCCTTTGGTTTTAACTCATAACTCATAAGGAAAGGGGAAGGTCAACACTTCTCGCAAATGACGATTATACGGCACAAAATCAGACATTTTCACAAAACCAAAAGTATATGATACCGAAACAAAATGACTAATGTGTCGAAGCAGTTTGTTTACCATATGTCTAAGTTTGGTTTATGACGTTTAGGTTATGTTAGAATCGACTAGCGCACACTGCTGGCGGCATCTATTGACGAACAGCGGGAGCTCAGTTGTTGAATTTTTTCAAGGAAACTGGGTGAATCAATTTGAAGAAATGCAGTAAAAATCACAGAACAGGTAGGTAGGTAGGTAAGATGGCAAGAGTACCCCAGGTACACTACAAGTAGCACTTACGTGCCGTTTTGATACCATAAAGTGGACCACTACCTGTGAAAGGATTAAGGGAGGAGATAAAACCGTCTACAGCCATCCAGTGCTGTTGATGTAGCGGAGGAGAGAAAAGGGATCTAGGCTGGAGAATTTCATCAAGTCATCCCCAAAGGGGACGCTGAAGAATCTCAAGCGCCTAGCCGCCAAAGCCGGACATCTGCAGAGAAAGTGTTCCACAGTCTCTTTCTCTGCAGGATCCCCACAGCTTCTGCAATGGGGATTGTACGGAATTCCAAGCTTCTCCGCATGAGTGCCGATCACCCAGTAGCCAGTGATCACCGCAATGAGTTTGGACATTGCGGGGGTTCCCATCACCTTAAGCGTTCTGTTTTTATCGTATTGAGGCTATAGTGCTTTTGAATTAGCAGCGATGAGACAGACCTCCATCTGTCTTGCGCTTCTCTTAGAAAGAAGTTGTGTAGTTTCCCTTTAACGACGGTCAAGGGGATACCGATGTCTGAGAAGAGGGCAGCTGGATCCGGTTCTGCCGCCCCCTTCCTGGCAAGCTCATCGGCAATTTAATTTCCCTCTATATTTCTGTGCCCAGGAACCCAGATGAGGGAAATGTTTCCTGCACGTTCGAGGCGTTTAAGTTCCTCCTTACAGGAGTTCACGAGAAGAGAGCTGCAATACGGTGACGACAGTGCTTTGATTGCAGCTTGGCTATCGGAAAAAATATTTATGTCTCCCTCCCTGTCTCTCCCCCTCACAGAACAGAATTCGTCAGCAAAATATTAGAAATCGGCGTAGTTGTACATCAGGATTTCTAGAAGCATTTTTCGTATTTTAGAGATTATTCAATTATATTCCAATAAATTAGGAGTTTGATGTTGTTAAAAATTTGTTAAATATGTTGTCAAAACTGGTCGAGAATATTATGTTATCGTTTTTTCGCGGGCTGTTTAAACCTCAAGGCTTCTATATGATTAACAACGGCCACTTCAATCAGTTGTTCCATATTGAGTTAAAATTAGAAAAATTAAAATTTTCGAAATTTTGCTAAAACTTTGTCAATTTTTCACACTGTATGTATTAGATTCAAAACCATATTTTTGTAATAGACTACAAAATCGAGTAAATATTACGTAATTGTATGAGTTTCACAGACACTTACTTCTGTAATATCCTTCTCATTTTCAAACTGCATTTAGCAAGGCGAATCTATTCTAGGTGGTCGCTTTCGAGAAACAACAACAGTTTTTAAACTACAAGAACTGTCAAGGGAAAGTTATTAAAAGAATGGAATGAATGGCAAATAGACAATATTAGTTTCTCGCGCATTCACAACACAACAGCGAGTTGAAGAAGAAGCAATCAACTACTCTAATCATACCACCTTCCATATATACGCCTTGGAATTTAGTAGTCTTCTCAATATACATTTTTTTAAAAGCCTGCTTATGCTCATGATATTTGCTAAGTAATTCCTCAGATGTTAAGCAGCGCAAATATTTTACAAACTTTTTGCACAAAACTATTTCAAACTTGTATGGCATACCACTCAGCGGTACTGAACTTAATTTAATAGCAACCACAACAATAACAACAACTCAGCTGCAAATCAAATAGCACATTCTGTACTAATAAATCAAGTTATTTGCAAGTAAATAGCAGTACACATGCTCACATACACATCTACGTAGGTGTGCAAACTTACGAGATGCGAACTTGTGAAAAATTGCACAACAAAGTTAATAAAAAAGGTAAATAGTAGTTCGCAAAATAAGTGAGGTATACTTCAAGGCACTAGGCAGAATGCGAACGCATGAGTATGCAGACAGATGTGCACATATGAGCTTCCGCTAAGGCTTTGAGTATACTCAAGCGTATACTTGACTCTGCGCGATAATATACAGCTCAAATAGAAATCGCTCATGCGGTTTACAGCACATGCTTCGAGCGAAAACACTCACACATATGCAAATATAGAATAAATCATAACGCGCGCCTGACTTTTACAATCATACAAATACATACATACATACAACCATACACACAAATACTTCATATTTGTGTGTGTGGGTTTGTATGGCAATCCAACTAGTTTATTGTGGCAGTTTACAAGCAACAAATCTATCCTGCTGCTTAGCTCACAGTTGCCGCCTGCTTAGCACTTTCGCTAAGATTATTTATGCAATTTGAATACCACTAACACACATACACACGTACGCGCGCGCACATTTTATGCCACCGGCAACTGGGTCGCCGCGCCGGACGAAGTGGTGTGCAGATGAGCAAATGATAGAAAGTAAGTAACCGCACGTTTGCCACACAAGTGGCAAAGAAGCTGAGCAGATTGCACTCATACAAGCGCAACAGCTGCAGTTGCACTGGTTGTAGGTAAATACATGTAAGCAAGCGCATCAGCAACAAATGTGTTGAATTAGAAAAAATGAAAAACATGCTGCAACATTGCTTAGTCACAACTTCAAATGAAATTTATTCTTTTTTTTACATTTTTTATAGGATTTTTATTTCTCCGCTCATAGAAGGTTTACTGCTGCAAATTTCATGTACGTGCATTGCATGCTTGTTGGCATAGAGGCTAGCCAGACAGAATTACGTCATACTGCATACTTTTATATGCACTTTATTTGTTTCATGTACCTTAGGTTTGTTTTGCATCTTCAACGAATTTCTTCTCTCCCCTCAACTGAATTTGTTGAAAGTTAAGTAGTATTTTTACTTTTGCTATGCAGTGGAGTGGTTGTTGCTGTAAAATATGCATGGAGTTAAATGCAAATGTTCTTTTTGCATACATTGCAACTAAAGTGTCTTCCTAGCAAAATAGATTCTTTGATACTAACTGAAAGATTTGTTGGTCTCCAGCAACAATTTCAAATAACAAATGGCGTATTTATCGATTACACTGGCACACAACACACAATAAAAAATTGTCTGTACACCGGACGCCACCTATCTACGGGCATGTGTTTCGACCCGCTGAATACGAATTTCACGTCAGTTTGGGCCGTTCAGCCTTCAATTTCGAATAAATTGCAAAAAATCCCAAAAAATAGCGAAAATTCGAATAAAATAGCAAAAAATGGATAAAATAGAAGAAAACTGCTGCTGAAAAAATGGAAAAAAATCTTTTAAACACAATTAAATAAATTTATTGTATTGTTTATTAAAATGCAAAAAAATTGTAAAATCTATGAAAATGACGTATAAAAAGCATTAGAAGAATGATTTTCCTAACTTTCAAACTGTTGTCCGGTGGTAACGAACTCTTTTATTTTCATCTTTTTCATCTACGGAGAGGATTTCTCTTTCGATTGTTATTATCGTTTGGTATATCTCTTTTGAGTGTCCAGAAATAGTCTGCCATCAAGTTGGTATTCCAATTTCCTTGATACCTAGTCTCCATTTCACTTATGTCTTGATGAAAACGTTCTCCCTGTTCTTCACTGTACTCCCCAAGACTCTCAGGAAAGTAGTCGTTGTGAGAAGCTAGGAAGTGTAATTTTAGATTCATTAAGCATTCTAAGTTTTTGTAATTCTTCGACTATTGTCCTGTAATTTTCACTTTTATTATTTCCTAAAAAGTTATGACACATATTTTTGAAACTTGCCCAACCTTCATCCAACCATCAGAGGGAAAGCACCGATAGTAGTTGCAGGCGATTTTAAAGCATGGGCTACTGAATGGGGCTGCTCGGTAACAACACAAAGGGGAGCAGCACTACTGAAAGCCTTTGGTAGTCTAGACCAAGTGCTACTAAATCGGGGCAATAAGAGTACCTTCGACAACGGCAGAGGCAGATCTACCATAGACCTGACCTTTGCTAGTCCAACAATAGCTAGAACAGCGCGATGGGATGTGTCTGGGAAGTATACACACAGTGACCATAAGATGATCCTGTTCGAATGGAGTTCTACACAACGCTTTGAAATGCGAAAACACGTCTAAAGAGTACAAAAACGAAGTTGGAATACCAGCAATTTAGACGAAGAAATGCTCTTGTACTTTCTAGAGAAAATGGAGGAAGCTAAAGGCACAGCAAACCAGCCAGCCAGCTGTATAATACGCCAACTATCAGTTGCGTGCGATGCTGCAATACCTCGCAAATGCCAAGGAAACGGAAGAGCACCCAATTATTGGTGGAATGACGACATCGTGAATTTGAGAAGCGAATGCCACAAACTGCGGAGAAGGCATCAGCGCAAAAGAAATAAGCCAGAGGGGGAACAGCTGTGGGCAGAATACAAAGCCAAACGCCTAGCACTGAAAAAGGTCATAGCAAAAAGTAAGGCAGAGGCATTTGAAAGCCTCCTAAGTGAGGTAGATGCGAATCCATGGGGTAACGCTTATAAAATTCTTACAAAAAAATTCCAGAGAGGGAGTACTAGCATGCTGCTACCACAAGTTTAAATGCTCCACATAGTAACAAACCTCTTTCCGGAACAAGGTGTCCTCTTTATCAGAAGGGATTTCACTGATAACGGGGACGAAGTGCCCGAAGTAGGCCTCGACGAACTAGAACTGGCCTGCAAAAGAATTAAACTGCAAAAAGCTCCGGGCATTGATCTAATCCCTAACGCCGTGATGAAAAAAGCACTGCAAGTGAGACCAAACGTTTTTCGAAACATGTTTACAACATGCATTAAAAGCGGAGTTTTTCCTGTAAAATGGAAACAAAAGCAACTAGTCCTATTGCCTGGAAAACCTCCAGAAGATCCCTCATCATACAGGCCGCACTGTATGCTGGACACCGCTGCCAAAGTGCTAGAAGCAATAATCTGTAATCGACTAGAGCAGTACGCAGAAGGACATACAGATCTGTCAGCACGTCAATACGGTTTTAGAAAGCATCGCAGTGCAGTAGATGCAATAATAGAAGTAAGCGAAATAGCAAAATCTGCTATCTCAGGTAGGATATGGCTAGGAGGAACCAAAAAATATTGCCCAGTCGTGACTCTGGACGTTAGAAATGCGTTCAATACGGCCAAATGGGACCAAATACTGATGGCACTTCGGAGTATGAATGTGCCGAATTATCTGATAAAGCTAATTACTTCATACAATGATAACAGAACCCTATGGTATGATACAGACGTAGGCCCCAAAAGCTATAAGGTAACTGGAGGAGCTTCTCAAGGCTCTGTACTAGGCCCGGCTCTGTGGAATATCATGTATGATGGAGTGCTACGCGTTAAACAGCACGAACAAGCCAGCATTGTTGGGTACGCACATGACCTAGCTGTGGTAGTCGTAGGGAAAACACTAAAAGAGGTCTCACGATGGGTAGAGGACACTATTAATAAAATCAAGCAATGGTTTTTGGACCTTTGCACGTTGGCAACAGCGAATATCGCAGACGATGGAACGATGAGCTGTATGAGCTTTACGACGACATAGACATAGCGCAGCGAATAAAGATCCAGCGGCTACGTTGGCTGGGTCATGTCGTCCGAATGGATACAAACGCTCCGGCTTTGAAAGTATTCGATGCGGTACCAGCTGGTGGTAGCAGAGGAAGAGGGCGGCCTCCTCTGCGTTGGAAAGATCAGGTGGAGAAGGACTTGGCTTCACTTGGTGTGTCCAATTGGCGCCGGTTAGCACGAGAAAGAAACGACTGGCGCGCTTTGTTAAACTCGGCCAAAATCGCGTAAGCGGTTATAGCGCCAATTAAGAAAAATGGTTAAATCGTCTGGGCTAAGACTAGCAGACCATAAGACGGGTTCTCATAAGTTCTAGGCGAAAAGTTGAAAACATTCAAATAAAGGTTGGTGGTCACAATATAACATCAACAGATACCATAAAAGAGTTGGGGGTAATGATCGACAGAAGGCTCAATTTTAAAAGGCATCTGGAATACGCAAGCTCCAAAGCTGCAAAATCCTGCGCGGCTTTATCGCGACTGATGTCCAATGTGGGTGGCCCAAGGCAACAAATGAAAGCATTGTTAGCAAGTGTCTGCAACTCGATCCTGTTTTACGCTGTGGAAGTGTGGGGCGACGTAGTGAACTATTTGAGACCGGCTAAACGGGTGTACAGATTATGCAATGTCACAATCATTAGATGCTATAGGACCATATCTGACGAAGGAGCAGGGGTAATAGCAGGCAGAATCCCCCTCCATATAAAGGTACAAAGCATGAAACAAAATACCAGCATGCAAAAAACGCGCGGGTATCTGGTGGCAAAGCCTCACTGAGAGACGCCCTACAGAGGATCGACGATACCGCTCTGCAAAACTGGCAGACCAAATGGAACGATAGTGGGAAGGGAAGAACCACTTTAACTTTGATCCCCGACATACAGAAATGGATACGGAGTACATATGGAAACGTTACCTTCATGCTGACACAGTTTTTAACTGGGCATGGCTGTTTCAGGCAGTATTTGTACAAACACAAGCGCACAGACTCCCCATTTTGCATGTACTGCCAAGAAAAACATGAAACGCCTGAGCATGCCCTCTTGGAGTGCTCTAGATTTGATGGGGAACAAAGCACGTCACGCTCAAATATCGGCGAGAGCATGACAGCTACTAGCCTAGTACAATATATGCTAGAATCTGAAGAAACGTGGAACTATGGTTGTAACGTAGTCTCAACAATTATGCGAAGGCTGAGACATGATGACAACGAACGCAGACAAATGAGTGAATAAACACATCCTGCCCCTTCGAAGGAATATCTCAACTGGTAATACCGAGTGGTAAAAGCAGAACAGCGAGGTGATTGTGTGGTTTAGTCTGTAGGCACTACGAAACTCAGTTCAAAAGAGCCGGAGAATATCGCATGTGAATCGGGCATACATATGAGTCGGTTCATACGTATCTTTTGAAGATTCCACCTCCAAGATCCGCATACCAAAAAAAAAAAAACATATAAACCTTAACGTAAACAATTCGCGAATAAAAACGTAGCTAATCATAAAACACTCCGTGTAACTTTGGATTTAAAGCATACTTTTAAACGATATCCATCACAGAAAGATGCTAAATAACCACTCTTAAACTAATAGCAAAACTTTCAAGCACCACAAATTAACTACTTTTCGACACCCTCAGAACTGCTTCTCGGCATAAACGGTCTTTCAAAATCTATTCGGTCATCCGCCGATACGTCTACAACTGCAACAACCTTATAACCCCTGATTGTAGAAAATCTCTATTCACAACTTCGCTTTCCAAGCACCACATCGCAACTTTCATACGACTGCGGCTCGGACTTAGTAAACCAACACACGAAAATCTTCTCCCCGAATCCCCTCCACTGACTTGTCAGTTCTGTGCAGGGCATCTCGTTATAAAACTAAACTAAAACTATCCACCAAACAGACAACAGTCACATAAAAAAAGTAATAGAAATATCTTATTAAATAACTCTCGATAGAAAATTTGATCAAGACAGCTGCGCAGCACTTAGACACAATCAGTATCGAGTTTCTATAGAGCGCTTGGCTCAGTTTATGTAAATATTTCTATACTTCTGGCTCCGTAGCATTGTTAATAAGTACACTTGTGAATTGAAAAAAATAATAATAATTTGGAGTTACCTTCAACGATATCCACTAAGACAAACATTATTCACGACTTTTTAGTTTCACGGTGGGCAGTCTAAGTGCTCAATTGTTTCAGGAAAACAGTGCAACTAGAAAAGTAAATAACAGGGCGATCTTATGGAGCTCGGAACATGTGAAGAAAAGTACATATGATATGGGGATCTAGGGCATGAGACTCCTTGTACTACTTGCACTTGCTTATGCCGATGAACCAGCTGCCATTGACAACTTGGAAACTACTATTCAGCGATTTTTTACGTCGTGCTGTTGAAGAGGTATAAAATTTGCCAAGCCCGTTGCTTTTGAAAAACAAAGTCTATGTGGGCATATTCTCGAAAGTATCTCAAAACATTAAGTGCCAATAAAATTTCCAAGCTCAAGAAACAACAAATATTAACAATTTTAATAATTGAATAATCCAGTGCCACCGGCAGTTAAACATTTTGCAGGCAAATATCCAGACAAACTCTTGCTTCAGCTCATTCGACTAAAAAGGCTTAATTTCTAGCATATTTGTCTGCGTCGTCCTGAATCCCTCTTGCGTGGCGTAACATGTACTGCGCTCTCTCTCCCTCTTCTAATGCAGTTCAAACTGATGTAGGCCCACAAAATTTTGTTTACATTTGCTATTCATGCAGCTAATTGGCATTGCATACTTTTATGTGAGCAAGTTTTTTTAATTTTGCTTCAAATATGTTTACCTACGTAATTTTAATTTCCCTTTACTATTCGCCAATTATTCATTGTTTGCCCGTTATTTACAATTTTTTAAGCAACTTAGTCCCTTTTTGTTGCACTTAATTACGCATTTACATATTTATGGCATGTTTTTAGTTATGTAAACATAATGGGGGCAAATAGCCAATGATTTAAGGCAGATTATTTGCATTTTGGATTAAAAAATGTATTAATTTTTTCTCTTTGATTTGCTGATAGTCTTTTTTTGTTCAACAATATTTTGTTATAAGCCTTACTATTTTATTTTAGGATTTTGCAAATATTTGCATATTATTAGACAACAAATGGGCTGATTTCATTTATTAGTACTTGATATTTAAAAAATAATATATAATTTAAGACAAAGATAAAAAAAATGTGCATCGAAATTATAACTAACATAAGTAAAATAAATACACTGAAAACACTTTTTAAATATGCGGCTTTTTTAAATTTAACTATAAAAAATTAATAAAACTAAACTAAATTTAAAAAATTAAACTTTCTAATTTAACTTTCCTGTACCTGCGCCAAAAACAGTAACGTTACCCTGTATTGTCAGGGAAAACTCTAACCCTGTATCACTGTTTATTTCCTATACAACAACGTTATTCCAAACTTCGCTGTCCATTCATATTTACAATCAAAATTCCTTCTTCAAAATCAATCTGACCTGCCGTTATCCATTTTGAAGTTAAAGTATTCCATTAAATAGTTTTAAGATGTCAGATAAGTTATTAACTCAATAATAAAAAATTGCTAAAATATACAAAATATTCCTTTCACAAAAATATTACACCATAGCCGCATCGCTCTGATAGACCAATCGGACCAGAAGTTAGCACTGACCCCATAAACAGATTATTTTGGTGCACCGAAAAACAAATAAAAACACAAAAACAGAGCAACTTGTCGGTCTTGAGCTGGAATAGGAAGGTTACGAAAGTAGAAATAAAAATTAAGATAATAGGATATCAGCTATCATATTCGGGTTTAAGTTAAATTTACTTTAAATCCATAAAAAAAAAATGAAAATTACGATTCAAACCGTGAATAGAAATAAAAATAAAGATGAAAATATTAAAAAAATAAAAACATAATTCAGAATGGAAATGAAATTTAAGTTATTTAAAATAATAAAAACGAACATACATTTTTATTTTCTTAATATGTAATGGAACTTAAACTGTAAAATTTGTATTGAATCAATTTAAAAAAAACAGGTTGTCTGTAGAGTCGGTTTACTGACGATAGTTTAACGTTTCAAAACAAAAGTTTAATTTTATTTGTTTGTTTAAATGGAATCGCAATGGAAGTCATAGGTCAAGTTACGAAACATTTATCAGATTCATGAAAGATATCTTCAATTTCGATTGTGCATCAGACGTTAATAAGTCAACAACACTAAGAGGCACCATCATCGATTTGCCTTTCTCAAGACACATTACACTTGAAACACTCCCTTTCATTTCCTATTTTTCCTATCATCGTCCTATTCTCAACAGAGAAATGGTTAATTACCATGCACACAGGAAGAAGGCATATGCAATACAAATATATGGATTTATATTCATATGCGCATATACATACATATATGCTCAGTCAAGTAGGAGAGAGCCAGATGTCGAACGTTGCCGAACGCGGAGGCCGATTGTGCGTCTTTGTCGCTCGTTCCGAGATCTCGCTTGCAGTTCAAGGAAGGTAACAACGAATGAGCAAGATAACGACGAATGAGCAAGATAACGACGATTGAGCAAGATAACGACGATTGAGCAAGATAACGACACATTTTTTCGTGCGTGCAGCCGGCTAAATCGAATTATAAGACGTTATCACGTCAATAAAATGAAGGTAAAAAATTTTAAATTTGAATCTTAAAATATTTAGCTTTATTATCTAAAATTATATTTTAAATTTTTTCTAATATTTTTATATTAAAGTATTTCTATAAAAATATTAGAAAACTATCATTCAAATTTCAATGAAAAATACGAGTATTAATAGAAATTAAATAAATTAGTTAACGCTTAAACGAAATTAAAAGCTTAATAAAAATAAAATCTTAAGCAACATTTAAGAATAAATGAGACTAAAATATAATAATATTTAAGTTTACATTATTACCACTAGAATAAATATAAAAATTAAAATTAAATGAAAATGAAAATCAAAAAGAACTTGATCTTGTCCTGATTTAATTTATTTCCTCGAAAAACTTATTGAGCATGAAAATCGTCCTGACGGGGTGTCTTTTCCTCGATGCTCACATGGTGCTCTTCGATTCCATTTTCCTTTACTTTTCCGAAGCTCTTCTGAGTCAAAGCGATGGATTTGAGTCTAATGAGACAGAATACCGATAATGCTTGAAGGATGATAAGATCTCAAAACATATTCGCATAACTTACAATGGAGTAAGGAGTACCGGTCCCTTTAATCAGCCTAATACAATAGAAGTGGACTAAGCCTAGAATTACTAACCTGACCGAAAAAGACCAGTTCAAATAAATCAACTCCTTCTTCTGCTACCCGCCAAGTTTATAAGAAGTGAAGAACATTTTTAGCAAAGACAAAACAAAGTAAAGCCTGAATTTTCTGGTACAATTTTCGCACGTCCTCCTCCCCTTTTGGTCTTAATGAGTGCCATGCAAAAAGTCACATCACAAATACACTTAACACAAAATTTATGATTAATGAAGTTGCCCATTGAAGAGCGTGGGAAGAGAAATTCCACTACCGTACACCAACACACCCACTAGAAATTGTGCAATTTTCGTTTGGAATACGTGTAGGTAACTGGCAGCATCACTACTTGGCACAAACACACACTAACATATTGCGATGCATCGAAAACTATTCAAGTGGATTTCACAATTCGTCACACTTTAAAAATATGCATGTATGCATACTAGCAATTAAGTATGTTCGTAGGTATTCATGCAGCTTGATGGTGTCGTAAATGCCGATACATGGCAATACTGTGAGCGTTTTCACCCCCTTTCTCTGTTTTTTTCTTGCTGTTCTAGAAACTGAATGTTGCTAGACGTTGCGATGCAATTCGCACGTGAAACAACAACTGCTGCAGTCCCGGCTACAACAACACGCTGTACTAGTAGCGGCAGTGGCAACGGTAGCTACGCAAAATCAGCAACAACAGCAGGAGTAGCAGGTAGGCAACGCCTTTCAAATGCTAAAATCGTTAGGAAATACAGCAAATGCATACAAACACTCATGCATATGCATGTGTATAGATGCAGCTGTATTAACGCATATGTTTACATTCACCTATCAACTGGCGAGTGAGTGCTACATTGCGACGGGGCCGCATGTTTGTATGTGAGATATCAATGCATGCGAACCATAGGCCATTATTCATCAGAGGCGCACATGGATGCGTGTAGGTAGGTGCGAGTGAGTGAAAGCAACAGTTAATGCCGCGACCGCGTTCAATAAAAACTGCACAGTGCGGAGGCTGTAGCAGAAAGGAGAGCGCATCGCCTTTGGGAGGCAGTAAGTGGAGGCGCCTTTTGTTTTTCGAACGCGGCGGCAGTCAATGCACTCAGCGAAGTGAAGGCATAACGAAAAAGCAAAAAATAATTCAGTAGAGGCAGCAGCAAATTTTTGAATGCAATAATTTATGCAGGTGAAATTGAAATTGAGATTGTTTTGATTTAAATATTTAACTGAAAATTTCAAAAGCATTTTTGTAGCAGTATTGGAAATCGTTGAAATTCTCTATCAATGGTTATTTCAGGAACTGAACAAAAAAATTTTGAGGCAGAATAAATTGCCTGAACTGGTTGAAAATTCGGCGCTTTTGATTTAAATAAAAATGCACCATTTGGAAAACTCCGTAGCTGAATAAGTTTGTGCCTGGCTACCCCTTGATGCTGAGTTTGATGACCACTGTCTGTATGAAACACAAAATGATACAGTTAATGTTTTCCTTATACTAGCCATCCATAAGCAGGCGATGACTAACCTTCGAGGGAATTTCTGTCATGTAAAATTTACCATTCAGAGGCATTATAAAACTGCAGGGCTTTCCTTTTTAGGATTTCACCTGATATACGTCACAAATTAAGAGGAGAACCTAACAAATTGTACACGCGATTTATTAAGAAGATAGCTGTTAAAATTTCATGATTCATTATTTCGAGAGCTATTGTGCTAAGAGTGACGCTACTCTTGCTCTGCAATGGATCAACCAGAATTTTGAGTGATATTGCCATTAAATCAATGAATGCGGCTTTACTAAGATCAAAGGTTGAACGGGAATGCCGGGTAGCCCTAAATGATATAATATTAGCGTCGTATTCAAGGTCAGCCTTATTTGGGTTCCGTGGCACAGAGATATTGAGAGAAATTGTAAAGCCGATGAGCTAGCCAAGAAAGGTAGTGCTTTTCAACTGCTCAGTCACAAAAGTACCATTGGGATACCTATGCCACGAGTAAACTAATAATCAAAAACAACATTATCCAAAAGGACAATAGGTCGTGGAGAGATGAAGATACATGCGCAACAGCTAAGTGACTATGACCGCAACAAGAAAAAGGCAAAGGAATTTTTAGCCTCTCAACAGATGGTATCTCGAAGGCCGTGACTTGTATAACCGGCTATTGGCTATTTGGCAGGCATTCCTTGAGCCTAGGAGTTTTCTCCTATGAATATTGTAGACGTTGTAGAAGGTAGAGAAAGAAACAGTTGAGCACTTCCTTTGCAATTGGCCAGCCTTAGGTAAAATCAGAGCAAGTTGTCTAGGTAAATACTTTTCCAAGCCTCACTTGGGGATGGGATCAATCCTGCGCTTCAAAAGAGCCACCAAATGGTTCTCCGAAGGAAACTAGATGAGGTTCCCGTGTAGCACAGTGATATCACAACGTACCTTGTAAGATCTAAGTGAATTGGTCGTACAGACTGACTACCACCATAACCTAACCTATTTTTACACTGCTTCTTGATGGAAAAAAACTGTTCAAGCGAAGCAATGCCTTGAAAAGTTGTATGTTGATTCCACCCCATTAGAAACAACCATGAAACGATGGTTTGCCGACTTCAAACGTGGTCGTAGAGACACCAAAGATGCACAACGCAGTGGACGTCCAAATGAGGCGGTTACACCAGAATACATCCACAAAATCGTTTTGAATGATCGAAAAGTGGAGTTTCCTGAGTTGGCTGACATCGTAAAGATATAAAAAGAACATGCTGGCTTCATATTGCAGGAGCATTTGACTATGAGAAAACTCTGTTTAAAGTGATGCCGCGTTTGCTCACTGTTTTGTTTCATCAAGATAACGCACTGTGTCACAAGTCAATGAAAACAATAACAAAACTAAATGAATTGAACTTCAAATTGCTACCACATCTGCCGTAATCACCAGATTTGGCTTCCAGCGACTACTACTTGTTCACAGACCTAAAAAATGCTCGCAGGTAAGAAATCTCGTTCGAATGAAGAAATTATCGCTAAAACTGAGGTCTAATTTGAGGAAAAAGGTAAATCGTTCTACAGAAGTAGTAGTGAAATGTTAAAGCAGCTGGAATGATTGCGTTGTTCTTTATGGAAATTACGTCGATGAGTAAAGTTAATTTTGACCAAAAAAAAAAGTAATTGTTTTGTTAGGCTCGGGACTTTTCAGCCCATGTGTCATGCCTTATGGAGTATGCCAACCTCGGAGCTGGGAGGTTCAAAGATGCGATTGAATTTTAGCAATGGCCTGAATTATGTTGATTTCATGGGTATCGGCCATATCATGCAAGCATCTTTTTCGAACCACATTACGCTTTCGCTAATTTTAACATGAGTTTCTCGTGCCATTTAATCAAAAGTGGTTTAGCCCATTGGCAGCAATCAAAACTGAAACAAATTAAAGTGCTTCTCCCTCCCTGTTATTTGCAGGACCGCATAGCTTTTGAAAAGACTGACCTGCATTTATTTCGAATCTCCTGCTTTGTCTAGTACGAAGGGGGCCTTTTATATGTCGGGATTAGAAAACAAAAACAAATTTTAATTATCGAAAATCACTTTATTGTTTTTCAAAATATTCTCCATGAAGATCTATACACTCTTGCATGCGTTTGAACCAATTGTCGAAGCACTTTTGCCACTCTGAATGAAGTACCTCCAAAACATGCATTCTGAATACCGCAACCGCTTCTTCAGGTGTCGAAAAACGTTGACCTCTCAGTTTGTTTTTTACGTACGGGAATAAAAAGAAGTCATTCGGTGCCAAGTCAGGACTATACGGCGGATGACCCATTAATTCGATGTTTTGGGTGCTCAAAAATGCAGTTGTTTGACCCGATGTGTGAGAGCTCGCATTGTCTTGGTGAAGAGTGATCCGTCTTTGGCAATTGGTTTTCCTAACTTGTTGGGGGACAACTGGCAAACAAATGGTTGTGTACCACTCAGAATTTACTGTTCTGCGTTGTTCTAATGGTACGGTTGCGACATGTTCAGTTTTTCCGAAAAAACTGACGACCATTGGCTTGGAAGTGCTTCGTGTGCGAACAACTTTTGTTGGATTTGGCTCATCTTGAAACACCCATACAGTCGACTGCGATCGTATTTTTTGAGCATTTCCTTCGACCAATCGACACGAGCTTTTTTTTGTGGGATCCAACGCGAACAAATTTTTTTGACAGCCAAATGTTTATGCAATATTGAATGTATGCTGGTCCCACTAATGCCTAAGATTGTCTCAATCTCACGATAGGTCACATGACGATCTTGCAATATCAGTTCGAGCACAGCATCAATGGTTTTCGGAACAACAACTGATTTTGGACGACCTTCACGAAATTCGTCTTGGAGTGAACTACGACCACGATTGAATTCACCATACCATCGATAAGCACTGGTCCTTGATGGAGCTTCATCGCCAAAAAATGAATTAAGTTCATCCATGCAATGTTGCTGAGTTAATCCACGCCGAAAGTTGTAAAAAATAATCGCACGAAAATGTTCACGATTTAATTCCATTTTTGGACCGAGATGAATCTTTTAAGTTACTGTAAACAACACAAAGAGCGCTGGTATTTCAAAACGTTCTGAGTACGTAAAAGCCAAAAATGTCAAGCTTTGCGATACAGCTGTCAGTTGCCAGATTGCAACACCAGGGTTGCCAAATCCCTACATATAAAAGGCACCCCTCGTATTTTATTTGATATTTTAAAATTCATTACTGAACATTATATGTACTAATCAATACTCGCATATAAACAGATATCTATAATAAATACCCTTACTATTGAACACACAATTTTTGTGATGCCATTTTCGTGAGTGTCGTGCAACAATTGATCATCAAACAAAAAATTTTTAAAGTGATTGTCGATTTTTGATATCTGATATTTTTTATATTTACGATTTGTAGTACATACTTTTTCCTAACAGCCTTATATACATTTTTCTAAAAAAAAATGTTTGCGGCTATTTGTCTAGAAATTCCAATTAAGAAGCCTGAAATTCTGATGAAATTGTTTATAATATACAGACTAAACTGGTAAAAGCGCAGAGCTGCTACGGAGGTGTTAAGGAGGGGGTACATAAGCGTTTTATTTTTCTAATCTTCTCTATTGCATCCTTTCGTATATTCGCAAATATCATACTTTCATGAAAAATATGAATGTTTTTATTTATACAAAATTGTTCACCTTTAAAAATTGTACTGGTTGGCAAAAATTCAATACTGTTCACAGCAAATGCTACGACGAGACACCGATGTTGGACCCAGACCGCAGATATGATTGAAGTCAAGTACAAATTTAAAACATAGACAAATAACAGCATCTTATTTTTCGACTTAAGTCTAGAAAACCAAATACGGCTCTACAAAGCTATTCTGAAGTCCATGTAGACCTACGCAATATAGCTTTGGGGACCTGCTAGCAACTCCAATGTGGAGATCTTGCAGCGCTATCAATCAAAAACATTACGAAACCTTGTTAATGCCCCTTTGTTCATTACCAATGAAGCTATTCATAACGACTTAGGTTTTCCTTTTCTTTCGAATATAACAAAAATAATTTTTTTAAGTCTAAGGGCCTTTTGCTCAACTAACTTTAACTTTACATGCGCCTTGGTGTGGCGCCAAATGCATATTCCTACTCGGAAGATGTTACTCCACTTTCGGGTCGATAGATTTAATTGCCAGTTAGTCAATTTGAGTTTTTGTAGTTTCCTAATTGACCAGTTTTTGTTTGACACATTCCTGAGGAAATGAAAATCGTACAATGACACTTTGAATGTGAGGCATAATTTATCGTGTCGATTAGTAAAGCACACTCTATTGGTAAGATGAAAAATTCGCCCTAAATATTATATAACAATTTTGTAACACAAAAAGAGTAATAAAAATGACTCGATTATCCCGGAGGGGGAAAATTACTTATAAACTCAGAAAAGTGCCGATGGAAAATCACTTTAAAAGGACCAAAGCATGACAAAATTTAGACAATGCCAATCACACCAAGCTTTAGTTTTAACAAATCTCAAAAAATAAATCCCTGCTACAAAGTTGCCATACACTACAAAAAAGTTTGAGAGGCATTAACGAGGTTACTACTCCTAGCCAGCCCCAGTCATTGTCAGAATCAGTGAGCAACCAAAAACAGATTTTTGCAATTAATCAAGCAGCTTGGAAGCGAGCGGCGGCACTAACAAACAGGTACACGAAAAATAGCATACGAAGAGTATTGTGAGCACGACGAGAGTTTAATTTAGCGCACACTATGTGGATGTCGATATGTATATGTTCTCTCTTCTCTCTCCCTGCACAATATGAGTATGAATGTATGTGTACACGCCCATGTACAAGCATCGAATAGTTTCCATATGATGCTCACCCTCCGCTACGCCCTCACCTATCTTTGCTGTACCAAATCCGTTAACAGTTGTTTTGGCTACCTGAGGTAGCGCACTAATCATGATTAATTGCTAGTAATTATAACAACAACAATAAAGCTCCGGGTAATTGAAATAGACACAGCAAATGTAGAGCAAGTGGGCAGTGTGCGAACAGTAAATGATAGAAGGTGAAAACTCGTAGCGAACGAAGGTGATGATTGAAGAGGCGATTTTTCAACGGTAATTGGCAATTTAATGACAGCCAAGTGGACGTTGAAAAAATTTGAAATAAAATAAGTTAAAATAATATGAGACAACACAGCCTACCATGACATGATATAACGCAACATTATATAACTCGCCGTAACATAGAATAAAAAAAAAATAACTTAAAATTAAATTACAATTAAAACAAGATTTTTTTAAATAAATTGAAAAAAATAATTACCAAGTAAAATTCACTGCATTTGTATTGTACAGAAATCATGTCTCAAATTTCTTTTGCCATTTTTTTTTTATAAAAAACTTTATTTTTTTTTCAACTTGAAGGCGAAAACCTACACAAGGATTCCATTCCTCACTCATTCACTCTTACATTGGCTCCTGCTTTTATTATTTTTATTGTATTCAAATCATTTTCAGCGCCACTAAGTTAATAGAATTAAGACCAATTTTTTCATAGTTTTTACGGCAGCCGCAAAACAGTCATTTTGCACTCGCGCAACCCGTTGGCAATGCAAAACCTATTTAATAATATTATGGCAGACATTTTAACATGAAAACAATGCCACATATTTCGCCATAAAACAATTTTGTGGTTAACACGTTTGCACAATTAAAATTTGCATATATTACACGCATACACACACACGTACACACTCATCATTCATAGACGCGAGCACTGTAGTTGGAAGTAATGCAAAGGGCTAAAACTGTATTGTAATAAAAATGAGAAATGCGAAAAAATGTTGAATACGACAAAAGCCAATCAGCCGGAAAATATGTTGAAATAATTTTAATTACGTAAAACTGTTGCGCATTTACTAAGCCCAACTAGCACACGCAAGCATGTGGTTGTATGTGAAACGCACACTTTGCATACCTGTAGGCGCACAAGCATGCATGTCGAGTTTTAATTTAATAAACATTTGCCAGTGGCAGTAATTTCCCAGCTATCAATGGATGGGTGTACGTCGATACATACATTTTATATGAGTTTGGCTGCATGCATTTGTTGCATGCTTTTAGGCATGTCGTATGATTTTATTTCTTTATGCCAAATACACACAGAAAACCAAACTATAATTAGCTACAATATTGAAAATTATTAATTCGAAATCATTTAATGTCTGCGTAATTTTCATATTAAAAATGCTCTTACATCCAAAATTTGTAGAGTATGCAAGTTTCATTCAGAAATAATGCCATGCGTCGTTATATAATTCGTTGACCAATGTAGTTAGACAATAAATTGTTGCGCCTTAGTGCATACTATATATTTGTTGCATATACAGTTGTACGCGTAACGGTAGATATTTTTAAATGTTTAACACTGTAAAACAAAAAAAAAAACTAGAAAGGATCCGACGATGGATAAAAAAATCGGCGATTTGAAAATTTATAAGCATGGAATCTGTGTGATGCTTATATTTTAGATATATTGTATGATGGATTCAGCAGTTTTATGAAAAATTAACGGAGTACATTCTGAGGGAACATGTTAACCTCTAACTCTCCAAAAGAAGGGCCGTTTTGGTTTCCCTTAAACCTTACTTTGTGGAATGCAAATGGGCTGTCACAACACTCAAATGAGTTAAAAATTTTCTTGCAAAAACATCTTCTTAGTATCAGAAACCCATTTCACCAAAAAGAGTTTTTTCAATATTCCCTTCTACTGCTTCTATCACACAATGCATCCTGACGGATCTGCTCAAGGAGGCTCTGCTATTTTTATAAAGAAATCAATCAAGCACTATGAATCTACACATTACAGAACAGAAGAAATTCAAGCAACAAATGTCATAGTACAAGACTCAATCGGTGCATTACTTATTTCTGCAATATACAGTCCACCTAAACACAAAATTAAAAATAAAGAATATGTTAAGCACAATATGGGAGCACGCTTTATAGCAGGAGGTGACTATAATGCAAAAAATACTCTATGGGGTTTTCTCAACGGGAGTGCCAACTTATTGGCCTTTAGACCGAAAAAAGAATCCTGACCTTCTTGATTTTTGTGTCGTCAAAGGTCTATCATACCTGCAGATAACCTGTAAATCCTGCCTGGATCTTTTTTCTGACCATTCGCCAGTGATAATCACAATAAATGATAAACTCTAAAATAAGTCCCAAAACTGCCAACTTATCAACAGCCGTACAAATTGGACTCAATTTAAAACCATTTTGACGTCGACACTTGGCATAAAAGTTGCTCTAAAAAACGAGGAAGATATAATCGAGGCTACCGAATATCTAACAAAATGCATCCGGGATGCAGCGTGGTCATCCACCACTCATGTGAGTCCTCATACTCGTACACAAAGAAATTCAAACATCGGTATCTTCCTGACAAACTGAAAGAGAAACGCCAGGCAAGAAAAATATGGCAACAAACAAGATCTCCTGAATATAAAAGCCGTTTTAACAAATTATCAAAAAAAATAAAATTATTATTGAAAGAGCAACACGATAAAGAAATGAGGTAGTTTCTATGGGGTTTGGAACCAACACAGCTCACCAATTATTCCCTGTGGAAAGTCAGCAAAAAAGTAAGTACCACAGAAGAGTACCGTCCACCACTTCGTAAAAAAGATGGTTCATGGGCGAAAACCGCAATCGAGAAATCTGAGCTTTTTTCTAAATATCTAAAAGATATTTTTACACCAAACGATACTGAAGCTGATCCTTGTTTTGACAGCACTGTTGCTGCCTTTTTAAACGAATCCTACCAAATGGAGCTACCGATGAAGAAGTTCACCAAAAGTGAAATAGTTAGCACTTTTAAAAAGCTAAAAGATCACAGGGCACCAGGATATGATCGCATCACGCCCGAGATTCTCAAAATACTACCTCCTGAACCCTATAATTTCATTACCCATTTGTTTAATGCGTGCTTAACCAGAAACATTTTCCCAGCTCAATGGAAAGTAGCAGAAATTAAAATGGTGCTCAAGACGGGAAAACTAGGCAATGAAGTGAAATCCTATCGCCCTATCAGTCTTCTACCAATACTGTCAAAAGTTTTTGAAAAGATCTTCCTTAAACGTTTAATGGTTTTTATCGAACGCAAACAAATAATTCTGAAACATCAGTTTGGTTTCAGGAATGAGCATTCGACAATTGAGCAAGACTTGTCGAAAAAATACAAACAGCGCTCGACCGAAAACAAATCTGCTAAGCAGTTTTCCTGGACATATCACAAGCCTTCGACCGAGTGTGGCACCAAGGCCTACTCTTTAAAATAAAAAAGAAATTACCACTAAATGCCTATTTGCTCCTTAAGTCATATCTAAACCAACGAATGTTCTACGTAAATTACGAAAATGAAATTTCCAATTTCCAACAAATTAAAGCTGGGGTCTCACAAGGCAGTATATTAGGTCCAATCCTGTACTTAATTTTTACACACGATCTACCAACCACAAAAGGTGTACTAACTGGCACTTTTGCCGATGACACCGCTATTATGGCGACAACAGTGGATCCCGTAGAAGCATCTTATATGCTCCAAATAAGCATAAATAAAATCTCCAAATGGCTCCGGAGTTGGCGGTTGAAAGTAAACAAACATAAATCTCATTACGTAACCTTTACCACAAAAAGAACCACCTGCTCACAATTCAACTTAAACCGGATTCCAATTCCGCAATGTGATAGTGCTAAATATCTAGGCATTCATTTGGATAAACGGCTTACGTGGAAAACGCATATCTTTACAAAAAGCAAAGCTATAGGTTTAATATTTCGTAATATGTACTGGCTGCTAAACCGCAAATCCACCCTCTCAATGGACAACAAAGTTATCCTCTACAAATCTGTGATAAAACCAGTCTGGACTTACGAAAACCAACTGTGGGGTACTACGTCAAATTCAAACTTGTAAATCCTGCAGCGTTTCCAGTCCAAGACTCTACGCAACCTAGTCAACGCTCCGTGGTACGTGACAAATGCCCAAATTCATCGGGACTTAGACATCCCTTCAATAAAAGAGGAAATACAAAATGTAACCAGTATATACCGAAATCGACTTCAATCGCACCCAAATGAACTGGCCTCCACCCTCATGTCACCATCATGTGTCTTTTTAAGGTTGAAAAGAAAAACACCAATTCAGCTCGTCCAAGAGCCATCTATAAAATATTGAATTTATTTATTAGAAAGGATATTTCACTGGAAATATTCCTTCAATACTTAAATCAAAGCCACTCTTAAATGTAACCAAATATTTGTAAAATATCTTCTAAGAATTGTAAGTATAGACAGAATACAAAATAAAGTTTAAAAAACAAACAAAAAAAAAAAAAAAATTTGTGAAAAACGGCAAAAATAGTCGTAACAGAGGGATACAGCGGTCTAAAATATACCATACAAATATTTTAACATGGTTGTTATGAAAACTTTGCAACAAAAAAGTAAATTAAATTTATGCGAAATAATTTTGGATCGCCGTTAGACGTACATATATACATACATATTTTTGTTTTGCCTCCTCTATCAGCACTCATTGCCATATTTTTGTTATTTTGCAGAAAGTTTGATTTTGTTGGGCAGTGCATTAGATAAATTGCAATTATAGAAACATTTTCATGTAAACCTACATGTCGTGTATAAAATATAATAACCGACACACAATCTCCTCGTGCCATTTGTCCTTTCGATGATATTTCGGCACATTGCTAATTCCACTGCATTTCGGTAATGGAATTATTCTTGGGATATTGGCATACACTTTTCTTTTCAAAAAACAGTAAAACCAATAAATAAAACGTATCGAGGACAAACAATTTTAAGGTATTGATACTTTTTGGGCTTGGCAACATTTCGAGGAAAATCAGTAATGGATTTCAAACGTAAAAGTGTGATTGCATTATATTTGGCTGGAAATTCACAACTAGCGATTGTTCGTGAGCTCGATCTCCGTAGAGTAAATGAAGTTTTTGTGCTGTTAGACTACCATTTGAACAAGAGGGTCTGGAGGACGTCTCAAAAGCGGATCCCCCAGCTCTGCTTAGATTCGCCAAAAGCGCTGACATCCTACGTGATGTTTACTTTCGGTATTCATAGAGGTCGGTCTGCATCTGGTATCGCTAGGGACCAAAATGTCTATGCGTGGCTTATTGCCAACCAGGCTAACTTAAACCAAATGAAGTTATTGTTTAGCATCGCGAAACGTCATGGAGGTGGTCATCAAAAGACTCCAATGTCACGTGAAATGGTTCCAAAAGTTAAAATATCTGACCTTAGCATCCGCCGCATACTGAAAAATGATCTCAAAGTAAAGCCTTACAAGATCCAAAAGACGCATGTTCTCGCACCAAAGCAGCAACAAGTCAGACTTGAGAGAGCGAAGGAGCTGCTTCGCTTGGCCGAAAACGATCAACTTCCGAACATTGTGTTTTGTGACGAGAAAATTTTTCAAATTGAGCAATTGGCCACCTGGACTCGGCACCGTCTCACAAAGCTCGAGTAAACCAAGAATGGATAAAAACAACGTGCCGAACTTCATAACGTCCACACAATGGCTCTCAAATTCACCACATGCGAATCCGATGGATTATTCTCTTTGGGCCATTTTGGAGAGCAAGGTCTGAACTAAAAGATGCACCAGTCTCGAGGCGCTGAAAAAAGCTATTGTCCGCGAGTAGGCCAAAATACATTCAAGTCACATTCGGGCAGCTCAAGGCTATAGTCAAGGCAAAAGGTGGTCATATCGAGTAAAAGTAAATGAATTCTTAATTTTGTATTATTTTCACACATTTTTTACTTTGAATTAAATAAAAGTAATTTTCCAAACTAAATTTATGGCCTTTTTAACTGGTTACACTTCGAGTGCCGGACCATATATGCTCGATTTGCAAATCTTAGAGCCCCGCAATATTTATATTTTTATTAAGATTCGCAATTTATGTATTATTTCGGCTCTCCCTTTAGATGACAATGGGGTATTGATAGTGAAAGAGAGCTTCGAAAGTTTTATTTTTCACTGTAATTGGGCTTCAGAATTATAATTTAAATAAATTAAACAATACTTCCTAGCTTTGTTGCTGCTATTCTCATTGTAAAAGTGGAAAATATGAAGCATTTACGTATAAGTAAGTTCTGAAATTTTTTACAATCTGCAAAGAATGCAATGAAAGTAAAGCGAATGCATGTCCAAGAAACATTATTGGGACTGGCAAAATGTATGTCTACTTCACATAACTAACGGTTACGTACAAGCATAAACAGTTAATTGAGGGGCTTAAATATGAAGCTAATAATTATAATCCAGCTTTCTGCCAATCACCATAGAGTTTAGCCGTGTGTGTTTCTCATATATAAAATACTTCCACTTTCTCCTTTTATCTACCGTCCTTTAAACCTTCAATCATTTTCCGCGCTATCAATAATCAAAATGGGCTTGTGGTTTGGTGAATATGAGAAACCACAAAGCCAATTTACAGGCGATTAAAACCGCTCAACTAGCTAGGTTTATATGATACATTTTCATGCCTGCATGTGTATTCGTATCGAATGAATACCTAGGTACATACATATTATACATTTGCAATTAGAAACGGTTAATTATAACAATGTGTTGCGTCGAAAATTGGATTGCACAATAAAGTCATTTAGGATTTAGCGTGGAACTACAAAAAGTAGTAAGAGTAAAGTGAGATTAAATATCGAAGTGAGACCAAAACATCCCCTATACTCGTGTACATGCAGATAATGTCGCATTCCTTTCTTACGCCCTCTGCAATATCTAGTTGGTAATTTGGATGTACATTTTTTACGTTGACGAGAATATTTGAATCAATAACACAGGCCAACCACCAAAAAACTTTTTCGATAATTTTAACAATTACTTTGTAATTTGGTGTCCTGATTACGAAAAAGTTATTAAACAGTTATATCACCCATCAATTTTTCACATCGGATATATTTTTAACTTCTTAAATACTTTTTAGTTGGCAACATTATTAAAATGTAATCAGATTGGCAATGAAGGAAAATGTTTTTAAGTTGGTAGTTCTTATAAATTTAACAGCTGTTAGCTTTCTTTCAGTGAGTTATAACCCTCAAATTGCTGTGCGTTTTTTATTCAAAATTAAAATGGTTAAACATAATTGTAAAAATGCTCCTAACGCTTTGTGCTACATATGTGGTAATTTTGTCATTAAAAAACATCAAAGGGAAATTACTGACTTTGTATAAAAAGTTTACTTTGCATATTTTGGTTTAGAAATCAGTAATCGAGACAAGTGTTGGGTTCCGCATAAAGTATGTTAGGTTTGTGTCGAGACGATTGTTATTTTTGCTGTATAGATGTTAGTGGATATAACTCCAAAAATAAAAAAGCTATTATCTATCCTAATGTTACATCAGTTGATCAGCCGGTAGAACATGGCCCGAGCTTTCCTGTCCCTGCGTCACCATCAATATCCTCAGATGATGTTTTACGGTCTAGTTTCGAATTTAGTCAAAGTCAATCGACTGTTGATAACTTCCAATGTACTCCGGACAATTTAAAACCACGGTTATTTGCACAAACAGAGTTAAATGATTTAGTGAGATATTTGGGTTTGACTAAGGAAAAAGCAGAGTTGCTTGGTTCTAGACTAAAAGAAAAACATTTATTGGAACCTGGAACATATATTTGCCATTATAGAAGAAGAGATGAACAATTCACTCAATTTTTTAGGCAGGACGAGGATCTGGTTTACTGCCATGATATTAACGGTCTAATGAATGAATTCGGCATTGAATATAAATAAAAAATAGTTTAAAAAAACTAAAAAACACGCTTTTATTGCTAATCGAACTAAAAAGTAGAAAATAAATTTTAATGTCAAAGGGACCTATAATGAAGTAATAGCAAATCGAACGATCAGTCATAGTCAACTACCTCAGAACAGAATTATAACAAAAATTAAGACACAAATAGAGTAATTCAAATTAGAGCTAAAAGCGTGGGATGCTTGATATAGTAAATATTACAATCATTCTATTGGCAACTACCTATGTACAGAGGGTTATGAAAGTGAACCAAAATGCAAATATTTCCGGTTCGCTCTTGGATGACAGAGCTCGCCCTGAAGAGTTGCAAGGTACATCAAGTCGCGATAGATTGAAGGCAGTCAAATGTCATTAATGTTAAAGTTAAAGAACACTCATTGGGCAACCATGCGGATAGATACTATAATTTCGTGTTTCTTCCGCAGTAGCAGCATAGCAGTGCATGAGATGGAACGCTTTAGGACCCGCTCCTCAGCTACCCGGCTCAAGCTAGGTTTCAAACATCTTGGTCCTCACTTTCACTCACAGACGACTGAGGAGTATCAGGCTAAGGAATTTTATCTCCTGTGGAACCTTAGTATCACAGCAGCGGTTTGTCTAATCGTTACTGGTGTTAAAAAAGGCCTTTATCGCTACCTCCCTGTACATATCCTCTTTCCTCTACTCACTCTTACCGTATTTTTTTATTATATTCATATTAACGATTTAACCCTAACTAAGGACGTGGAATTAAGGTATTGTGGGCAGAAATAAGCGCTTTAAGAGTCAAAGTACTATTCCATACAAAATATTCGACAAATTCTCTAATTTTTAAACACTTTACTTCCATTTTACTTATTTGAGTTCATCAATTGTACCAAATCTGGAAAATTTTGCTTCATTCATGGCAGAGATATCACGTTTTTCGGTTTTAAAAGTTACCTTTATTTGGCAGGTAGGCGTGATTAGCAACCGATATCGAAACCACTTTGGCCAAAGATATGTTGATATGACAATTCCTAGTTCAGCACTTTGAATTTTCTTATTCACAAGCGACCTATTATTCACTTATTCACACAATGACCGCTCAGTCAAAGTTCAAAGAGCATTCAACGCAGCAATAATTGCATATTCGGAAATAATTAAATTTAAACAATTGCTCTATTTCCATGACGTACTGTCCAATACACAGCTTATAAGAATTTCCCCATATATTTCATGCAGTAGCTCAAAGTCATTTCACACAGGATTTTGCTTCTTTCAACATTTCTGAAACAAGTATTAATAAAAATAATCTATAAAGCTTATAGATGGAAAAGCAAATTCATATTAGCATCTTACTGAAAAAAATACAAAGCTTTCATTTTCAATACCGACTTAGATTTCCTTGGGTAACGAATAGAGTTAACCGGAAGCGATACAAGCGTAGGACGGGAGTTATGTCAACTCAAAGTAGATTTTAGATGTTTTCAGAGTAAGCTGACATTTGCGAAAAATTGTTGTTGAAACTCTGGAGACATAAAACAGTTATAAAATCCAGATTAGATAAAAAAAACAGATTGAAGTTAGCTCAGAAACAAGTTATGCTACTTTCACACACATTTTTAGCAAAAACCCCGTTTGGCACCTGGCGACGGTTTTCATGGAACCCCTTGGTACTCTTTGTATGTGTTAAGGTACCTTTGAACCTAAATAGGTGTAGCTTGCCACAACTCGCTACCTATTTGAACCACATAAATATCATAAAATGATTCATCACATAAATACCAAAAATCTGCATGACAGGCAATATTTGTTTAATGCTCCTAGGCAAACGAAAGTAGGCTTCCTTTAATACAATCAAAATTCAGTTGATTTTCGGCTGTGCATAATTTTCGAAATCATTTAAAACGATTGGCTTTAGTTGGAAGCTTAAGCAATTTATGTGGTAAGCGTAACACTTATCAGCAAATGATTTCCACACACACATCTATATATTAATTCGGAGAGCAAATTTTTGTCGCACCTTTTTTTAGTGTTTATAGTCAGAGAAAAAAGTTGAAACATATACCAGTATATGTGGAGGCGGTTTGCACAATGTATTAAAATAGATACATAAGTCAATAGGTTCAGGTAAAATTAATAATTATAATTCGAAGGTATTGAAGTAAGCCGGTGCGTATGAGTACTGCGCAGAGGTAGAGTACAACTTCCTGAGATGTTACGTATACGCCAAGGCAGATTCTCATGATCATGTTTTGGCATAAATTAATATTTGTTAATAATATCCCTGATTTCATTTTAGAATTATAATGCAAATTCTGCGCGCACTAAGAGATTTCAATGAGATATCGAATTCGATTCCGCTTGACTTTTCGGTGTGAAGAAAGGAGGCTTTTGAATTTTTAGATTCACTTTTTTAATTTATTTATTTAACTATCTTTAATAATTTAAGCTTATACATATTACGTTTGAGAGGTCTGTAAAACACTTTACTATATTTAAGACTTGAAATAAACGAAACAAAATGAAATGAAATAAAAATGTAGACAGTGTATTTTAAGAGCTTTAGAATTTAAAATGATAATACAAAACCGAAATATTATTGAAAGTAGTATTTTTTTCTTATAATCTGGTTGATAATTTCATGGTGTTTGTTTTTTTGGGTATGATATGCGGCTTGCGATCGCTTAATACAGATAAAATGGGATACTTTTCACATAATTTTACTACATCTATTTACATATATGAAGTAAAAAGTTTCAACATAAGCTATCCATTTACATATATATGTTTCAAGTTTTTTCTATGACTATAAATACTAAAAAAAGAAATGCCTAAATTTTGCTCTCCATATTTACATAACGTCGAAATTTCGACATACGGGCGATCCTAGTATACATTAACACACAGTCGTTCAGTAGTTGGTGTACAACCACTTTCGAAAATTCACGTATAAAATTTTAATAGATCTGTAGGTGAGAGTAAAGCTACCTGACACACAGTTGCGACTTTCTTAACTGCCTCAGGAATCTTCAGTAGCGTCTTGCCTTATATTGTACTTAATAATCAGCATAGTAATAATAATTTTAATAATACAGCTCTTATTCGTCCATTTTCTGCATTGCTGCTTCATATGCGCGCAGTCCTTTATTACTTTCAAACGAAAGGGTAACAATCCCTGATTGAAGCAGACAGAATGGAAGGAAATTTGCTCATGCTTTGGCCCTTCGGCCAAAATGAATTTAATGATATGCCGACATATTCATTAACCCTGTTTAACAGCACACCCTCTATATTAAACAGGGAGTAAACATACGTGTAAGGGAACGTATGTACATGTACATAAGTGATCTGTTCAGCATGCCTACAGCTTCGGTCAAGTAATTAATTAATTATAAATCATCAGTAATCTTTGGCTGTTAAAGTTTTGATATTAACATTCATCCATTCAGTACTTACTCTACTTCAAGTTTATCCTCTCATAAAAGCGGAATTTGTAAATGACCAGTGAGGGCACAAATTATTAACCCTCTAGTACCCAAGACCGCCTGTAGACGGCCTAAGTTTATTTCACGCCTATTCCCTTTTAAAATACCATTTCGTTACTTTTTAAAATCTTTCTAATTCGGGGAAGTCCCAAAATTATTGCTGGTGCATTTGCAGCAGCGTCTTGTTTTTTAATCAGCCGTCATAGTCATTTGAAGTCGAAAAATAGTGAAGTGCGGTCAAATTAATTATTCTGCAAAAGTGGTGTATTTTAAAAATTAAATAAAAATATTACAAGTGTATTTAGCTTATAATACAAATTATCATAGTGTTGCTGGTTGTGTTCAAAATAAAAGTTAAAAATAATAACAAAAAAAAAGTGTTTCCTGCATTTTATAAACCTTTGAAGACAGCCCGTCCAGAGGCGGTCCTGGGATAACTCGGAATAAATAACACTATGCGGTAAGTTTGAAATTTTGATATTTTTAGAGGGGGCTAAGCTTAAAGTTTTGGTTTTTTAGAAATGGATCAACGACAAAATTGTAAATTATCATCCCTCAATGATGAAGATATTGCAGCATTTCTGGATTTACTCGACGATGATACAAACGTGGAGGAAGATTTGGAAGATCTTTTAGACGAAGATGTGGACGATGCAGAATTACCTATCGACACTGGAATTGACGAGGTGATTAACAGCACGGTAGTGTGTGTCAATTTAAATGGAAGTCCCGCGTCGTTTGCACATATATTATCCCCATCTACTTCGACTTCCTCAAATATTCCGCAATCACAGAATCGCAAACGCAAAGCTCCTGGTGAGCAGGTTGTTGGTCAACGTATTGAAAGTATCATAACCGATCCAGGTGAGTTTGTTGGGCCAGTTAATGATATCGATCCTAAATCGCAGACCTTTAAGAAAATGTTGTGGCGAAAGAAGAACTTAGTGCCGAACCCGATTTGGGAGATGATATAAAAAGTCTTGACACTCCCTTTAAGTGCTTCGAGTACTTTTTGGGCGACAGTGTTATCGACCATATCGTGGAACAAACCAATCTCTATAGCACTCAAAAGAATATTAGCACTACCTTTTCAACAACCAACTCGGAAATACGAAAATATATTGGTATTTTATTTTATATGTCCGTGTTTCGCTACCCAAACGTCCGTTCATACTGGGGTTAATATGCGTTCCAAATAATTCAGGACACAATGTCACGAAATCGATTTGATCTAATAAGAAGCAACTTGCATTTCAATGATAACGATAAGTTACCTGATAAAAATGCTCCAGATTACGACCGTTTGTATAAAATAAGACCTATCGTGGATCATTTCAATAACAGGTTTCAGTCCATTCCGATGACTCAACGTTTATGTGTCGATGAAAAAATGTGCGCAACGAAGATGAGGACTTTCCTTCGACAATATCTGCCAGATAAACCACATAAATGGGCTATAAAACTCTTCGTTTTGAGTGACTCCTTCGGATTTTGTTATAAGTTCGAAATATATTTGCGGCGCAGGAGACAATGCTGTTCGGACTGATACACCAGATCTTGGGGCATCAGCGAATGTGGTGGTCCGATTGTCCCGTAATATTCCATATTTTAAAAACCATATAACATATTTCGACAACTATTACACGTCACTGCCACTTCTTGTTTATCTAAAATCACGCGGAATACATTTGTTGAGAACTATTCGTTCAAATCGAATTCCGAATTGCAAACTTTCGACAGATCTTGATTTCAGGAAACAACCCCGTGGATATTCAACTGAATATTGTGGATCTGCTTTAGGAGTTGACATTTCTTTATCAGTTTGGAAGGACAATAAAATAGTGCGACGCGCATCGAGCTACGCAGGCGAAAAACCCTTCCAGAATGAAACAATAGATTTTTATTGGCGTTCTTTCCCAAAGCCGCCTGCAGGCGGGGTAAGGTTTTATCCCTATATAATCGGATCAAGGAACAAAATTTCACTTTCTCGATAAAGAACCTATAATTTTACCATAATCTCCCCCCAAAGCAATTTTTTTCATTCAAAAATAAAATTTGGGCACTAGAGGGTTAAAGACGTTTACCGATTAGCCAGTTGCCGGCTTGTCAGCGACCTTATCGTCATCTACATCCAGGCGATGTAGGCAGGTAATCAGCGTAGCATACCTGGGCGTTTTGTTGCCAGCAACTGAGGGATGTTATAGAACTTTTTGTACTGAAAGGATTGTTGTTGTTATTTTACCAGCGTGAAACATCCCCTTATACATATATTTGAGGAATGCTGCTGAAGTGCCGTTTCTTTGCCGGATATAAATCCAGGTCGTTACGGTAGCTTTGAGCTGGCTGTCGCGAGTGAGGGTTTTGATAATCCCTTGGTTAGACAAGACAAATACGCACTTGAACCTTTATCGACTTTATGATGGCGTAGGTGCAAATTGGCAGCATTTCTGCCTGGGCCGCGATAGAAGTATTTTACAGGCACACACGGACCTAGTGAGCGTTTGAAATTTGAATAAATATACCGAAGCTTACGATCTAAAGATACGCCTGTACTGCATCGAAGCTAGATAACGGTAATATTATGATACGAAATATATCATATATTTCCTTACCGAATGACAATGAAATTCCAATAAAGAAGGGATAGCAAACCCGTTACTGTGCGGTGTAAAGAAAAGCGAATTAAGGGGGGTAAGGGTTTGTATTTTTAAAAAAATAAAAAAATTTTTTTTCTCTTATCTTATTGTTAAACATTTCAAGAATATATTCCTAAAATTTTATGTCGATCTGAGCAAAAGTCTTGAAGTTATTGTTTATTTAGCCTCTTGTCCTTTATCAGAATATCTCTGGCAGCTACGGGTGTTTTTTAGCTTACAAACTTTCAAACGCGTTTTTCTCAAAACTGCTTTTTCAAAGTCCGTGTTCACTGTCATTTAAAAACTACTTGACCGATTCATTTCAAACTTAGTATACATTTTCTACATATAAAATACCTCCCCCCAACGTTTAGTTAACATTTTTTTTTAATTTAAGAGTGTTTTACACCCTCAAAATGGCGGAATTTTTTGCGGAAAATTGTAGTTTATATTTTAGATGGCCATAAAAAATTTTGAAGTGAAAAAAAAAATAATCAGAGAACGTTGGGGGGAGGATTTGATGATACTTTAACTAAATTTTAATGCTTTTTGATTTCAGATAATTTCCGACCGAGATATAGTGAACACCGCAAATTGTTTTTTTTTAAGACGTTCTGGGAAAAGCTTTGTCACCGGCTGGTTTTTCAAAATTTTCTCATAAAAAAATTACAGAATATTGTTAAAAGTATACTTAATAATATACAAAAGGTTTTAGTAAATTTGCTCAATCCACATTTAAAAAAAAAATTCACAAAAAAGATGTTTTTTTTACGCTGAAACCCTTACCCCGCCCTTAAGATAATAATGCAACATTGCTAAACTAATTTGGCCTTATGCAGTCTTGACATGAGTTCTGCGGAGAATCTCCTAAGGCGTTTAAAGTCAAAAGGTTCTAGAGCATAGAGGAAGAGATCTCGCAGATCTGCGAGAAGAGGTGCAGATGGGTAGGATGGTAAAGAACATCAGTGAAAACTCAATTGAAATGCTGATAGAATATTAACTCTAGAGTAATGAACAAATTATTTGTAAATTAAAAACTTAGCATTGGCGAAGGGATATGAGAGCGTTCTTATATAATTATTAGGAAAAAAAAATAAAACTGTGTAACTATCAACAAAAAGATATTTAAAAAAGCTCCATTTCCGAAATAGTATTGCGCATGTAATATTTCTAAAAACAGAATAACTCTAAACTATTTAGCCGATTGCGTTGAAATTTGAAATATCGTATTTATAATTTGATTTGACTCATTACAATTTTGAGGCAGAAGCATACTTCTACACACGAATGTTTTTCTGAGTTGCCTGTAAAGGTAGAGGTTTAGAAAGTCCCCAAATGCACATTTATTTTCGAAAACGATTGGGTTAAAATTGTCGGCGGAAATTTTAAATAAGTTCTCTGCGAGGCATTGCTAAATTGTTGACCGACGCTGTATGTATGTACATTTACTTTCTATCGCTGTGCGTCTCTGCAACATTTCGCAGCAACCAGCATAACCAACAGGGCAGGTGCACCCTTATAAAGATACATATGCACATATATTCAATTAGTATACAAAGCCCTGCGAGGTATAATTGTGAGGTACATTTGCATTTACAAATATCATCTCATTGCTGGAAATACACATTCGCATATATTACAAACTTGTTTGTATGGTTGTGTGAGTGTGCGTGTGTGTGTGAGCCATCGTGGCAATGTTATTCAAATCATCGATGATAATCAAGTAGAAATTTTCTGTCCAAAAAGTATGACAACCTTCTGCGGCTACAGCAACACGGCGTGCCATTGTTGCCAACACAAATTTGAAAAAGTTTAAGAACACTTTTTAATTCATCCCAACATCTCTCATCATATTTCTGCTCTTATAGGATATTAATAGGGATGTAGGGCAGATCGCCTCCGCGTGGTGCACCCTGGGTACCGCCAAATGATCTGCGGCCTTAACGGCCTTAAACCTGAACGGTGACGACCCTGCATTCTCTTTGGCTACGTCTATACTCTCTGGATCTGAACTTCGATTCCTGAGCTGATGGTTGCGGCGTTCTGCCACCTGAGTACGCTGGGGTGAAACTCAACCGAAATGGCTGGTGGGCCAATGTCGTGACTGCCTCCGTCCCGTTAAAACCCTGGCAGGCCTCGGAGTACGTTCCAAACTTGTCGCCATTGGGAGGGCGATGTCGGTGCGGTTTAAATGACTCCCGCTTTGCGTTCGATCTGGCTCTGAACGCATGCCTCATAAGGGTATGCGTCAACCCTAGCACGGCCTCCCTGCCTCGGCACAGATAACCGTGGGATCACTTAGGGACGACTACACATTCGAGTCATGGATAGCGGCTCCGAGTGGGGGCCCATTTAAAAACATGAATAACAACAACAACAAAAACAAAACCAAAAATCAAAGCCCCAAAAATTTAGACGGCAGTGGGGATTCGGAGCCGAACCCCAAGGTCTCCTCACTTAAGGAAAGAGGGGCGGAACCGCCTTCTCTAACCAGCTCTAACCGAGAGGCAGCCCTGGGGGATAAAACAAGTAGGGGCGGAAGGGTGTCGGAGGTTTCAGGGACTTCTTTTCAGGGGTCCCTCGCTAGGCCTAAACGGCAGCCAGGACAGAGCAAGAAAGGAGCCTCCCATCAAACTTAAATTTAGGCTCCCGGACCACTGTAGTGTATTCCAAGCGGAGGTATCCGCAATTAAGGAAGCGGTGGACTGGTTGCTTACTTCGGTAGTTACCGTTAAGGAAGTAAATATTTACTCCGATAGCCAATCCACAATTAGGGCCTTGGGCACGCTGTTTGTGCGTTCGAGATTGGTCGGGCAATGTCTGGCTTCTCTCTCGATTGCATCCCAATACTTCGTCATCAGGCTCATTTGGGTTCCCGGTCACAGCGGCATAGAGGGAAACTACTGGGCTCATGAGCTGGCTAGACAGGGGACTTTGGAGACGGTTTCGTCGCGAAATGACAGAATTGGAGTTCCCCTGAGAACCTGTGGTCTGCTCCTGGAAAGATGGGCCTCGAGACAACTCAGCGAGCGCTGGGCTAGTGCGCAAACGTGCAAGGTCGCGAGATCCTTCTGGCCGCGGGTAGATCGGGGACGCTCAAGGGAACTCCTAAGGCTAACAAAGCCCCATCTACATCACCCCGTGAGACTTGGGATTGCCTCAAGTCCGTTCTGCAGAAACTGTCTGGAGGACGAAGTGGAATCATCTCAACACCTTTTTCTCAGCTGCCCTGCTCTCGTCTGGCAAAGACTTTGACATCTGGGCTCTCGTTTTTCGCTACGCCTGCGGATATAGCAGGTGTAAATACCATACATTTGGTGAAGTTCATCAGTAGCCTGTTGCGGCTAACTACGAACGCAAATCAGCCACCGTCGGCGTCGTCGTAAAATGTATGGTCATCATCATCTCTAATCCCAAGGCTCCTTCTTCCTTACCATCTCCTTTCTCCTCTCCCATATATGGCACCACAACGGACGAATTTTTAATATTTGTCCAAGTGAGCCCTTAGTTAGGGCAGCCATTTAACCTAACCTAGGATACTAATAAGTCACTATCGTCGAAGAAAGCTTACTAGCTATTTTGAGTCTCTTAATTAGCATACGGGATTACCAGGCTGATAATGCTTTATATGAACGCAAACTGCCAAATAGCCTAGTAACTGTATTTCATAGATCGCTGCCCTCCGAAGAAGGGTAAATGGAGTAAATTCTAAGTGGAACATTTTTTCATGCAAATATCTCGCTGCTGGCCCAAACTTTTCAAGGCACATTCAAATTTCTTTATAAAGTATAATAGATCCTAGGTAGCCGTATTCCTTAAAACCATAGAATCAGCTATATTTTTTACTAATTTCACTAAAGGAACCTCCTGCACTCACTGCAGCTCCACTTGAAGGGGTAACTTAGAAGTGACTCATATACAAAGTGGAGCATCGCCCATCGACATAAGTTGAGCATAAGGAACATTGAATCTTATTCTCATAACAAACAGTCCATTTAATGCGAAAATTTATTTACACACCAGCATTAGAAAAATTATAAAATTGGCTAGAATCTTTCCTCCGACAATGAGTGCCCAAAATGTTGTTGGCTTTCTCCTTAAATAGAGGTACTGTCCATCTCAGCCACAACTGTTCTCTCGGAAGGTATACGCTAAATAAACTTAAATAGATCATTTTCGACCTTCCATTATGCATAAAGTAGAACATTATTAAAAGTCACCTAAATACTATAAAAAGGGTGCAAATACATAAGTGCAAAAAAGTTAGGGCCAACTTTTATAATTATTAATAAAATAATATAATTGTATGTACGTCCTATTTTACTGAACTTCTCTGTGAATAAAACGCTCCTGAGTAAAACCTGTGCGGTTGGACGAGAGCCAACCAAAGCTAAAAGCTCATGATCTTGGAATTTAGGTAACTTTTTGTAGATAAAGAGTCTTATTGAAGCACTGTTGTTTTTAGTTTTAGTAACTGGTATTTATCTCATAAATCAATAACATTATACGCGAAACTAGAATTTTATTTACCTTTTTAAACTTTCCTGGCATCTGATTGATAATGATATGGAATACAATATATGTGTTTACTACCGTCTAGAAGTACATACCTGTAAAGAGAGAGAGAGAGAAAATTATTGACCCATTTTTTATTTTGTGATAAGTCACATGACCACTACTTGACTTCGAGAACTATATGTGAATATTGTGTGCTACCTTCAAATTGAATTGATGTAAAAGTCTTTTTATTAGTGACTTAGTTCCGTCTTTACTAATTCCAATTCTAACCCCAAAGTTCTTAAACCAAATGAGTTCTATTTAACATCATTAATTTTCTTTTTAAATTTGCACGATGGCTCGAGTTACTTCAGCCGCGATCATTTGAGTGATCGGATGCACATTTCGTTGGTAAACTTGGAATAAAAATTATTATCCCTATTTAGACTACAACCGTTTGCCAGTTTCGGCCGAGACTTACACAATATCATTGGAGTGCTTGTAGAACTAAGAAAGAGAATAAAATTCGTTTCACGATTATCCCGTATAATATTTTATTAGACAGTTGTTGCTTTTTTTATCCTTATATAACATCTGGCAACACTTTTGTTCCACATCAACGGTCTTAACCAGCCAGCGGCAGTTTGGCGAGGAAATGTAGTGTTATGCGTTGGCAAATGGGATGAAAGTGGCATATGTAATTGTAATGGGATTTGAGGCGGGGATTTTGTTTACAATGTGACAACATACTCGGATGTATGTGCGTATGTATATTTAATTTTGAAGCGAAGGTGTAAGTACAACACCCTCTTTGCACCCGCTGCTCGAAATGACGAGGCAGGGGATAGACGACAACAGGCAGGTTGTGAGACAACGAAATCCCCTTAGATTGAGTGGCATAACGGAGTAATTATGTAAAGGATAATGATTGAAAATTATGGAGTGGCAGGTATAGAAAAACGAAATAATATGGAAAGAAGTTTGGTTGAGAAAATGTCAATGCCAGCAAATGGTGAAATGTATTATCTTGGTGGTATAAATGAAAGGAAATCTGGATTAGAAAGAGGATGATGGAGGTCTGAGGAAAGACAAAATGAAGTTATTTAGCTAGTGCTAGTTAAATGGAGGAATATTTTTTGCTTTCAATATTTGTATACATTTCTAGAGTGTTGAGTGAATCGATAGTAGAACGAAGCAAAACACTGTAATTCTGACGATCTCTTCCATATTTCCATCCATATGATCTCTTCAATGCCTTAATAATCTGTATTCGTACTCAGGTTTGTATTTACTTATACAACTTTATTATTTAGTTAGCGTTGCCATTCTTGGCATATCTTTGCAAAGATATGAACATAATTTTAGTAGAGAGTTAATGTGCTAAAGGAACATTGCTTCTTAAGCAGTAAACATCTGTTTCAAGAGATTTTTCAGAAATTTCCATAAAAGGCTCCAAAAGGACTTATTTTTGAAGGAGCTGAAGGGTTAATGTGTTACAAAAGAGTCAAATTTTAAGCGCTGTTTATTTATTTGCCCTGGAAAGTTCAAAAACGCTCAGAACCTAGAGTGTCCAGATTATCCCCATAGTATACATACATAAGCCTGTAATTCTGTATGCCTTTTCATTGGATGCAGGGTACATTTTAAATCCGTCTCACCTTTTTAAAAAGCAAAAAACAAAAATTTTAACGAAAAATTTCACTCCTCTACCCTATTCCTTGACCGGAAGCTAGTTATTTTGAAAAAAGGATGTGGCATTTTGTTAACACCACTGGTGGTGTATAATTAATTCACTTACCTGACTCAGGCGATCTTGACTATCGATGATGTCGATAAACAATCGCATGCGATCATCGAGTATTTGGAAACCATTCCTCGGTTGCATCAATAGATTTTGCACCGCTTCCCGAATACTACCCGGTGTTGTGCTACATGAACTGCTATCATCGCTACCCATGAATCCACCACCACCATTGGCCATTTGTTGCTGTTGCTCTCGCAATTTCAGCTGTTGTGAATGCTGACGCAACGCATCCGAACATTTGCGCAAGTAATCATAGGAACCTTTGGATTTGTACTTGTCCGCCATCTCTTGGAAACTGTCCAGTATCGCATTGAAGTCGGTCATGAGTGGCGCCGTTGATGGTGTCGTCGTGGCGCTAGTTGATTGCGAATGTGTCGACTGTGAAGGCGATGGTGAGTTTGTGGTTATTTGCGCTCCGAATACACCAGAGCAGGCACCAAAATTGCTAACATTCGCTCGGCTCAAGGTGGCATAGTGTGACGAGGTCTGATTTATCGGTGATGTGCTAACTGGGGAATGACTAGTTATGACGCGTAGCTCGGAGGTTAGAGAGGGTGAAAGAGAGGTCACTGTGGCGGCAGCTACTTTCAAATTTCCACTGCTCACGGAGCTGCTCAACACCTTGCTGGGACTGAGTGCCTTCAGATCTTCGCTCATCAAACGGAGATTGTCCGAGATCTGATGAAAACTTTCCGAGGTGATCATTGAGTGTTCACCGCGATCATTTTCTATCTTAGTGGTAGCTATTGCACTTTTAGGACGCCGGCGTGTAGGTGGCATGCCACTGAGTTGAGCGCCAGGTGTGCCAGAAGTGACGTCAGGCATTTGAAGGGGTTTTGAAATGAACGAATCAAGCGTTTGTGAGTTGGCGAGCTTTGGTTTCTCATCAGTTTCGGGTATCTTATTTGAACGTATGGCATCTAGGAAGAGACGTAATTGATCTGATGGTGTAGGTAGGTCATTGTCATTTGATTTGTTGGCAACTGAGTTAGAAGAATTTATGGCTGATGTCGCTTGCACAGGCGAACTGCGCAATGACTCGTCGAGGTTGGGACGCTTGTACGCCATCAGTGAAGGCAGTTGCGCGGAGGCCTGCGAATGTGGAATCTGTGCTTGTGGCTGTTGCTGCACTAATTGTTGTTGTAAGCTTGTTGGGGACTTTGACTCAGTTATGGGCTTTAGCATGTCTTCCGGTATATTCTGCTGATACTCGGAGCGCATGGTACTGCGTATGTTGTCGAGGAAGAGTCTCAGTTGATGCGAAGGTGTCTGCGCTTCCGTCGACGAACAGAGCGATGCGAGCGATTTACTCACGATCTCCGGCGAAATCATATTCGAAGAAAAATTACTGCCACTCTGCGAGCTGGACACATGTAGGCTCTGTGAGGCATTGCCAGTAATATTCCCGCCCATAGTTGGCGAGCTAATATTGCCACTAGTCGGTTGCAGTTGCTGCACCTTGGCTAGTTGCTGCTGGCGTTTTAATTCCGATAACAGTTTTGCTTGCTCAGAGTACTTGCGCACACTTTCCGTTATAGTACGCAACTGTTCTGAATAGGCGCGCAGCTGATTTTCTAGATAGGCTTGATCGGGCGCACTGGCCCCGTAAGCATAGGAAAGTGGACGTTCGCCCTTCTGCCAGGAGGCAGAACTAGTTAGGTTCGTGATGCCAAGCGCAGTGGCAGCAGAACTTACTGTCGCCGCGGTGACGTCTCCATTAAAACCATGCTCCGCGCTGATCTGACCCGATTGGCTGCGACCGTGAAAGGTGACCGAGTGGCGCATACCACCGGTGGCACTGCTGATTAAACCAGCCCCATTCGCAAACGCGCTGACATCCGACGCGCTCGTAAAGGACAGTCCGTTGCGTATGTTATCAATGCTGGTGCTCTTCTTGCCACTGAATTTTGGCGTGTCGCTGCCTGAGTCCGGTTGGGGACTACCCATTGATTGACGTGAATTTGTTACACCCGGCGGGAAGCGGCGCAGTGGTATTGGTGGTGGTTGATAGAGTCCTGCAGGCTTTGCTTCACTATTGAAACGATCTAAGCTACGTGGACGTGGCGCGGTGCCACCATTTAACTGCAAGCCGCCATTGACTGCTGGCGGAAGTGGCTGCTGTGGCGATTGTGGCTGCTGATCGTTGAGGCCCTTGAGTGGACGCGGTGTGCTATGCGAACGACGTGGCACAATTGGCTGCTGCATTAACGAGTTGGATGCTTGCTGTTGATGATGGAGTTGTTGAGCCGCGCTGGTCGAATTTTGATTTCGGTGGAGCGGCACGGGTGGGCAGTAATTGGTAGTAGTTGCTGCGGAGCTAGATACAGCGCTACTAATGGTATGCGTGGCTAGTGTTTGAGATACGTTGGCGGCGCCCATTTTGTGCGGCAGTGTGGCATGTGGCGCGCGTGTTGGGCTATTGCGATAATGTTGAAAGAGTGCCGCATACAAGGCCTCCTTGTCTACGCTGGTGGCGGGTGTAGGCGTGCCTGCTGAAGTAGGCGCAGTGCCCATAGAAACGGGTGTGCCAGAATTACTTAAGCCGCTGCCACTACCGCTACCGCCAGCGCCAACGCTACGTAACTGCTGCTGCTGACGCGTTGATTGCAGTAGCCGCTGCTGTTGTAGCTGTAAGTTAACATGCTGCAGTCGCAATTGCTCTTCCTGCTGTAGCTGATGTCTGGAGGCGTAGTCAACAAAGCTGTTCGGCAGCGCCTTGGGTGTGCGTCGCAAAGTGCTAAAAGCCAGATCGTTGGTACTGCTGCTGTAGCTGGTTGCGCCCGAGGTGGATGTGGTGGTCACATTTGCTGCAGTAGTGACCGACATGCTGGCACTCATGGACGCCACGGCAATGCTATGCGGTCGTGGTTGTTTGTGTGCTCGAAAACGTTGCGGCTCCGCATACTCAGGCATCTCATAGCCGCTACTATTGGGCGGCGTTGCAACATTATTCGTGTTTCCGCTTACCAGTGGCATCGCCGACGTCATTGTTGTTGTAGTTGTCGCCGCATAGCCAAAAGCCATTGCCGCCGTAGGCATTGTGTCTGTGGGCGAAGGACTATTCAGAAAAGGATTATTGCCTTTCAACGCGATCGGTGCGGCTGTGTTACCGCAAAGCGGTGGCGCCACGGTGGTAAATTGTGTCGGTGTTGGCGGTTGGTACTCGCTGATGTGCAAATCTAGAGCGCGTTCGCGTTGCTCTCGTTGCAATTGTAATTGTTTCAATTGCATTTGCTGCTTTTGTTGCTGCGCCTGCGACTGTTGACTTCCAATGCTGCCATTTGGCGTACGCAGCGGATTAAAGTGGTTCGCAAAAGTATTATTGTTGCCACAGATACCTTGACTGGCAACATCGTTGTTAATTTTATTCGTGTTTCCGGTGGCATTATGCATCATTGCGCTGTTGGACGGCGTGTTACACGCTGTCAATGTCGTCCCGGGGGTTGTGGTTGTTCCAGCGCTGCTTGCCGCGGTTGTCGCTGCGGCGGCAGCCGGATAGCCAGTTATGCGGAAACCGCCATTCATTGATGTTGACGTTGTTTTTTACTATTGTTCTCGTGTGTTGTGTATGTACCGTTATAATTGTATTGTAAGTCGTCGTAAAGCTAACGGAAATGTCACTTAGTTTTTGCAGTTTCAATGGCGCAACCACTGTTGTTGTTGTTGGCAAGTAGCCCTTTGGTGCACTTTGCAATTTTATGTAAGCCCAACTGAAGGAAATTAACGTTGCCTTATGGTTGTTTATATTAGTGCTTTTATTGCTCGTTGTGTTCTCAAAGTAAGCAGGCAACACTGCGCTGCTTTAGTGCCGCGCCGCTATTTTGCAAGTAATCGTATCGAGCTTACGCAAGCTATTCCATAGAGTTGCTTGTTGCCAATGCAGTTACTCTTCCTATTGACTTCACTGATGTTACTGAAACTATTGTTGTTGCTATTGTTGTGTCGGTTGTTGTTGTGTCTACTGTAGTTGATATTTTAAGCTTCGGTTATAAAAATGGTTGTCTCCAATAGTGGCGGCTTAAAATTGTTATTGCTGTAATTCCTCTGTTGTTGCTCTGCAAAAACTAAATAAGCGTTTCACCGTTACTGCTCCATTGAAGTTGTAATTGGCATGCTCGTAGTTGCCACACTCACTGGTGTTGTTTTTACATTAAATTTTCGATTTCGCGCGCCAGCTGCATATTTTCTTGCAATTTTTTTTTAGCCATTTGTAGTATTCCACTGCGTTGTTGTATTATTATAACTTCTACTTTTGCTTACTTTTATTTTTTATTTTAATTGCTGCTGTTGCCTCAAATTTTCGCTTGCCCAATTATAATTCGCTTCCAATGAAAATTTCGTCGACTCCTACTGTTTCAGCAACAACAACGTTGACGATTACTTATTAAATGATTGTTGTTGTTTTTTGTTATTGGTTTTTTGCTTTCATCCCTTTGCTGTGCTGGACGTTAATTACATTGTTCCGCATGATTCGCCGAGCATTGTATCGGCAAACGCCATCAGCAGCCACATCATTATTATCACCAACTCATATATTCACACTCAGACGCTATATATACGTTGCTGATATATTGTAAAATATAAAACAATTCGTCATTCGTATATCGCCCGGTGGTTATCACAACGAAGTTGCCACACTCTCTCAGTTGGTCAAGTGACGATTTATTCATTCGTTAATTTGCTGACATGCCGGTTGTTTCGCTGCAGAACTTTAAGAGCTTCTAGCCACAGTTAAGTTGTACAACTTAGTGGTGATCCGTTAATTTTGCTGTCGAACAAACGTGGATTAAGAGCCTAAAACTGGATTTCTACAATGCGACAAACGCAACTCCTCCACTTCCACTTACGTCCACTTACTTTTCTTTCCTCTTTGCACTGTTCTGGCTGCTTCTTATTTTCCACCTTCATTAACTGCCACTAACGGCTCACTTCCTTGATTGTCATCAAATCTGCTTCACGACGTTTATTTCAGTCACTTCCAATTTTTAATAATACATTTTATTTTATGCTTTTTTCTTTCCTCTTTCCGCACATTTCAGCAATTTGCTGCCATTGCAATTATTTTCAACATAGTTAAAGTTCTGTTGCAACTATTTTTATAGTGGCTTGCAACTGTGGTTGATGACGTTTTTAATGGAATTTTTGACGAAAGCCAAATACATCAAGATTGAAAGGCACGCAAACAGAAACCTACTCACGCATTTATATAGAGTATGTATGTATGTGTACGTTGTATGTATTTACATACATGTGTGTGTTTGCGAGTACATATGTCTATTTGAATGTATGTATATATGAATATAATCAAGTGTGCGAAAAAGAATGCCCTTAAGTGCGGAGTGGAGGGAATTAATTGGTTTCCATTTTTGGTTTAAAAAATTTATAAAATTTGGTACAACATTGCAATATTTATTACTGCCAAAATATGAATATTCTGTTTTTTTTTAATTTGCAGTTATTTTCTGCTTGAAAAAGTTAAGTTCTTGTAAATATTCAAAGCTCTTTGAAGTCTTTAAATTCATACGAAGTAGAGCCAATCAGTATTGGGACTGAGGATGCTCTATGAGTAGTAGGTACACATGCACCAAACGCCAGCCTCCGCCAGCTATTTAACGTGAATCCTTCCCGTTCGCGTCCGTAAACAAATAAATCGGTATACAGATAGTCTTCATTTGGATTATAGTTATTTTTGATTTCATTTTAATTTCGAAAAATTTGTTTTTCAAGCTACACAAAATTTAATGATACAAGGAAGTTGACAGTTGGCAGTACCACAATGTGGAACTGGTTTACCGTTTGAATCGAAACTATGTGTGGGTATAACGTGCTTCATGGTCTCATCCTGATTCCACCTTTTTGTCTCCTGAGACGCCCAGTTTGAACGTCATAACTTTGATAACGATTTTAACTGCTAACAGATAGTACCCCGTCTGCAGTTCTATCAGAAACCTCGATAACCCCAATAGTGTTCCCCTTTAATAGATATATAGTATGGATACTGCCGTCGATTTGCACTTCGCGTTGGCTACTCCGCTGAACACTTTCTGTGTAGTTATCCAGGGAGGGACGTGGCGAGACAGAACACCAGCAATGTACTAAATATCCCAAATCATTGCAGTACGAGGGGAATCCCAAAGCCTTCAAAACCTCTAGGCGAGATTAGGGGCTGGTCAGCAGCAAAATTATATACAAATATACGAAGGCGGGTCAATAAGTCCGTGACTTTTGGAATAAAACATAGACTTTTTGATAAATAAATCATTTTATTTTTCAACGTAGTCTCCTTTGAGTTCTATACACTTTGTCCAACGCTTCTCCAATTTTTGTATCCCTTCCAAAAAATATGATTTATCGAGGTCCTCAAAATAGGCCTTTGTTTGCGAGATGACATCGTCATTGGAGTCAAATCTTTTTCCACCAAGCCATTTCTTCAGGTTTGGGAACAAGAAGTAGCCACTCGGAGCCAAATCTAGAGAATAGGGTGGATGAGGGAGCAATTCATAGCCCAATTCATGGATTTTTGCCATGGCAACTGCACAAGTGTGCACCCTTGCATTGTGTTGGTGGGAAAAAACTTTTTCTTAGCCAAATGAGGTCGGTTTTTTTTCAAATCTAATTGAATCGGTCCAATATGTTGGCATAATATTCCCCATTGATTGTTTTTCCCTTTTGAAGGTAGTCCATGTGGATTAGCCCGCGTGCATCCCAAAAAACAGTCGCCATAACTTATGACTTATTGGCTGACAAACCCACCTTGACCTTCTTTGGCGCCGATTCACCCTTAGAAACCCACTGTTTCGACTATTGTTTGGTCTCTGGTGTGTGGTGACGGATCCATGTTTCATTCATGTTTTTTGCATTTTCTCCTCAAATTACTAGGTAGTCTGATAAAGGTAGCTGTAAAACACAAACTAACTGACGCAGCACGTTCAAATTTTGACAGGAGTCAACTGACAGATGCCTGTTGACAGGAGCAGTATTTTTTTTCAGTAAAGAGGTCAGAAATACAGAAAGTCACGGATTTATTGAACGCCCTCGTAATAGGCGCACACATATGTACCCCCTTTGGTGTATTTGAGTATTTGTGGGCCTCGCATGCTTCATAGAAGGTCGGAACCTAAGGTTCGGTCGAAGCAGTGAACTTTTGGGATGGAAATCGGGAGTGCTGAATTTGCAAGATATTAGCGTATAGCTAGGTAGATAAGTAGAGGTGGCAATCGGTATCTAAACCAACTCACTTAAACCGTTGCCAATCTGTTGCTACTCCTCGTTGAACCATTTTGTTTTACGGCCAAAACTATTGATCTGGCTAACACTTATATCCCTAAGGTTATCAGTATCATTCAAGAACGATGAAGCAAATTATCTTAAACTTAGAGTCATGCCTCGCAGGACAGTGACAGAGAAGATGTCTGATAAACTCTTTCTCCTCCCCATTTTTGCAGCTTTTGCAATAGTTGAAATGAGGTAGATACGTTCAATCTTTGAGAAAATCAACGTAGAAGATAGTAGCCTGTGATCAAAGCAATTAACACAGAGACGTTTTTCTCTGGCCGATTAAGTAGCACCTGACGTCCAATTTTGGCCAAATTCTTTTTGTATCATTACATGACAGACAATCAACTCATCTCGTGTTGGCTGAAGTGACAAGGATATTTTACTTGTAGCACGCATTTGCACACAAAATCAGCACATCAAGACGGAGGCGATTGGTAGTACCCTCTTTCGCTACTTTGTCTGCCTTACAATTCTCTGGTATGCCACTATGCCCTGGCACCCATATCAAACGGATGTCGAAATATTCCGCCTTCTCGTTAAGAGACGTCCGGCATTTGCGAGCGATGATGGAATTAGTGACAACCCCTTCAAGAGAGCGCCATTACGCTTACTTTTGGCTGCTTACAGTAGACACCAAAGCCAACTTTATCGTCAAGCTTTGAGCTATCAGTAAAGAACTGTTGGCAGTTTTTCCGACCAGGTATATCAACCCACATACGTCTAGCTGTGGGCAAAAAATAAGGTGAATTTATTTGTCAAACTTTGCGGGATTAAAATTTCGCTCTAGATATTTTTTTCATGAGTTGGCAGCACAGTTAATAACATCTGGGCCAACTTTCATGTGAATGTCATTATCAGTAATATATCTACGCTTGTGTTTACCAAACGACCAAGAGTGCATTTTTCGATTTTTACAATGTCTGATTTGATTGAGCAGAGAAGTGCCATCAAATTTTGTTTGCGGAATGAAATTTCTTTAAGTCCCTCTCTTATGGAAATCGAACTAGGGATCAAGCTCAGAATTAGCTCTTAGAGAGGGGTACTGGTTTTCGATCTATTGCTCTGTATGCTTTCTTAATTTATGCTGCATTTACTGCATTTATATGTATTTAGAATGCATATTGAAGCAGTTCCTAATTGGGCAGTTTATTGCCTGCAGCTGGCCGCCCGAGCGCTATGACACTGACAAGATAGCGGAGCGGGTCTTCGTTCGATTTTTCGTTTCTTACTTTTTTCGATTTATTCGACAATGAAATCTGATAATTTATTCTGCTTTCACTAATCAAGAGAAAGTTTAAGATGAGCAGATCGATAACCTTCTATAGCCAGTCTCAGCTCAAGTCTGTCGGCTTTGTCATCAGGTTGATAGGCTACAGGAATTTCCTTAATGCGCGGGTTCCCAAATTAAGCTAAAACAGAACTTTTTTTCGATGAAAAAAACAATTCGATAAAAACTGTAAACGAAGAATATTAACAAGAACAAACTACTTGGTTCAGTTGAGTTGGATTTAATAGTTTTACATTTTCTACAAAAATGAAAAAAATCTTTTTTTTTTAATTAAAGGAAAAATAAATAATTTCTTTGTTTTTTAATGAAAAAAGTTGTATATAAAAGTTCTCGAATGTCAAAACATTAAAAACACCAATAAAGACCGCGAACTTTATCGTATTATAAAAATAAAATAAAGCTTTTGTTTTCTTGTTAGTCAAGTACAGTCCTAAAATCGAGACAAGACTAAATTTTATTTAAAAATTACAGTAGGTTGTTTTTTAAATAACAAATTTTGGGTTTCCAAATCGAAAAAACGTATGTACTACTGTGGGCAAAAAGTATGGTGAATTTATTTGTCAAACTTCGCGGAATTAAAATTTCGCTCTAGAGATGGGCCAACTTACATGTGAATGTGATTATCAGTGATATATTTACGCTTGTATTTACCAAACGACCAAGAGTGCAGAGAAGTGCCATCAAATTTTGTTTGCGGAATGAAATTTCGGCTGCGGAAACGTTTAGAATGTTGCAGAAGGCATTTGGTGATTCGACCATGTTGCAGAAAAATGTTTATAAGTGGTACAAAAACTTCAAAGAGGGTCGAGAACGTGTTGATGACTTGGAGCGCTCCGGACGACCATCGACGTCAACAGATGACCAACTCATCAATAAAGTGAAGGAGTTAGTGCTCAAAAATCGTCGGTTGACTGTTAAAGACCTTGCTGATATGATCGGAATATCAGAAGGATCTGTGAAAACTATTTTGAAAGACCATTTGGGCCTACGAAAAGTCAAATCTCGTTTGGTACAAAACTCTTAATTTCTTGGAAAAAAGTCGTCGCGTTAATGCGTTGATGTGTGTGAAACAATGCTTTCAGACTATCAGGACAAGCTCAAATGCGTCATTACGGGAGATGAGACTTGGATTTATGCTTACGACCCTGAAACAACCGACCAATCAAGCGAATATCGTACTAAAGGCGAGGCCAGACCGAAAAGAGCACGTCAAAGTCGTTCAAAAATAGAGGTCATGATGACATTTTTTTTCGATTTTCGTGATGTGGTGCACTATGAATTCCTTCCACCTGGCCAAACTGTTAATAAGGAATATTATTTGAGCGTTATGCGTCGTTTACGTGATGCAATTCGTCTAAAAAGACCAGAATTATGAGCCAACAACTCTTGGTTTTTGCATCACGATAATGCACCGTCTCACACTGCACTCGTTCTTCGTGACCATTTCGCCAAAAATTCCGTCATTCCGCAACCACCGTATTCGCCTGATTTGGCTACGTGTGACTTCTGGCTATTCCCAAAACTCAAGAGACCCCTCCGGGGAACGCGTTTCGAGGAGATAAAAGCTGAATCGAAGAAGGTGCTGATGGCTATACCGGAAATGGACTATTTGGCACGTTTCGGGGATTGGAAAAATCGTTGGCATAAGTGTATTTTATCGAGAGGGGATTATTTTGAAGGGGATGAAATTGATTTACAAGAATAAATAAAGATTTTTCATTTTACAACCAAATTCACCTTACTTTTTGCCCATATATAATTGGCGCGTACACCCTTTTTGGGTGTTTGGCCGAGCTCCGCCTATTTGTGGTGTGTGTCTTGATGTTGTTCCACAAATGGAGTGACAGGCATTTTTTATGAGGAGCTTTTTCATGGCAGAAATACACTCGGAGGTTTGCCATTGGCTGCTGAGGGGCGACCGCTATTAGAAAAATGTTTTTATTAATTTTGGTTTCACCGAGATTCGAACCTACGTTCTCTCTGTGAATTCCGAATGGTAGTCACGCACCAACCCATTCGGCTACGGAGGCCGCCGTTGCTGGCATTCTAGTACTAAATAAATTACAATATGGTCCATTCAAACAAGTGTGCCAGTGAGTGTTCTTCGGAAAAAGACGCCACCTGCTTCCTATAGCTTTTTTGCATGAAAGTAGAACTACAGTATTTTTCCCTACTCTGTTTTCTTGTTGAGAATTACACCTAAATATTTGACGCTGTTTCCTATTTCCAGCTTTACACCATTGAATGATGCATTTCCTCGAGATCAAGACTGATTCCTTTCCGAGCCCATCATTATAGCCGATCTACATAACTAATTAAGAACCGTATGATCCCTGAAAAATATTTTTCGAAGTTGTTGGTCCGATTCAATGCCAGTTTAAAGTAGTATTTTAATTCGTTTATTAAAAATTATCTGTATAATATCCGGTTAAAAAGTGGCCAAGCAATACAAAACAGTTGCGAAGGCCATTTGAGGTTCTAGCAGAAAAATTATAATATAAATGGTTTTAATATTCGTAATCCCGGTGAAGCTATATAAAGCTACATATGTAGGTATGTATAGTTCTGCGCACGACGAATGTGACAATTTAATAAATTTTAAATGAATTCGGAAGCAAAATGGAAGTAAAATATCTTAGAATTTATATTATGACACCTATTTAATAGCAGTAGAAGTCCCTATTATTTAATACCCTTCCAAATTAAATGTGTATAAGAAACTATGCAAGCAACGCTCTAGTCCTTCTTCTAACACAAGTACACCTTTTCCACATTTTTCATCACGTTGACACCTTTCATATGCAATGCCTTTCCTTTCCTTTTAGCCATCATATCCATCAAAGCGCAAAGATGGTTTAGCGGTTTTTGTCGCAGACACCAAACCTCAATCCAACAACTACATACATATACACTTATACATTCATACGAGTATAACGAACTCAGTCAAGCAGTCAAAAGCAGAGCCAGCTTCAAACCAACGTGGAACTAGTGAAGTGACTGTGACATGCCATCTTTTCCACATTTTCGCTTTGGATAATCCATTCGGTGCATAAATTTTGCACAGCGAGCTTAGGAAAACCAACATGACAACAAGCCTTAAAGAGAGGTGTTAAGGATAGAAGATAAAGAGTAGAATATCGTTGAGCTGTGGCATGCAGTTGAGTAGCAGAAAGCTGTAGATTGAGCGCTGCTTGCTTCACAGCTTTGTGCATTGTTGTTTGGCTCGTAGTTTAGGTGCGGGAAACTTTTGTAAATATTTAATAAAAAATGCGCATAAATTATAATCCAACACTCGCACTTATGACCTAATACTCGTAGGTATGTAGAGTAAATATGCCTTGAATGTTGAAGAGATATGTTTTATTTAGCATGTATAGACATATATTTTTTTCTAAAAAATCACTATCCTAAAGCTGTGGAAATACGTAACTGTTATACGAAGACACTTCAAATCACATTTGGTGCCATGACGAACTCTCCCCAGTGATTGGGTTTTAGTCATTTGCAGGGTTTTGCATTCCTTTCGAGTACTTTTAACTGTTGTTTTCTGGTAAAATGTATTCTAATTCTATAAACAATTGTAAAAAACGTTTTTTTAAACACTTTGACTTTGACTTTAGCTTTCACGCCGTCTTGTTTTGTCGCTACTCAATCGAGCGCGAAAAATCTCGCACGACGACTATGTAGAGACCATAAAAATTACTGAATTTTGCAGTTTGTCAAATATGTGATATAATATTAACAGCTATCGATTTCTTTGAATCCAACGTTGCATATGGATTAGGCGGTACTGAACTTCTGCTTGAAAGATATTAATTCCCCAGGTGAAAAAACTTGGAAGTATCGAGGCGCCGACGCTGCAGTTCGTCTTGAATCCGCCAGTGTAAAGTGCAGTTGTATTCTCTTTGACTATTGAATTAAATCCCATTCCTTTCGCTTGAGGAACTTTACCTTAAGCTCTATTCTAAAGTCTAGGGTAGCGATAGTGAAACTGTTGAGTTGATGGTAAGCCTTTGGTTGTCTAAAGTTACACTATGGCCAAATATCCTAGCATCCCAAAAACCACATTCTTCTATTCTGTAACAGGTAGAGCATGGCTTTAAGTGCCTCTGCTGGACACGATTTCATAGTTCCAGTAATTCCTATGCAGGCTGCTCGCTGCCGTACGCTTATTAGCCGCCTAACATTGTAAGCTTCGGATCTAGCACTACTCCTATACATGTCGCTCTGTCTGTAAGCGGAATTTTAGCTCCATTGATTGATGCTAGTCGAAACAATAATTGCGTTTTGCTTGGGTTAACATTGAGGCCACTGCTCGCAGCCCATGTACTTAGTTTCCCAGAGCTCTTTCTAGTAGTTTTGTTAGCATTTTTGGTGTTAGAATCACAACGTCATCGGCATATGCGACTACCTTTACTCTTCCTCTGTTGCGTCGCAGTAAAATATGTTTAAGGCTAGGAATCATAAAAGAGAAGACAGAACACCACCCTGTGGAGTGCCTCTGCTTACAAATTGGGTAACCGATGCGCCTCCGTTTGAGTTGTGTTCTGAAGAATAAGTGGGAGCCAGTTACTCACGCAGTCATTAACTTCGATAGTTACTAACGACTCGATTATGGTTTAATGCCCCTTCTATGACTAAACTAGCAGCTATAGTAAATTTTTCTGATGTAGTGACTTCTCAATATGTGCAATTACTTCATGAAGGAGGTAAGACTAATTAGTCGAAAATCCATCCCTATTATCTTCATATATCTATGATAGCATAGTTTTAACAGAATTATTTGACTGTCCACTGTATAATGTATTTCGTAACGACAGATGCTCCCGCACTACTGCTCTCTAAAAATGGTTCCGTGCTTGTCCTTCATCCTAGCTTACTTAAGTTTCTTGCATTTTACCTAACAGATAGAACTTAATTCGTACGTATGAACAATACAAAATCTGTTGTCATCAAAGTTACCTTAGGTGTACCTCAAGGCGGCCATATCGGGCCACTATTGTTCTTAATATTTGTTAACAACATTGCAGACGTTTTTTAGACATCATACAAAATAGAGCACGTAACTGACTGCATAAGACTTCAAGAAGACTTAACAAAAGGGGCATAGCCACGAATCTTATCAAACGCTACTTCTTACTGGAGCTAATGCTTTTTAATTGCCCTCCTCGTAACCTCAGGCGTAACCATACGGCCCCTTTACCTCATCACAGAACCAATTTTAGTCATAATGAACCAATTACACGTTGTATAAGGCAGTCTAATCAATTTTATAAAAATTTAGATATATTCTCTAACTCACGAGAGAATTTTAAGTCAAAACTTAATCTGGAGATACACTTCTTGAATTGTGACTAACGTTTACCACATAGTAAATAAAGGGGTTTTCAATTGGCGTGGGTCGATTTTGGCGCCCTGTGGAAGCCATTTTGTTTTGGTGACATCTGTCAAATCATTTGTTTATGCCAAATCATCATGGCAAGTTACACGATTAAACATAACGTTCAAATGATAAAACTTTATTATCAAAATGAGTGTTCATTAACGCAAACGTTGCGCGCATTGCGCCCATTTTTCGGTAGACGTGGTGGCCCTTCAAAGTCGACTCTTCAACGTTTGGTGGTCAAATCTGAGACGACCGGGTCAGTAAACAATCAGCCAACACCCGTACGTTCAAGGAACACAAGATCAGCCGCGAACATTGCCACGGTCCGAGAAAGTGTACAGCAGAACCCGAGGCAGTCTATTCCTCGCCGTGCACAAGAACTTGGCTTTTCGCAGACTTCAACTTGGCGAATTTCGCGTCGGGACTTGGACCCACACCCGTACAAGATCCAACTGACCCAGGAGCTCAAAGTTGATGACCATAGACAACGCCGTTTGTTCGCTGACTGGGCTTCGAATCGTTTGGAAGAGAACCCCAGTTTTGGGCGAAAATTCATATTTAGTGACGAGGCGCATTTTTGGATAAATGGATGTGTTAAAAAACAAAATTGCCGTATATGGGACGACACCAATCCACACGAGGTGTGATAATGCATCCTCAAAAAGTTACCGTTTGGTGTGGATTTTGGGCCGGCGGCGTCATTGGTCCGTACTATTTTGAAAACGACGTTGGTGAGGCGGTCACCGTCAACAGCGAGCGCTACACAACGATGATAACCAATTTCTTATGGTCCATATTGAACCATAGGGACCTAGACATGTGGTTCCAGCAGGACGGCGGTATGTGCCACACAGCAAACGCCATTTTATTCCATTTCAACATCTACCCGCCCTTATTATTAAAGCTTTCGAATTAGTAATATATTTGTGTTGTACTTTGATTGATGAAAGAATGAATAAATAAATAAATAAGAGCTATTTCGTGTTATGGAGGTTTTTTGACATTCCAAGCTCTTGGCATGTCATAGGAGTTACAACCAGGAAAGTTTAATTTAACTAACGGCTCTAGTGATTGTTATGTAGTCCTATTGCTTTTCAATGCGTTTCGACTAAATTGCATACTTTCAGTAATGTAATAAAAACAAAAAATATCTCTTCTTACACAAGGCTTAGGCATATCGTTTGCGAACTATGCGGCTTTTAGTAAAGTAGCTTGATCTCCTTGTTGCAGTTGCTTTCACATAAAAAATGTTCGCCTGGTGAACAGCGAAATTCTCTAGCGAGCAGAGAAGTGGTAAATCGAATCGAGCGACAGTTACTTACGCATGAACCATTGAAATAATTCGAGTGGCATTCTAATAAGCTAAACACGCCAACTCATTACAAGCTTCAAATTAGTACTTAAGAAATAAATACCGAACGTCCCCTAAAATCTAAACTTCCGAAACACTTTAAACCCAATTACTTATACTATAGATTAAAAATCTCTTCCACAGCCTGTATCTGCATGCCTGCTACCCTCTGCATGCGTGTTTTATGAGTATAACTGAATGCTGTGCTTTATCCCTTCTGCTTCACTCAAATTTATTTTTGTGCTCTGTACAGTCTATATCCATAGGCATCTTCATTTGGCATAGTTATGTTATTTCGTGTGTTTCGTGTGTTGTCATTAGAAATTCCAACTAAATACTTTCAAGTTGAGCTCGGCACAACGTGCTCAGCTTCTCCGTTGTTCTCCGGTACGTTCTCTACCCCACCTAGCACTTCAATCCTGTCAAATACTTTCTATGTATCATAGGCATAGTGCCGGTTTATCCTTCTACGCTGGCATTTCAGAAATGTGCAATTCCTTCTGCTAATGAACATAGCTCAGTGTTGTTGACTCAATGCTCCGGTGCAGCAAGAATGTGGTTGAGATTTGCAAAAATCATTCGACAGGCCTACGGACTCATACTTGTGTAAGTATCGGGTGTTTTTTAAGAGCTTAAAGTGATAATACAAAACAGAAATATTGTGTGGAATGGATTTTTTTGTTTTTTTTTATTATGTGGTACATAATTTCTTAGGATTTTTATTTTTTGAAGATAATATCCGGCATATGCCCACTGCGACTACGATCAATCCAATTTTTCACAACCTTTTCCAATATATCTGGACGTATGGTGTCAATTGCGGCTTGAATATTGCAAAACAATAATTGTTAAGCGAGCGTATGGCAAGTTGCAATCAAATGTCGTCTCCCTGAAGCAGAGAAGGAATTGTTTTAGTGGCCACACCACTCGACGCAGCAGACGACGGTAGCTGTAAGTGCGAAAGCATTTTCATCCCTACCTCTCCCACTAAAAAATAAAAAAAAATAAAAAAACAATGTCGTCGACGTTTAGCAGATTAACTTTTGGAGACAAATATTCAGTCAGCATGGCTCGATAGCGCTCGCCATTCACAGTAACAACAGCTGCTTCCTCATTTCGCAAGAAAGAAAGGCCGATGATGCCGCCAGTGCTCTATGAACTTTGCAACAGATTTGTTTTCTTTCAAAGTAAATTTCCACAATTTGGAAGCCTTCTTCTGGCGTTAAACGATTCATAATAACTTGCCAAACTTACTGAATAGAAATGTTAACGCAGTTTGCCATTCTCAACTGTCAAGCCATAGTTATCAATATTGATAGTTCTCATGCAGCTAAAACAAAACACCCGATATATACCTACATTCAAGCATCCATACATTAAATGGTTGCCTGCCTTATCTTGGTCGCCATTGCAACTGCTTTGCCTATTCGATTTGCACTTAGAAACGGAATGTCGTTCAATTTGTTTTGTTTGTAGGTATTATCTTAAAATATCCCTTGCCATTCTGCCGCTCTTTTGAAGTGTTTCCTATTGTTTGCTTATGAGTAATTGATTTAATTCGCTTACTATTTAACTCTTCGGACATTCATATATGGGTGCATGTATGCAAATTGTTATTTATGCATGCGGTAAATGTCTTAACACATATATATAAATTCGTTTGCAGCTATGCAACTTGGCAGCATTCAATTTAAATGCAATAAATGTACGAATTTTTGAGCTGACCACAAAGTTGGTTATTAAACTCACATTCTGTTTATGGAAAAATTGTTTCTCCTTCCTTTTCACATTTTTTGCTACCCATAGACAATAACAAATCCGTTTGGGGCGCCACATGCAAATTCTTGCCCAAATCCCTAACCTTACTTTCCGTTCTGGATATTGTTTTTCTTAAACAAGCGTCTGCAAATTCTGTGTACATTTAAATACATACGAATATGCCATATTTTTACTCTTGCAACTTTATACTTAAGACTTTACAAAGAGTATTTAAGAGCCCTGAAAACGGTTGTTGTTTAATTGACTCTTATTGTTATTTCTCAGTTAAAACAAGCAAAGCAGAATTTTCGTTTTGGGCTTTTTCCAGTTGCTTCCCATTTGCAATTAAAGGATTACATTCAGGCATGTTCTGCAAATCGTTTTCGGGCAATATTTTCGCATTTTCCCGTTTTCAAATCGTTTGACATGTCCTGTTAATCGTTCCGTTTTCGTTTTTTTTCGAACATCAGCAAATCGTTTTGTCACCCTGTTCTGGAAATCGAAATTGTTAAAATTTTCCAGTTAAATTTTCGGCAACTTAAACGTTAGCGGTTTGTGGCATTCTTATAAACTGTTTGTTGAAATAAATTTATCAAAATATGAGTATTTACTCAAAATAACTGCATATATTTATGTAAATAAAAGTGTTCATTTAAAATATTTAAAACTTATTCAAAAACTTTTAGGGGAAAACACAAGAACTCCAAGCAAGAGCTAATTTTAGTCGAGTTTATGGAATTTCATCCAGATTTGGCGAAGAATTTTTCGAAGGGCGACAGAGTTGCTGTTGAGGAAAAGTGGAAAGAGCAACGACGCTGCTAAATGCAGAAGGGCCGCCCCAAAAAGATGTTAATGGATGGAAAAAAGTAAGTATTTAGTCAAATATTAAAATAAATATTTTTGAGTTGTCTTTTTTTAAAGATATTGTCTGACTGGAAGCGGTGCATTCGGAAAAACAATCTAGAATCGAGGGCAACAGGAGGTGGACCCTTTAATAAGCATGTACTGACGAGCAACGAAGAATGTGTTGCAAGAACTTGTGGAATTTTTGCAGCCGTTGAGGGCATAAACCATTCTAGAAGCTTTGGGACAGAAGAAAATAATAGCGCTATCGAATCTGAAGAAGAACGTCCCCAAACAAGTAGGGAAGCGGTGGCTACCCCGAGAGTTGGAAAAAGGCCACGAGTATCAACGCAGGACAGCCTTCAGACGTGTATGGCAAAGCAATCTACTTGTATGGAGAAAATATCCACCACTTTAGATAACATTTGCGAAAACCAACACAAGATTGCAAAATCGCAGGAAGATGAAAGGGAAGAGATTCGACGACTTTGACGTGCTGTTGAGAAACAAAATTAATTGCTGGCAGAGAAAATCGCTTGAAGACTCAAAGTATACTCGTAGAGCAAAAGCAAAGACATTACCTCAAAATGGAGCAGTTGCAACATGAAACAGTTAAAATTAAAATTAAAATTCTTGCGATAGAGACTAAAAAACAAATATAAAAGAATCTTATTGAACTGTAATGTATATATTTACTTTTAATATGAATAAATTTTATGTTTCATAATATTAAATTTCTAGCAATAGAGTCTCTTATATTTCTGCCAACATTATATAAACTACTGTTTTCCTCATTTTCAGCAATTTCCTCATCAATTGGATTGTTTTCTAATACGCTTTCTGTTTCAATGTCATCTATTTGATTACTTCTACATATGTTATGTAGTGCGCAACAAACATTTGTTATTTTCACTACCTTTGGCGGCGTATATGGCAGGGTAGTTTTTAAACAACGAAACCGACTTTTTAATACTCCTATAACACGCTCAACGATGTTACGTGCTTTTGCATGCTGCTGGTTAAATCTGTATTCTGCTGATCTTGGGTCTGGGTTTCTATATGGAGTCAGTAGAAATGGCTCTATACCAAAACCAGAACCTCCCAGTAGCCAAGACCCTCGGTCACAAGCTTCATACTGCAATAGGTAATAGTGTTTTGCACTGCTCATACTAAATACGAAAGCGTCATGGCTTGCACCAGGCCGAGTTGCATCTACTGCTCTTATTATATATCAAAATCTGTAAAATAAAGGCAGTAAATTTTAAATTTTAGAAACACAATTTAAATTCATTCTTACAATCATTGCGTTTATGATAAAAAAACCTTTTTGGTTAAAAAATAGACGCTCGTTCTCAAAAGGTTTAATCAGAGCCACATGTGTTCCATCAATACACCCTATTACTCCTGGAATACCGAATTTTTCTACAAAATGAAGTTTTGATTTTCTAGAATCCTCTTCAAACATTTTCAGCTTAATCCACTTAGGACACAGAACATTTTCCAACGCATTGATCATTTCGGATTATATTTTTGAAACTGTGCTTCTACCCATAGCAATATCTGTATCCTTTCCGACGGAACGTGGATAGGAACCTTCTGCGAAAAACCTAAGACTTGCTGCCAGCTTTAGTAAAATAGGGATGGACGTTTCTTTGACGAAAGGTTTTACTTCATTGAGCACTTCTAAAAAAGCGTACTTGTTTAGGCGATAGTTGGACACAAATCTAAAGTAGAAAAACTTAATGAATGCAACAAAGTATAACCATTTCTAATCTTACGTAGAATCCGGTTCACTGAGAGGATTCGAATGGTCTCTTAAACGCCGCCTATCTATTCTACTTTGGTAATCTTGCTCCTGTTCGTTTAACACATAAGCTGCCATAAAAAACATGATCATTTTTTAATTAAATCCGTTTATTTTGAAATTATTTCGTATTTTATGCCAACGAATTCTTTTGTCATTTGGTTTGTTTAGTTGTCAAAGAGAAATCAGCTGTTTCGAACTTAAATTCGAATTTAAATGAAATCGGACGAATTACAGAACACCTAAAACAAACGTACGAATTGCCGTTTCGGATCCGAATTGAAATCGCGCGATTTTCAGAACATGCCTGATTGTAACAGTTTTCTATGCAAATCCACAAAATCATCAGCTATTTCTTTGGGGCGTTCCACCTAACCCAACTTATATCTTAAATTACAGAAAACTGTCGGATATTCATTAATAGATTAGATTAAGTGCCCGCAATCATTCAGCGACGCCCTTTCGTTTACCTTTCGTTCATTGGGCCTACGTTAGTGAGCGAAAATCTCAACGTCCTACAACTCTCTTTGTAGAGTTTTGCAATGCACTCCTTGTATGATATAATATATTTGGGAAATGCGCTGGACCATACCGGATCCGTTCATCCTCACGATTTGCGAGGCAATCCGCCTTTCCATTGCTTTCCAGCCATTCATGTAGCGGGCCCAATATAATAAACTTAAAGTCGACAGTTTAGACGTTGACGAAAACCAAGGTCGGAATACAAGGTTTCAAAGCTAATAATGTAATAATTGCTAATGCATGTAATAATTGCCGCATACTATTTTAATCTCAGCCTCTGTGATGCCCTTTTTTTTTTGTGAAAACATTGCCAACACATAAATTTCTTGAGATACGGCACATTAACCCACCTCAAACGAGAGATACACCCAATATAATAATGATGCTAATTATTGTAACCATAGTGTCTTATAATCTATCAAAGACGACCATTTCAACCCAACCAGTACGAGCGTATAAGGCAGACAAAAAAGAAAATTAATCTTGAGCTGGAAGTTGACGCAGCCAGGACATTCAGCAAGGTAAAACCCATATTAATTTACTTGCTATTTAGCACATTTTATGGTCATATAAAAGATACACCTTTAATGGGTAGCAAAAGCAAAACTTAGCGTGCAAAAAAAGTAGTACAACAACATAAAAGCTATTACGACAGCTAATGCTTGGAATATTTTACGATGGGTATAAAGCGAGTAAACAGGGTAAAGGTCAAAGTAAAGTACGGTTATACACCTATAGAAAAGCATAAAAATAAGTATATACACAGATACCCCTACAAGCATGTGCATGCTAATTTGTGTCTTGGTGTTGGTGTGGCATTTTGTCCACATGTGTCAACGTCTCATCGTAAAGCTATTTCAATATCTTTTGAGAACATTTGTTGGCATATCTCAGTGTCCTTATTTTATTTGCTTGTATCTAAATTTACTGCTTGAAGGCATCATTCACATAATCACTATGCAACCACAATCATGGCGTGGGAAAGTATGCCTTTGCCAACGTAAGTGTCAAATGTGACATTTTATTCAATCGTCTACTTTGCATGTGTGTATGTGCGTTTGCGGGACACGTGCCACAGTCAACATTAATTGCTAATCTCCACACGACAACTGACACAGAAATACTGGTGTATGAATACTTGGAGGTACGCATGTATATATTTGCGAACATCTACTTGGATATTAGGCTGATACTATTTCTTGACTGACTTGGGATGTGGCTAATGAAAAATAGAAATTTTGTTCACGAAAATTATAGCAATTAATTAAAATAAAAATTGGAACACCTGAAAAATCGTATGACAGGCAACAGCACAATTTTCCGAATGTCTGTTAAGGATAATTCAAATAGAAAAATTATAAAAGCTCGTTCTCTCTTTTCCCTTTTTTCTCTCACACAAACAATTCTCTTACGAAACAACATTTTCTTATGAATAGGAAGTGAAATTTGGTATTCTAAGTTGATGTACTTTAGTTACTTTCTTCAGGGTTATATGTATGTCAAAAATCACTCTACTTCATTTTTGTCCTGAAACAACCACCTGATTCAAAAAATTCTATTTTTACGAGTATTTCTTATTTCAACTTATAATTTTACAACCTAAAAAAAATTGTTTGTACTTGGTGCTGCAAACACAGCTGAACTAGTCTCCTTATTGTCGTCAAGCGCAGAGCACCGCATAAAAACTTATGTAGAAGATGTAGAGATGAGAACGAGATAGAATCCATTCTGAATTTTTGGTACAAATATCCGCCATTTGGAAGAAGGCGTTTTTGATTCCTCCCAATTCCTGGACAAAGTCTTCGAGTATTAGACCAGGCACAGAAATGTCTGATTGTTTTAATCCATAGAGTATCCAAGTTTCAGTTCATGTAGGGATATGCATGACGAAAGTGTTCCTCGACACCAGAACAAACTTTTCTATATAGTTACCAAGATAACTCTTTTTCTAGAGCGGATGGTATACTCGGGCCTAACTGAAACCCACCACCTCTCAGGAACTACATAGTTAATAGACCAGATTTTAAAACGGCTTAGACATGTAGAGGTTCATTACAGCAGTGCTAGAAGAAAGAACCCTACATACTTACAAACATATATACAGAAATGCATATTTACATACTTACAGGGTCCGGCACTCGAAGTGTAACCAACTTCAGACCGTTCGTGCCCGTGCATCATCTGCTTCATCTGTTAGTTGGCTAAATGACAGTCCAGAGTATTGTTTACAAGGGCAAAATGGCTAAAAAAACAACGTTCCGAACTTCGTAATATCCACACAATGGCTCTCAAATTCACCAGAAACGAGTCCGGTGGATTATTCTCTTTGGGCAGGAGGGGACATGAATCAGCGAAGGACTATAGGCCAATCAGTCTTTCGTCTTTCCTGTTAAAAACGTTTGAAAGACTTTTGGATATATATCTTAGAAGCTCTTTGGAGAGCTCTGGTATATCTACTGCACAGCATGCGTACCTCAAAGACAAATCTACGGAGACAGCGCTTCACATTATACCATGGCGGCATTCTTGGATATAGAAGGCGCCTTTAACAATGTTAGTACAGATGCGATCCAACGGGCGTTGATAGACTTAGAGGTGGACAATTGCATCAGTAATTGGGTCATCTCTATGCTAGAAACCAGGATCATCAAAGCTAATATGGGTAATATCAGCATAACCAAGAAGGTCCACAGGGGCACCCCACAGGGGGAGTATTATCGCCACTTCTCTGGTTATACGTTATTAACAAAGTCTTAACAAAATTTAATAGAGGTGGGGTAAAAGCGGTGGCGTACGCTGATGATGTGGTGTTAATGGCGTCAGGACTGTGTCCTAATACGATCAGTGAGATCATCCAAAGGGCGTTAGGCGAGCTTAACTCTTGGGCCACAGGCTGTGGCCTAGGTGTAAACCCACGTAAAACAGAACTTATGCTTTTCACCACCTGGTATCATAAGGTACCACGTTTTACCCTACCAAATATTAACGGACAAACTCTCTCACTATCACCCAGCGCAAAGTACTTAGGGGTAATTCTGGGCTCCAAACTAAGCTGGAAATTAAATGTTGATGAGGGTAAGGAAGGCAGAAATTGCATTATATGCCTGTAAACGTATGCTTGGAAGAAGATGGGGTCTTCAACCTAAGCATGCATTATGGCTGTATAAGACGGTTATACGACCTATTTTATCGTATGGTTTGGTAGTTTGGTGGAAGGCCCAAGGGAGAGAGTACAATACCAAACTACTCGGCAGAATACAAAGATCAGCCTGTGCAATAACGGTCGGAGCAATCAGATCCTGTCCTAGAGAGGCTCTCAATGCAATGACACACGTTATTCCAATTGACCTAAAAACTTATGGTCATGCTAGTCTCTTATTGCGACAAACTCAGTTAACCTCGGTGAGGACTGACTACATCGTCCCAATGGTAACGTTCAATAGGAATTTTGCCACACTCTTTCCATCTAAAAAAGAATGTAATAAGGGATTCTCTCTAAACAACTTCGATACCACAGTCTATACAGATGGCAGTAAAATGGATTGTGGTGTTGGAGCTGGTATATATTCTCATAGACTTGGAATTGAAAAATCTGTGCGTCTCCCTAATACCAGCAGCGTCTTCCAAGCGGAAGTACTAGCAATTGGGGAAGCTTGTAGGTTACTAATCGCAGATTTCTCTTTTAAGGGTAATATCGCTATTCTCTCGGATAGCCAATCTGCAATCCAGGCACTGGACGCGACTATAACAACCTCTAAAGTGGTGGAGCAAAGTAGGAACAGCCTCACCAACTTGAGTGAAAACCATAGAGTAACCTTAATTTGGGTCCCGGGACACCGGAACATAGAAGGTAACGAAAAAGTACCTGTACCAGTATTCTCTCCATTAGGTGCGGTCAAGAATGCAATTTTCCTAAAATACCTTCGAATTGCAGATTGTAGATGGAGAGACCAGACGAAATGCAAAATCAGCAGAACATTATGGCCCACTTACAACCTCAAGCAATCGTCAACATTGATAAACATGAAACGACAAGACGCCTAGAGACCAACGGCAGTCATAACTGGCTTCTGGTCTATCGGAGAACAAGCCGCCAAAATGGGCATCCCTCACAACATATACTGTCACAGTTGCAAACAACCGGAGAAAAAGGAGACAATATTCCATTTCCTCTGTGAATACCCTGCCCTATGGAATGTTAACACTGGGCCAACCGCTGTTCGAGAATCTCGAACACCTATCTGGCTTAGACGTTAACAACCTAATAAGGTTCCTAAACCGCACAGACTGGATATAGTTATGCTGTAAATAACCGCTAAACAAGTTGGTAACGAGGATGTGGCAAGAAAATGGTGCGGAAGCGCTAGTTGGATTCTGGAAGAATCACCACTTTAACCAACCAAAAAACCATTCTCTTTGGGTCATTTTGGAGAGCAAGGCCCGAGCTAAGAGACTCACCAATCTCGAGGCGCCGCCATTGTCGGGCAGCTTTCGATTCGCTCCTGGACATAGTTAAGGCAAATGGTGATCATATCGAGCAAAAGTAAATTAATTCTTAATTTTGTATTATTTTCACACAGTTTTTACTTTGAATTGAATAAAAGTAATTTTCCAAACTAAATTTATCGCCTTTTTAATTGGTTACACTTCGGACCCTGTAGATACTTACAGCAATAAATATTTATTCACTTAAGTTCTCAAACACTTACAGAATTACAAAGATACTTCAGAGACCTTCGACAGGCCTTGTTCTCCAATTGTGACCACATACTGCAGTCCAACGGATTCAGATCTCGACTTCCAGACGGCCAATCTTCTGCGGTTATCAACCCAGGAATATGGTTTTTTAGCCACTGCTGGGTGGGATGAAGCAGAATCTTGGTGGAAGATTCAACGCTCTCCATTGAAGAGCGTATTGCTCAACTGCTTCACCACGCCTTTTAAGACATCCTCCTGGTACACTTCTGCCACGGTCTTAACCCTTTTTTCGAAGATATGAAGAGATGTAACGCCTTTACAAGACCCTCCCCACATTTTTTGCATCTTTAGAAGTTTTAGCACAGATTTTGTCGAAATATCATTTTCCTGGCCGTTGACCACGTGTCACCGAAAAAGCAACTTGCATCTGTTATCTCTAATTAGTCTTGACATGGATCTGGCCGATACATTCATTTGCCTGTACATGGTTTTCCGCCTTCTAAGGGGGTTTCTGCGAATACTTTCTCGAACGGCTTTTATGGCTGCACTGGATAGAGCCACGCGAGGATGACCACTTCTTTTTCTGTTTGCATTTCAGATGTTTGGATAAAGGTTTTCTCTACAATCGCCGTTGCGCAACATGCAATAAAGCATGCAGAAGTGAGTAACGCATCCGTCTACGTCTACCGTCAGCGGCAGCTAAACAGATGATAGTAGACCAAGAAACAGACCATTGAGACAAAGGGGTTCTTTCGTTCAGAAATAAACGAAACGATGGGAAGATTAAAGACGGACTGCATGTTAAGAACAACTGGCGTGGAATCTAGTGCTCATATCGCATCCCGACAATTTCCTTAACGGTAGTACCAGGAGTTAATCTGTACTTGCACGGCAGCAGGTTTAGTTCGAGTTAAAGTCCAGCACTGATAAAGAAAAGGCTTTCGATGCTACCTCCTTATATAAAAAAACACTTGCATACTTATTTATTTGTCTTTATAATCACATAGTTATTGTTTTATACAACAGTAATTACACACATACAACCTACTACGACATAAACTTCTTTTACTACCTATTACCGTTTGTACAAAACACCTTTTCAAATAATCTCGGATACACTTTCTCTGATTTCGCTGGTGTTCGTGACTTCTCAATTAACAGCTAATAAAGGCGTTCAACTATGCTCATTCAAGTTCAAGTTTCCAGCATTTTACTCGCTCGCTTAATCAGCTGTAATTAACATTTCCTAAAATGTGACCAGCTAATTTTTAAGCGAGCTTGTTACCTACACATATACATATGGGTATGTATAGGTTCCACACATCTTTCTAGTCTGTTTTTTGGCTATATTTGCCTTCTACTTGCGGTCAGTATATTGGTGTTGTATTACAAATGGAGAACCCACATCACCTTTGAAAGGCAGATATTCCTATCAGAAACTGTTTAAGAGCAGGAGATGTAAAAACATTTTCCATCGCAGTGGACATCGAACCCGGTACCAAGCAATTGGAAATCACGTCCACTTCGCTACGATACAGTTGCACTAGTTAGTATAGTACAGGGTGCGCCATGTAAAATTTGCTTTTTGAATCGGCTATAAAAAAAAAAAATAATCAATGTTTTTTCAAACTTTTTTTTTATTTTGAAGATTGAACATTGTCATTTATGAATGAAAAATAATATCGTTCAAATGACTGCCACGACTGGCTTTACAGTAGGCCATTCGATCAACTCAATTTTTAAGCACATTTTCGATTGTTTGGGCTCCAATTTCATTCGTGTTTTCGATTGTTCGATTTCGTGTTTTAAAGCCTCAATCGTCTCTGGATGATTCGCATAGCATTTGTCCTTAACGGCTCTCTACAAAAAATAGTCCAACGGGCTTAAATCACAGCTCCGAGGCGGTCAATTGATATCGGAATTCAAAAACGGTAGCCAAAAGTTCGAGTATAACTGTAGCAGTGTGACACATTGCACCGTCCTGTTGAAACCAAATGTCGTCCATGTCATCCTCTTCAATTTTTGGAAACAACTCGTTGAGCATGTCACGGTAACGCTCGCCATTTACTGTAACCGCGGCTCCTCGCTCATTTCCGAAAAAAAAATGGGCCGATGAGGCCGCCAGACCAAAAACCGCACCAAACAGTGACTCGTTGTGGATGCATTTGCTTCTCTACAGTAACGTGTGGATTTTCTGAGCCCCAAATCCGACAATTTCGCTTATTGACGTAGCCACCGATGTGAAAATCAGAAAAGAAGACTCACCACTTTGGAAGTAGGTTTTCAATATTTCCCAATTTTGTTCAAGCGTATAGCGTCCCAATTCGTAAATGTAAAACCTTTAAGTAAATTATGAACACATTTGACATGTCATTTGTGTTACCATTCTCAAAAAAATAGGTGGTTCAAAAAGCAAACGCTATATGGCCCACCCTGTACTAGTCCAATTAAGTCCACACCAAAAAAGGAAAGCGTCAAAGGCGACTGCTATTATTGCGCGCTTTGTAGCAAACTGCACTAATTTCAACAATTAACTAACTAACTACCACCGGGTTCCCAAGCACTAACCGCAAACCACATTTAAACGTGCTAAAACTTTTCCTACGAAACTTAAGACTTGACCCACCTCAGGTCTTCATCACGAATCCACAGCGTGAACCAATGCCTCAACTTTATATCACGCCCACTAACTCGCCATGGGGGAAATCAGTCAGATCTCTTTGGCGTTCGTTACATTTTCGGTTTTCAATTTGCCTCGCTATATATTCCCTCCCACTCTATCGTGGCTTTCCACACACAAACTTTCGATTGTCGTTCGCTAGCAGTAACAAGCCCGAATCATGTTTTTGCCCTTACTAATTGGCCAACTTAAGTGTTGTTCCGCTACGTGCCACAAAATGTCCATCTTTCATATTCGAATTCATCGCCATGTATTATATATTATATATGATATATGCATGTATATGTGCGCGTATCCTTTAAATGTGGCGTTGACTTTGCTTTTTCAATTAATGTGTAATGCTCCATTGCGGTCGGCTGCTGACAAGCCACGTACATACACATGTAAGTTGGTCCTTTCTTTGGCGAACCGCACGCAAAGCTCGAAAACCAAATAACAAGCGATAGCAGCAAACAGATAAAATGTGTGCAATGTAGAACCGACAAGTTCGGATGCAGAGGAAAAAGGGACTTTATAAAATAAAATGAAATAAAATAAGATGTACGTTAGCGGTGGTGTCTGCAGAAGCCACAAACGTGTTTATCGCAACTTTAACTAACTCACTTTCATTTCTCATATCCGTAGATTTGACTATATTTTGCCCGCAGAACCTGTGAGCCAACTGAAAATTCTATACCACTTTTTACTAAATATCCTTTTTCGCACCTTTCGCCATCTTCTGACCCTCTTTTCGCTGGCTTGGTTCGTGCATCTATGCTTGTGCGCCACACTCTAAGTTTATTACCGCAACGGTGATCCATTAAGCAGGAAACTCCTTCTCGCAGTTGGCAGCTGCACAATTAAGCTTAAGCTCTACCCGTTCTCTAATTTCTGCTTTTCCACCTACACAAAGCCACATGGTGACAACTTGGGTTGTCGCCCGTGTATTCACAAGCTGTTTGCTTAAGTCTCCCGCTAAGCTTTTGCACTTTGTTGCCCATATCCATTCAATGCCATCCATTCCCACGCATACCACCTAAACCAAAGCTGCGCCGTAACTTTAACATCTAGACGTTCTGCTTATCTCGCATGCTGTCCAATTTTCCAGCTGCCCGTTTGTGTCTGTCATCTACTACAGGGGAAGGTAAAACAGTCTCTCAAAATTAAAATGAAGTGCCCGACAAAAGGAAATTTTATTATTTTGCATAGTCCAACAACAAGATTGGGGTTTATTTTGTCCATCACCTGTTCGCTCGACCCAAACCACCTACTAGTTCGTCTTATATTTGAAAGAAAAAAAATTTAGAGAGGACTCACCCTGTAGAATTTGGTGGAAAAGAAAGAAATTCGTAACTTAACTGAAGAAGTTTTGCCTTTGCGAAAGGAGACATTTGCGCAGTAAATTTGGTTCAAATTAGAGACAAAGAACCAACAGGTCTGCATAACAAGCATTTAGGATCGAGTTATCCTTTTCCAGATCATCCATGTGAATGACACCTTGCGTATCCCAAACAAATTGTCACCAACACCTCGTTAATCGACAGGCCGACATAAGCCTTAATCATTGTTCTTGTTGCATGCTACAACGCATAAACATTCCCCATACATATAGGGGGAATGCTGCTGAAGTGACAGTCCTTGGCCGGACATAAGCCGGGTCGTTCCGGTTACGAAGAACGATACCAATACTTCTTATATCTTCGTACAACGCACTATTGTGGGAATTCACTACTGTATCAGCCATTGTTTCGTCTCTAATAAGCTGTCATGGATTCTGCATCCAAACCAAATCCAAGCTTATGGAAACGCAAATTTAAATCGAACATCCGAAATACTCACTTGAAGTTGGTCAACGTTTATTGAATTTGAACCCGCAGATAGCTCTTTCATATTCAGATATTAACGGAAAAGACAATATCGTATTCACTCACCGAACGTCCATTCTCATACTGTGGACTTTTATCGACTGTGGACTTTTCTGACGAGCTTACCTCAATTAGGCGACCAGAGCTTTCGACGTCATATTTGTCAGTCACTTCTACATTACCGAAACGGTCCGGACCAATGACTGTAGCGGTATTCGCCGTGTATATATGGGGAATGTTTATGCTGCTACAATAACAACAGCGTCATATTTGTAGCTACGACCACACGGAAATTCAGTAAATCAGTGTTGAATGGCTTCAGTCGATAGTGTGGGTCCCAATAATATAATATCACCCAACCTTTTCTCTTCAGTTCAATCAGAACAATTTGGTTGCGTGCAGTTGAAATATATTTCTTAAGAGCCAAAGGGCTATATTTTATTGGGTGCCTTATTTATCTACCCTCGTGTTACTGGGCTCAGTGTGGACATTATACATCTCCTTCCTCCAAACGCTCGTCTACTTGTACCACGAATGTACCATTTCACATTCCTCTGCACTATATGCGCTGTACTCGCTATGTAATTTTGTATTTGTCTTGTCCTGCGCTTGTCGTGCGCTATCACACCTGACATCAGCAGCATGCAGCAGGGTAGTTGATGGCTGGAAAAAGTGGGAAACTGTAGTTGTACTAACGTCTCATCTGTGTGGTCAATTCATTCAATGTGTTGGTTTATTTCGTTGGTCGGTTGGTTGATTTTATCGCTTCTTCCTTCATTCATTCCTGTAATTTTTGCGTTCGAAGTGGGTTTGGCGTTCTCTTTTTTTGTTGGTTTTTTGTGTTTTTGTTTTATACCAGTATTTTAGTACCTTGTTGGTGCTTCCTTGCCCTTCTAATTTTTTTGCTTCATTTTTGCAGCGGTTTTGTGCTTTCCTTAGAACGTTGGCTTACTCTAGAGTACGCCTTCCTTTTGACTGATACTCCCTTCGAGTTTCAGTGACTGTTCAATGAAGTTTATCTAGTCTACTTATTTACCCAGACCCTATTTTCTGGTGTTCTATTACTCTATTTTTTACACAATTCTTTTCATTTTCATTTTCTTCGCCTACGTTTGGTATTTAAATAGAAAAAACAGAAGAGTATTACCACACTACTTCGCAACAGCCGAATTCTTTTGTGGTTACAGTAGTCTACACTTTGCACTTTGCTAACAGCATTCCGCTTTTTTATTTGCTTTTCTGGTTTCTTTACTGAGCTATTCTTGTCACCTTGCTTTCTTTTATGGTAGAAGAGATTTGATGCCATCTCTCATCTATTCGCCCAATTTCAATGATTTTTAGTTTTATTTCCCATCGTCTTCTGTGGCTTTTGTGCGCTCTTAGTTAACACCGTTATTTCTATCTCCTTTTTGATTCGAATTCGGAACTGTGACTGATATGATAAAATTTGCAAATGTGCATTAAACATTGCAAGCTATAAAGCTGTAATTAAATACACTTTACTGTACATAAATTCCTCATAAAAGTACAGGGTGACCCATCTACGTTTGGAATTTATATTAATTCAGCTATAAACAAAAGACCCTTGAATATTTTTCAATTAATTATTTTACCACTGGATAGAATAAATATTGCAATTAAATATGGAACACAATTTCCTTCCAATAACTTCCCGCCTGGCTTTCGAGAAGTACATTCTCTCAGCCTAATACTTCAAAGCATTTGTGTCAGGTTCAGTCTCTACTCAGATTTAACAGTCCCTACTCAGATTTCATGCTTCAATTCTTATATCGTCTCTGGCTGGTTAACGAAACATTCGTCCTTAACGGAGTTCCTAAAAGCAAACAACAATTAATCAAACACGTGTTAGCACGTGAAAAGAGCTTTCCAAAAAGCTCTAGCGTGAACCGATGCGACGAATACAACTAGAACTACGCGCTTGCAAAGACAAGCTTGCGGAAATACCGCAAGACTTTTTTGACAACCTTATATAAATGATAGAACAATTTTTAGTCGCCTCTCGATAGGCAATGGTAAACCCTTAATGTATCTCTGTCCTTCCATTTGTGGAACAACGTCAAGACGCCAAACACCTAACAAAAGTGTACGCGCCACTTATTTGTTTTTATTTTATATAGGATCTGTAGAATCTTTCTTTATGGTCGGCTTATGTCCGTCCTGGCTACGAGTTACGTGGTCCATTTGATCAGTTCAATTTTTGATTACTGATTCCAATAAATCTGGTCGTATGGCGTCAGTGGCGTCTTGAATATTGCAATAAATCGATTATTATGCGCGCTGTATGGCAAGCTGCGCCGTATGGTTGGAACCAAATGTCGGAGACAAATATTCAGCTATTCACCGCAACGGCAGCGGCCACCGCCAAGGCGCTATGAAAATCGCACACATATTAGTTTTTTTTTTTTCAAAGTAAATTTTTACAATTTGGAAGTGTTGTTCTGGCTTAATCGATGAACGCTGACTTGACAAACCTTACTGAACAGAAATGTCAAATCATAGTTAACGTTATTCATAGATCTCATGCAGCTAAAAAAACACCTGCTACAAACCACTACAGGATATGTTTGTGCAATGAGCTTGGAACTCGCCTCATTAAAATAACTTGAAAAAACTTTACGCTACTTTGAATGAGGTACTCCTTATTTGATGGTCACTATGGAAAAATGGTTATGGACCCTTGTTTGGAGAGTGACACCTGGAACATACTTTTACAATCCCTTAGTGTACCGGGTGCCCGGTGGTGTCCTCAGATCAAAGACTGGCTTCAATAAATTAGATGGAAGGTAAGAATACCCTCCGACCTTGTAATCTCTGGTATAGTATAGTAAAAATGTGATGCCTGGTATAGTAAGTGAAATATTTTTTCAAGTCAGCCAGCACTACCTGACTTAACCTCCTCGCCACAATACACATGAAAGAGAGGTTCCTTAACATCTTCTTCATATTCGTCCAAATGGAAGGTAAGAACGACGGTAAGAAGATAGCCTAGAGAGTACTTCTGAGCGAAGCCACCATTATGCCTAAAAATTGTGTTTAGTGAATTCAACGTCAGGGTGATTAAGTCCAAAACTTCAGCTTCTACGACGAAAATCTAATGGATTGAAGTTCATCAATCAGCACAAAAAAAGCTTGAATCTACATTCCTGTCTTTTCACCAAAAAATCTGCTGATTTTAGCAGATCAGCATAAAGATAAAATAAAAAAAATGTTTAAATAAAAATGTAACCCAACGCTTGCTTTTTTGTTACTTTGATAGCTAATTTCTTTTATTAAATTTTCGGCACAAATCACAAAGGGGCACTGCCCAAGTTAGGGAGTCAATCTTAAAGTCCCTAGTTTACTACTTTCTCACTTAACAAATTTGCCATTAATTTACTTGTCTACGAAAGTAATTTCCAATACATAAATAAGTTCCCTAATATAATTGAAAATCAAAAAAAAAATATCACCTTCGCCTGCCATATTTCAGTTTATTAAAGCGCAATTGCACGCAAATTCAAATTAGAACAACGGAACATAATCCAAATAAAAATGAAAAACTCGCGAAAGTATGAGCGGAAAGCGTGGAAACTTTTTCGGTCTGTGGCACTCACCCAAACATTTAATTCGAAAAGTGAGCAGCGCTAAACTAAATTTGCAGAACAAAAAACAAAAACTCTCGTCGAAACTCAATTTGTAAAAGTTTTGCCAACAGAAAGTACACACACATTCACAAACGCACCGTTTGGTGTTTACATATAAGCTTACAACATTACATTGTTATATATTATAAATGAAATTGTTAATTTAATTGAACAAATCGACTGCGAAAACGGTGGAAAGCAAACAAAAAACAAAACATTTTTTTAATTATATGCGTTGAAGTTCGATGTCAGCATGGGCGATGGCTGCAGATTTGGCAAAATGACCAACTTTTTCAACAAAAAGGTAGCTCATTTATATAGATTTATATGTGTTTGTGAATCGAAAAAGAAGGCAGTGGAAGAGGAGAGGACAAATAAGCGCTGCTAAGTAGAATAATGAAGGTAAACAGTTTACGGAAGGTTGCAACAGACAGGAATGCGTTTTTTTTTCTTTCTTGAATTTTTATGCTTGCTGGGATTGGCAAAAGAATTGCCATTGTAATGCAGCAAATTAATTTTCTGTTATTTTAACAAACAAAGGAACAAATTCTGAGAGCTAAGGATAAATGAAATTGGCAAAGAAGTTATCTGAATTGAACGTGCAATTTTAATCAAAACGTAAATAAACCAAAATAATAATAAAAAATTAGGAAGAGAAATCAGTGAATGTACACGTTCAGAACGTGATCAGTGAAATATATTCTCTAAATAATTTATATTTTATATTTATGTATATAGGTACCTCTTTATTTCAGCCTAACGCATTGGCATACTAAAAAAAAATTAGCCTACTATTTTTGACGTTGTATTCAAAAAATAATTTAACTAAGCTACTTTTTACAAAGCTGAACAGGCGCATATATAAAGACAATAGTAAAAGGGTTTCGCCGCCGTAGCCGAATGGGTTGGTGCGTGACTACCATTCGGAATTCACAGAGAGAACGTAGGTTCGAAACTCGGTGAAATACCAAAATTAAGAAAAACATTTTTCTAATAGCGGTTGCCCCTCGGCAGGCAAGCCTTTCTTGAAGTTGAGGTCGGGGACTGTGTAGTCTGATCCGTTTTTGAGCAGCGAGTGTCCCTGTAGGAGGATCTTATTGTGACCGTACGACCTTGTTGTCCAGCTTCCTATGTCTCTGAGTCTCACCGCGCTACAAGTAGCTATTGCTTTAATGTGTAAATCTAATGGCAATAGATGTGTTAGTACATTGAGCGCTTCAGTAGGACTGGTGCTAAGCGCTCCTGTAGTTAAGATACACGTTGTTCTTTGTACATATCTTGTCCAGCTTAGTTTTGTTGTATTTCCTTTCTATTGCAGGCCACCAAACTAGCGCCGCATATGTTAGTATTGGCCATACAATGGCTGTGTAGGACCAGTTGGATAATTTTGGTTGGAGACCCCATTTTTTTCCCAACATTCTCTTACACGTGTAAAGTGCTATATTCTCTTTCTTTACCCTGCACTCTACGTTGGACTTCCAGCTGAGTTTGGGGTCCAGGATAACCCCTAGGTATTTTGCCTGTTTGGTTAGCGTGAGGCTGACGCCGTTTAGTTTTGGGAGATTAAAGTTTGGCACCTTGGTTTTCTTGGTGAATAACATCAGTTCAGTTTTTCTCGGGTTTACACTTAAACCACAATCCGTGGCCCAATTGCTGAGTAATACCAGAGCTCCTTCCATAATCTCACTGATTGTGGTTGGAAACATTCCTCCGGGTTAGTATGTTTCTCGAGCCTTTCGGCATGCGCTGCAGTGAAATGTTTCCTCCCATACCATGGTGCATTAACTGCGCTTTTTATGAAAATGTTTGGAAATCTTTACATTTTTTCGAGATGAGTTTGTTTGGCACAGCCCCACAGCTGATTGCTGTAAGTCCACACGGGTGTGAATACTTGGTTATAAATTAAAAGTTTGTTTTGTATGGAAAGAGGCGAACTTCTTCCAGTAAGCCAACTATGAAGTTTAATTCCGATTGTTTTATTTTAACGTGCTCTTTCCATTCCTTAGTACTTCGCATAATTGCAGTATGGAATTCGAGTGCCTGAAATGTGTATAGGACGATATTCAATTTTTTTAATCGTATGAAATCTAAATGAAGTGGTTTTCCTTTGTTAAGTTTTATAAGCCACTTTGTAGTCCATTTTGTGATTTTGTTAGCATCTTGCTGAAGTTTACGAGTGGTTTGTATTTTATGGTCTGCGATTGCTAAAATGCACGTATCGTCAGCAAAGGTAGCTGTAGTGCTAGTCTTAGAGACCGGTACGTCAGATGTGAAAATAACATAAAGTATAGGGCCGGCCGCCGTAGCCGAATGAGTTGGTGTTTCGTGGACGGAGATCCGTACTTGTACACTTCCGAATGGTAGTCACGCACCAACCCATTCGGCTATTGCAGCCGCTTAGGATATATAGTTTAAATCTAAACCTATTTTAAGCAGAAGGGCGACTCGGTAGACGGAGAATGTCTCGCAAATTTATAAGAAGTCTTCGTTAAATTTAAGAAAATATATCTTCATATAAGGCAATAGTGTTTGATATTAAACTTTCCATTGGCCGTACATTGTCAACATATCGAATTGCGGAAGAAAACAATGAAAAAAATATTGACATAAATGTAATACATCTCCAATTTGTCCTTCTGAGGCGAAATTAACTGTAACTGCAACTCTGACCGACTTAACAACTTAAATGAATTGTTAGTTTCACTAGTGACAGAATTGATGTAGTTTCCATGGGAAATTGCCTTAGCACAACAACAAAAGTGAACGCTTTTAGCACACAAAAGGAATTGAGGCAATTAACATAGACAACTCAACAATGTACAGAGGTAAAAATGTTTTCAAGAGCTTCTGTGTAGGCATGCCAACCAACACACATGCAACACAATGCAGAGTTCGAAAAGAAGGCAAATATAAAGAAAAACAATAATAAGGGAAAAAGGTTGAACTTATTAACTTTAAGTGATGGTGGCAGGTACTTATGGCCAATTGTGAATGGCAGACGATAAAGTCAAATGGAGGAAAAAGGAAGCACAGCGAGATGTAGAACGACGGTGCTAGTATGGAAATATGGCGGCAAAAAGTCAAACAGGAAACGGAAACTGCGTGCAACACCAACAATGGAGCGGGGAAAAGGTAGCCACAATACTCGTATACTGCTGCAGGGTGTTGTTGTTTGCTGTTCGGCCAGCTAGCTACTCATGCAGTCTAGGCAAGCAAAACGAGGGCGAACAAATCAAAAGTTACACGCACACATATATTTATACATACTTACATATTTATGTACGGCATGTTGGCCCAAGATAAATGACACATTTCCGGCTTAACATGAGCAGCAGGAGAAGTAGTAGCAGCAGTGGTAGAAGTGGCCGTAATGGCAGCGAAACAGAGTTTTTTCAACACAGGGGAACACAAGTGCCCATATATGTATGTATTTATGTATGGCTGTGTGTACGTTTGAATGTGTACAAAAAAGTATATTAAAGCCGGCGATTACGGCAGTGATGCGCTTCATCTGACTTCACTAAAGTCGGGAAATTACCAGAGCCCCTTTGACCTATATAGCCGTGTGTATTTATATTTGTATGTGTGTGTTGTTGTTATACCCGTATTTGCAGATGCAAGTTGAAAGGGACACAGCCTCACTAGTGAGTACATAGTGAAATTGGCTGATTGAAGCAAGAAATATACCAACGTTTGTAGAGTAATGACGTTGCACGCATACGTATATATGTATATGTGTGCAAGCAAGTGCAACAAGCATACCTGCAGGTAAACGCGCTAGTACCGAATTCGTGCGCTTCTAATTGGTACCTTTGGGGAGTTGTTTTTTTTTTCAATGAACACTTAATATTTTCTAACATAACTATTGGTGACGTAGAAAGTTCGAACCATGTCTTTATTGAGCCACATCTCAAAATGCATGACTTACATTCGCTCACAATAGACAGCCAAAAACCAGTATCGAATGCAACAGCAAAGCGGTGGTTCCAACAATTTCCAGAGAAAATTATGGAGTCGTATCAGGATGTTAGCATGAATTCCATTCCCCTTGAACTAAGGATTAGCTAGTAAGCCATTTGAGCCATTTATATAAGATTGACAACAATAATAAACCATATATGTACGTACATAAATGCTCCACGATGCACAGGAGTTATGACAGCGGAATGTTTACGAGAGAGTTCGGCAACAACTGATATTATGTTGGTGATATACAAAGAATCAACGCAGCGACTACCCACGCTACTTCGTTTCCGCCTGTACAGTGACTGATTGGAAGAACGTAAGAATATGTAAGAAATGAGCGAGCACAATTCTGTTGACAAAACACCTGTGACGTAGAGCCACAATTTTGCTTAAGTTGCCAAACCTTGTATTCTGACATCCTTGCATATGATAAATGATATACGAATTTATTGAAAATAATATTAGTGACCGAATTAATGATATCGCTACTTTGCTGAAACATAATGAAGTCCATTCAGTTTTGAAGCGGATGGTAGCTGGGGTGAAAAATTATTTACATACGAATACATACGCAAAAAAAGTCGTGCGAAAATAGCGGTGAGCTTGAACTAACGACTAAGGCAGAGATGCATGTGGGTTAGCTACTATGAATTACCAGTTGACCAAACCCTCGACCCGAACTGCATCTGTTAATAACTGAAAAAAATTCGCTTATAGGAAAAGTTGATTAATGCTTCCAAGTTAGCGCCAGCCTACGATTAAGCTACTTCAAACTTGAACTCTATTGCACTAAAGTTCAATGGACTATAAAACTATAACGAAATATGATGACATTTAAAAACAAAATTTTTTCAATTGCGTTTAAAAGTAGAAACTTGGAGACTAAATGAGCCAGTCAAGTTTTTAACCAGTAAAGGCGTTAACTCATATAACAAGGAAATTATGAAATGGCCCTCAATATAATCAAATTTGGCGAACGAAAAGGGGTATATTTGTATAATTTAACTATGTATTGTATGTTATTTTCATTGCCGCTGCATCACAATGGTGCCGCGACTGATATTGAAATTCTGAAAATCTCAAAATATATAAATATTTTCGGGACAGAAATAATAAGTATTTGTAATGAGGGCGTTATATTGTATATAGCGCATTTCATTGAAATTGAATAAAAATCACACACTTGATAAATGAACCCTTTGTTGCAACATTCGTTATGCTAAAGATAATAGTCATATTCAGTTTTTTTTTGACATCTCAAATAAGAAATATTTTCGCTTTTGAGATTGTCTTGAAATTAACGCCAGATCGCATATTTTGATCTCGTCAAAGTCAAAGACAAGTTTTGAACCAATTATTTTTTGACGTGATAACGTCTTATAATTCGATTTAGCCGGCTGCACGCACGAAAAAATGTGTCGTTACCTTGCTCATTTGTCGTTACCTTGCTCATTAGTGTTACCTTGCTCATTTGTCGTTACCTTTCTCATTGCCGTTACCTTGAATGAACTGCAAGCGAGAGCGCGGAACGAACGACAAAGAGCACAATCGGCCCCCGCGTTCGGCAACGTTCGACATCTGGCTCTGTCCTACTTGAGTGAGCATATATATGTATGTATATGCGCATATGTAGGTATATAAATTCACATACTTGTATTTGCATATGCCTTCTTGCTGTGTGCATGGTAATGAACCATTTCTCTGTTGAGAATAGGACGATGATAGAAAAAGTAGGAAATGAAAGGGAGTGTTTCGAGTGTAAAGTGTCTTGAAAAAGGCAAATCGATGATGGTGCCTCTTAGTGTTGTTGACTTATTAACGTCTGATGCACAATCGAAATTGAAGATATCTTTCATGAATTTGATAAATGTTTCGTCATCACGTTTGTGACCTATTCCATTGCAATTCCATTTACCTCCTCCTCTATATCCATACAAAATATCTATCAAACAAATAAAATTGTTTTGAAAATTGCAACCATTCCATCTATATTTTCTTATGACGTTGTCACGTTAAACTATCGTCAGTAAACCGACTTTACAGACAACCTCTTTTTTCACTAGTTTAAGTTTTCCCTGCAGGGTAGATACACCACCATTGGTAGTGCCACGATTCTTTTATACTACTCTCTCGCACATGCTCACATACTTGTATATACTTAAAAGTCATTCAAACATTCCCGTCTACATATATACATACATTGGTTGTCGCAGGATTGCCGGCTGCCTAGCAATGCCGGACAGGTAAGTGGGCTAAGTTGTGTATTTTTAATTTCCATATAGCACACATGACTGTATACAAATAAACACAAGCGAGCACATGAGTTTACATACAAACGCACGAACGTAAACAGCACAATAAATACACACTCACACACCCCCATCTGGCCACTCGCAACTGCAAAAATTTCTCTCTGCATAGGATGAAAGGGCTCTTTCTCTACATACACCTTCGAAGATCACTTACAACTTAAAAAATATGTTTGTAGTACAGTTTGTGGAGGCAAGTGAAATGAGTGGGAAAAGGTAATATTCATCCTATTTAAATGGAAATTCAGTTACTCTGTCGTTCTGTTTTACTGCATTTTACAAATTGATCAAATATTTTCGTTGACAAGTAGAAGAGAGTTTGAATTAAGCAGCGTGAGAAGGAACTTAAAAGAGGCAATTGCGTTATTAAGTAATAAAATTTGTTGTAGCTTTACACCAACAAATAACGCAATGCGTTTTAAATTGAAGTGCCATAAAAATCAAGTAGGAGAAATTTCAAAATATCAAGTTTGGTAACCAAACATTTTTCAAAATGTTTTTAAAGTCAGTTGTTCGAAATTTTGTATATTTATTGCTCTTATTTTTATTAATCTAAAGATTAAAAAGTTCATTAACCATCTTTAAAATACTCCTAACCACTTTTATTTTTCTCGATTGCCGAATAACATCACACCGTGCGATTGAAATGAAAACAAAAATGAAAAAAAAATAATAATAATGCAGCATGCCGTGTAATATCTATGATTTTACGTCCACATGAAATTTTTCCTAGATACCAAAAATAGTTGATTTTTATCGCTGTTGACATTATTTGCGCAATGTTAAATTAGCTAGTTGCGAAGCCGAAAATAAAAATTCAGTATTTTGTTCAACTATTTTCATTAGTGGTATTGTCGGTAAACAATACCATCATTCTTTGTTTACACGCCCCTACTTTCATTTTACTGTACTTCGCTTTAAATCTAACCACTACTTTTAAAGTTCAAATTAACTAATCTTGGAATGTAAAGTGTGATTTTTTAAGAGCTATAGGAAAGTTTTTCAAAAAAACACATGTAAAATTCAGAAAAATGCATGAAATGTTTATTTAAATCGATAGTACAGTCTATATAATTTAATGTTTGAAGAGTATTTCATGCCCATAAACCGCACCAAACTGTGACGTTTTCTGGATACATTGGTAGCTCTTGCAATTCTTCTGGCTGATCTTCACTCCAAAATCGACAATTCTGCTTATTTACGTACCTATTGATCCAAAAATGATCTGCGTCGCTGAACACAATTTTTCGATAAAAAAGTGGATCTTCGGTCAACTTTCCAAGAGCCCATTCACCAAAAATTCTGCGTTGCGGCAGGTCGTTCGGCTCCAATTCTTTCACCAGCTGTATTTTGAAAGGCTCCACACCTAAATCTTTTCGCAAAAATTTCCACGTTGTTGAGTAACAGAGGTCCGATTGCTGCGAACGGCGACGAACCGATAATTGATGGTCATCATCACTGGCCGATACAGCTGCGATATTTTTTTCAGTTCGCACTCCACGTAAGCGTGTTGGTGGTTTTATGTCCAATAATGTAAATTTGGTTCTAAATTTAGTCACAATAGCTCGAATAGCCGATGTCAGTGGGTCGATTAAACTGACCATAAAATGGAAGAAGCGCGCGATAAACTTTCTTAACAGAACACACATTTTTATAATAAAATTCAATGATTTGCAAGCGTTGTTCGTTTGTAAGACGATTCATGGTTAAATTATAAACCAAACTGAAGATGTTTCACAGTGAAGCAAAGCACGAAACGTGCGCCAGCTGTTTAAACCAACTTTTTAAAAAGATAATAGCTAAAAAATCACCCGTTATTATTCCAAAACCTTAACAAACTTTTGAGAGAACAAAAATGCTAATTGGTATTATAAAGTGAAGTGAAGCGTTAACGGTTGATTGAAAGGGCAGAAAATTACAAAATACTTATTTATGGAAACAATTTTTGCAATTTCGAGCAAAAGACAAGACCGTCTAGCTTCTTTTTTTAAATTTCTCTTTTCGCTTTGTAAGCTTGCCACTAGTAAGAATTCTTATAAACGAAAATATATCTGTTGAAACTCCAAAGTGACAGTTCATTGGATTGGATAAAATGGTGTGATAGACGATCTCCATGCAGTGCAGTGGATGGACGATCTCCATTTCATGATATCGTATGAGATATTTATTTATTATTATTTGTAGGGGATTTATACAATATAACCCTAACTTAATTAGCACACTGGCTACTAGGGCCTTCGGTGTTTTGTATAAGATAATTTACCTGCGATCCGCGTCCACATGTAGGCACAGTTGAACCGATTAAGAGAACCTACAGTCCTTTCCTCGACCGTATTGACTGAAGGTATGCCCTTCGTCCGCTCGACGCCGCATCGCGTACAAATGCTTCTGGAACTAAGTTGCAAAAGCGGAAAAAGCCCGACGATCATATCTTAAGAACAATTCTAAATAAACTCAATTTGTCCCTTATAGATTTTTTTTGAAGTAGAACACTCCTGGTAAGTCCTTTGCCTACCGGCAAACAAAAATAAAACAACACTCTACGCAAGGGAAGGAGGACCAAAGCAATGGGAAAGATGAGCTCAACGGGAAAACACTGCCGGATTTAACTGATTTACGAGACTCAGCTCTATCTGGTTATCATGTATTTTCTTCTCTGGAACCACACTTGCAGAATATCATTGTTTCTGTAACGCTTATGATGAAGCTTCGGTTTTATGCTACAAAATCTTACAATTTTTTTTTTGTGTTAAATAAATAATGTCAGAAATCTCTACTACTTTGTCCAGTATTCTCGGTATATGCCAATGAAATCGGACTCATACATAAATGGTGTTGCCAGAAATTGTTTGAACTTTCCAACTGCCCTTCCGACCTCTATAGGTATTACAAAGAAATATTTGTATGATTTTCACTCCAAGCTTTATCCCAACTTTAAACACTTTCATGTCAACCTAAGCACTGTTTCGATAGTACATTTCGTTGAATTTATCATTAGCTATAGATGATTCGAAGATATTAAGAGCAGGAAAGGGGCAAATTTTTCTGATTTTCGCTATTCCATCAACCTATACAGGCTCAGTATTACTTCAGCTTGGAGCAGCCCCTTTCAAGTGAAATTACTACAGTCATAAACTTATACATTCATAAATATATGTATACATACTCATATGGAAGGAGGACTAACCAAGCACTTTCCTTTTGCTGACCGATATAATGGATGCCGGTCTACAATATCTTTTTCTGTACTTCCATTTTGTTGCATAGCACAATTGTACACCTCTCAGCACTTTACTTGGCAAACCAACAATAACGCATATTCATACTAATATGGCATGCGAGCAAAAACGGATCGCTGCTGGCGTGAATAAACTCAATAACATTTACACCCATGTACAATACAAACTTGGTTATGTTTAAGTACCCTAAGAGAAAATCCGCTGGTAATAGTAGGAGCGCTGCTTTTATATGATGAACTACTGATGATGGTTTGCATTTTTGGCCTATATAAGCAACTTCTGAATGCCCTGAATAGCAGGGAAATGTGCCAGCAACGTCGGCCAATATTTTTTCGATAATTTGCAACTAGCAACAAATGCGACGGATGCGATTTGATATGCTTAGTTTCACTTCGTCGAGAACTTAGTACCAGTGTTACATTTGAGAAATACAAATCGCTGGTGCCGCCACCGCACCAGTCGATGGAGTAGATCATTGGCGTACCTTTCAGGAGGCCTTTTGTTCGACTCTTAGATGTGACAAACAATATTATGTCAATATTATGTCGCTACTCCATGCATGAGAAAAATTTTCATTGCATTTGCTCAGGTTTTTTCTGCAGGGTTTTTGCGCATAAAAGCATGGTAGTGTTTGTTGTGGCAAAGGTCTGAAAAAATGAATGCATCTGCCAGAGTTACATGGTACAATCCATCCATCTTGTTTGGCAGCATACTGGACAGAATTTCGTACTCAATGTATGCAGGCTCATGTTTCACGCAAACACACATGCATACAGAACGTGTGTAAAACCAGAAAACCATTTATATCACACACACTCATACCATACATATTACATGAGGATGTTTGTATAAAAAATTTAAAAGAAATGGACAATTATATATATACAGGTTTAACGCCAGCGGCAGCATCAAATTTTCGCTAGCGTTTCAGTGCTTTTTCCCCCTTCATTTTCAGCTGCTCTTCCCTATCCTACATTTACTCGTACACTACGCAAATATTACATTCCTTGAGAAGTCCGACATGCTGTTAAGTGCTTCGAGAGCAAAGAGGAGAAAAAAAAGACAGAACAAAAGTTTAGCAAGCACAATCTTAAGCTCGAGTCGGGGTGAATGCTGAATGAAATCTTAGAAGCAGTGCTGAGCACTCGCCAATTGGTCAACGTGTAGGCAAAGCGGACGCGTAAGTATAGAACCGTTGCATGATGAGCAGTGAAAGAGAGCTGATGGAGCCATATCAGCATTAGTGTTAGTTAAGAAGCATGCCAGATTTGCACTCCGCACTCACACATACACTCACTTAGCGTACTTCTCTTTCCTTAATTGAGGTGGAAAAACTAACAATCAATAAAAGTGTAGGTACTTCTTAGTTTTTTTTTTTTTTGTTTTGTCTTATTTTTATTTATTTTTTGGTGTGTGCTTTACGAATATCAGCCAATATTAAATGTCAGCACGTTCATCTGTCTGTCCTCCTGCCACAGTCGCACGACTTTGATGATGCTGGATATACCATGTGGCATCTGATTAATGATGAAATAATTGGTCATAGCACCACCAGTCAACCCCTGGTTAGTGGGCTGCCAATGTGATGATACTCATGGCTTAGTAACAACGTCAATTGGATTTGATTTGTATGCTTATGTCTATCAGAAGCAAATATTTATAAACTATAAGAGTAATGCATAAATCATGGGAATTGGAGTGACGTTAGACGTTTGAGTAAATAATTGAAGCAGAGTCATGGAGTGTATTGGCCATAGAGAGCTCATTATTATTATAAACATATCTTTTTATTTTTTGAAATTTAAAAGGTTTTTTGGGAACAAATGTTTAATAAATATTTTAAAATAAACCCAATTTTGCGAGTTCCGAAACAATGTAATAAGGGTAGCGATTATAATTCATGGGTATCTAATTAGCAATTTAATTTATATTTGATAGAGATGCGCGATCGATGAAAAACGAGATTGTGCGTAATGACTAAAGCGCTAAGACTGAGTCGTAAAGCTTTGAAACTGAGTTGATACCCGAAGTGAAGATACGAACTCGCCAACACTCTTCTTCTCCATTTACATCCATTCTGTACATCTCTACTAATAAGCAATAAAAATATCGGTTCAATTTTTGTTGTTAATTTCTGCTACGTCTAATAGTTACCTTTTTTTTATTCTATATTACGGACACTGGATTGAAATTTGTTTGGGTGTTCTGGCAAAAAAAAAAAGGCCAGAGGAGGCACATCCCTCTATTTGAGCTTCTTTCTATATAAATATCATGATAAACTATAATTCCGGATGAAATTTAGAAGGTTTGATAATACTAAATTCCTCCGTTATCTATTACAGGCTTTTGAAAAACCGTTACTCGAAACTTTTGAGTCACTTTGTTTGAGGGTCTGGAAATTGACAAACAATTATTTCCTCGCGACGAGGTGCTACTAAATGACAATGGCAGAGCTTTGCTACATGAACAGAGTGTTGCTGTGAGGGGGTAAGAGGTTAGTAAGAGTTGAAAGGGCAGCATTTTTAATATTTGAGTCCAGGTTTGAACCATAATATATATACAGTACGTGGCCATTGAATTATGACCTATGATAAAAATTACATTATTTTGGTTTTGAGAGCCAATAAAATGCAAACGGTTTCAAAGCATTTAAAAATGTTTACATATTTGTTTTTATTAAAAGCTTCTTGATATTTTTGCATTAAAAATATTTATTTTAAACCCCTCCCATTGCTGTTAAGATGGCTGCAATTCGTTGAGTCATACTGGCTACGCACTGTGTTATCTTCATCTTAAGATTTTGGTCATTATACCACACATCTTTGATATTTTCCTTAAGCTGTTGTATTGTGGTATTATTCCGCTGGTATTCTGCCGATTTGAGGTATGCCCAAAGGGGGTGTTTGACCCTTGAAAGCACCCAATCTTCAGAATATCGTTCTCCAGCTCTTCTGCGAACAAAATTTACTGTTTTTGTGACCGTTGTGCCCAAAGTTTCCGCCGATTTCGTGTACACGGTGCTGGTCGTCTACAAAAAAGCCCATTTTCGTATAATCGTCGTCGTAACGTTCTTTTCGAAATATTTACTCCAGATTCCTGAACCTCTCTTAAAATCATCCGACTTGAAGCATTTCTGTTCCAGAGAACTGTTTGGACGATTTTGCGATCCTGCCTGGTTGAGGTGATGCGTTCTCGGCTACAATTTTGGCGATTGTTTGAAGTTACCGCTAAAACATTGTTGGAAAAATCACTTTTTGGCAACATTTACCACAGACGCCTGATCCTTTTCTAATCGTAGCAGGCCAATTGGGCAGAAATTCCTAAAAACATCTAAGAACAGGTTAAAAACCCTTTTTCATTAGGAAAAGCCCAAATTAGATTGAAAATTTTACCTGATATTTGAAGTTTCCGGAAAAAATGCCGTCGGTCATAATTCAATGGTCAGGTACTGTATTCCCAAGCAAGATAAATCTTGTAAACAGTTGGCATGAAAGAGCCAATCTCGGATACTATTAGAACTTAATCCAAAAAAACAAGTTCTATGCTTGAATTCACCCAGAAATTATTCTAACTTAACAATTTTACTTCTCCATCTAGGGTTTTATCAGCTCGTAACTTGTTTTTCTGAAAACAGTTTCTTCATATTATAGTATATTCTTGAATATCTTAAGTCCATTTTCTCAACTAAGCTCTAACTTTCCAGACTACTTAATAGTGACAGTAAACGCTTTTTTATTTTTGTTCGCACTTTTCAAACCCTCGGGCCAATACATGTAAAGGGAACTGATATTCCCTCTATTTACCTCTTATTTTCGTAATTGACAAATTTTGATTGTGGAATCCTTGAGAAATTGAGAGAGTCAAAGGGTGCCATAAGGTGAAGAACAATTATAGTCTTGATTACTAAAATTAGAAAACATCTTCAAGGCTTGACAAGTTTATTTTCTCTGGTTTCGAATTATTTCTATTATAAATGCAAATTATGGTTTTAACTTTTTTAAGTTTTCAATATAATCTCGTTTGAAATGAATTACTCTTCACATTGCACAATTTCTGTTTTATGTTGTCCGTACATTCTGTTGTCCAAACATCTTCCTTCCAGTAACTCTTTTTTTAAATTTGAAGAAAGCCATTGGGAGCCTGGAGTTGGGAACGTAGGATGGGCGATATGCAATAGCCTTGAATTTGAAAAGGTCGAGCCAAGGAGCACCAGGAGATTTGGTGGCTCCTAAAACACTCAGGCTAAAGAGCCCATTGTATTTAAAGCTCTGGAAAGGGGGTAGATAGTCAAGGAGGGAAGGAGAAAAGTATCAGAGAAAGAGATAGGAAAGAAAAGAGACAGAGATAGAGATAGTTAGTCCTGTGAGAATTTTCCAGATTCTTTGGCAAATCTGTAAATATCCCCCAGTTTTAGAGAACGAATATTACTCATTGTAATGACATCGGAACCCGATACTCGTAGCCTTGCTCTAGCAAAGGCAGGACACTTACAGAGAAAGTGCTCAGTGCCATCCGCCTCCTCCAAGCATGACAGGCATACCGGGTCCTCGGTGATTCCAATGGTGGTCATATGCTGACCCCATGGGTTGTGTCCTGTAATGATGCCGACCATCAACCGAATGTCTCTCCTTCTAAGTTTTAGTAGAAAGTTTGACAGTTTTCTGTTCGGACTTGTCACAAAATACTTTGCAGTTCTGCAGCGTTATAAACCTGACCGTCGCTCTTTATGTAGATTGCCTACATAATCGTTGATCCAGTTCTTGATTCCTGCGGGACTGATTCTGATTATTGGCTTTGGCCCCTGTGGGGGCACCGCTGATCCACGGTTGGCCAATTCGTCGGCAATTTCGTTTCCTTGAACACCGGAGTGTCCCGGAACCCATATAAGTACAAGCCTGTTTTGTCTTGCGACAGAATTAAGCTTCTTCTTACATTCTTGAACAATCTTTGAGGTTTGCTTCGCGTTCTCCAGGGCCTTCAATGCAGCCTGACTGTCACTTAAGCCTCGTCCCCGCGGCAAGGAGACCGACATGACAAGGTGCAATATCCTTAGAATTCGATCCATTCCTTGCAGCCCTAAACACTCGGGCCCTTTAACAGTGGTTATATTTTAAGTATTATTGACTTTAATTAAATAGATACAAAAATACAGTTTTGTCGATTTTTAGTACAATTTCAACATCACTATTCATTACCTTTTCTCAGTAGGATTTAGTTTCCTATGTTCAGTATGTACAAGTATAGTAAGAGAAATATTACAAACCATTTTGCAAAAGCTTCAACAAAAAAATTGACCAAAACTTGTTATTGTCGCTGAGACGGTGATATTTCTTGAATTTGAATATTCGGCGCTTAAGTGAGGCCTTTACTTTAGCGTGCAAATTGAAACTGGCCAAATGTTGGAAGGACTCTACGATAGCGTTCAAATCTACTGAAATGCTTACCAATCAAGTAATCTATTAAAATTTACCATAAAATCTTTGGCAACTAGTTGAGATAAACAATATTCATTAAACATTAATTTACGCAACATTTATTGTATCTTTCTAGTAAGGAACAAATTTACGCTTATTCCACCATAAAAAGACTGTGTCTGCCAATATAAAATATATTACAAATTTATTTTTTTTCGTACAGTGGATTACAGCATCTCCCAAATGGTTAAGTCAATAAACTGCCAAAATAAATAAACCTCAACGCAATAAGTGACCTGAGCAAAGGAGGGGGAAGTGGAGGAAGGACAGATATGGACCCACAAGTAGAACAAGAAAATTGTACACATTACCAAAAATAACCAAACCAAAAATATTGTAGTATATTTATTTTTACATGTGTAGTTACCACTAACGCAAACAGCAGGAATCGGGCAAAAAACTATTCACATGCCGAATGTTGGAATGACAGATATGCGAATGACAATATATTTAGAATAAGCATAATTCAACTTGACCATACTTTATTTATATATTTTTTTTGGAGCCATGCGACAGCAACTCCTTGTCAATCAAAGTCAAAAGAGATTGGGCAACAACAACGACAAATGAAAAAAAAAACCTCATACAAACAATAAGTTTTGCAGTGGCTTGAACGAAATATTTGGCCAGCAGCGGCCAACAGCAAACAGGCAAGCGATAACGGCAAAAAACAGAAAACTAAATTGCAAATGTCAATCGAAGGCCAATTCATTAAATGAAATATCAGCTGCGAATGGGAGCAGTGTCCGAATGGCATACAAAACCATAGAAAAAACAAGAAAACTGCTATGTCTCTGCATTTATCAAAAAATATTAGATAAAGCCAGAGTAGTTGAAATGCAAAAACTGTTTGCAAAATGACAGTAAAACTATCTGTTACAAAAAAAAAAAAAAAAAAAATTTGGAAAAAACCTCCAGCTTTCGAAATTATCCATTCACCTGCATAGCTGAGTTTACTTTGAGATGGAAATTGCCGCTAAAATTTGTTCATAATTTTGACTGATATGCCGTTTTCATTTCTTCTATCTCTATGCACTATAAAATTAATTTCTCTATTCGTCATAAAAAACAAAACAAACAAATTAAACGCAAAGAGAGGCAATCAACTCTTATCTCCCACCCATATCAGACGCTGCTATAAAAAAGAGAGAAACCAAACACTATAGTATAACAATTATAACGGTAATTCTATGCGATAAAAATGATTGTGTGTAGATAAACTGTATAGATAAGCGTACGATAGCCCGTACAGTTGAATACTAACGCGCCTGAAGATATGATTTGCATAAGGAAATGAAATAAACAGTAGCAAACCCACTTATAGAAGAGTAGGGAAATTAAACATCGATTAAGGATGTAAAAGGCTGCGACTAGCCGATGAATTCATATAATTTAATTAGAAAATTTAGAAAGTGCATATATGTATGTTGTACCACATTACACTTGACTTGAATTAACGTTAGTTAAGTTACGTTAATTTAATTAAGGGGTTACATGGGTTTCGTCGGGTAAAAAAAGGCCTATTTTCAATTTTTTTTTTCTATGTAAAAAGTGATTTATTTAATTCAAACTTTTTTCTGTCTTATAGATACATATCTAAATAATAATTTCTGAAATTTTCAACAAAAACCCGGTGACCCCTCGAAAAAAGGTGCGTCCGCGTTGTCAAGACAAGCTCATCAAAAATGAAAAAACAAAAATAAGTGTTTAATCTAAGACCATAAACTCGTGCTTGAACGAAGGAAAGAAAAAAAAGTAAAAATTGGAATTTTGGCAGACATTTTTCCAAAAAAATTTAAATTTCGGTAACATTTGCTTGACATTTTTTTTGTTTTTTGAATAGTACAAATATTGAAAATTAGTTGTACTATTTAAAAAAAAACAAAATCCTTCATTCAAGCACGAGTAAATTGTATTCCGAACACCTGTGTAAAATTTCATCAAGATCGGTTGAGTAGTTTTCGAGAACATTTGACAACCGCGTTTAAAACGCGTTTAAAGTTTTTAGTAGCAATAAAAGTGTCTTGGAGCACACACCTTCCAAAGGCTGTATCTCCGAAACTATTATTCGGATCGACTTAAACATTTAGGATAATATTCCTGAGATGTTGTAGAAATTAATAAGCCAAAAAAAAAAAATAAATCGAGTTTTTGAACCAGCGAAACCCCTGTAACCCCTTAAATCAACTTCACTTACCCTAACATTATTTAAAATAACTTAACTTCAAAATAAAATCGCACTTCGTAATAATACAATCCACATAAAAGGTCGGTGGATAAAGGCAAGAGAGAGATTAACTTTGTAGGTCAACTCTTCTAAAGGAGGATCAGATTCGAGATACTTTATCCAATAGGGGTTTTTTGACAGATCACGCGTGACTACGGTCAAACTATATACATATTTTTTTTAGTATTCATAGATATGCCGGCCACCGTAGCCGAATGGGTTGGTGCGTGACTACCATTCGGAATTCGGATTCGTTGATTCGAATCTCCGCGAATCCCCAAAATAGCGGTCGCCCCTCGACAGGCAATGGCAAACCTCCGAGTGTATTTCTGCCATTAAAAAGCACTTCATAAAAAAATATTAAGACGCACACCAAAAATAGGATGATGAGCTCCGCCAAACACCTAACAAAAGTGTGTGCGCCAATTATTTATTTATCTTCTTCTTTTTTTCATTGACATTTCATCATGGAAAGACTTACCGCCTCAACAACGTTTAAACGAATGGCTACGTCATTAAGAAAAATTGCCATATTTGGACTGAAGAGCAACTCGAAGCCATTCAAGAATATCAATTACAGCCATTGAAAACAACCGTTCAATGTTAAACGACTTCTTGATGCCGGAAATTGAAGCCGATTCCAACAAGACGGTGCTACTCTCGTCTCGGACCAGTGGATCGGCCACCATGATCGTTTGATATCACACCTTTGGGCTTTTATTTGTATGTATGTAAAGTTGAAATGCTTTGTGGATAAACCAATTTCAATTGAGGCAGTGAAAGCCAACATTACTAAAGTTATTCACGAAATATCGACCGAAGTCCTCCAGCTAGTCATTCGAAATTGGTGTTTTCGGATGGCCGAATGACGGCGCAGTTGCGGCCAACATTTGAGCGATTATCTTTAAAAAATAAATGTTATAATTCGTTTTACACAAAACTAATACAAATTTTCGCTCTTTTATTTCAATCTAAAATCCGCTAAATCCTCTAAATTGATCTACACCTGGCTCTCTATGCCATAGCGCGACTTGCAGGCTACGGATAGCGGAGTAAGGTCATGCCTTTGCATTGTGAACAAAAGGGAGTTGAACATACAATTTTTCACTTTTACATCACTTTGACATCTACTACCTCGTCAGTGACCAAGATAAGTGATATTCTAATATTCTCCAGCGCATCAGAAATGCATATTGGAATAGCAATTGGCTCCTTCTCGTAGCCACACTCTCTTAGAGAAGAGCATATTTCCAGACCACTGTACTGTTTTTAATGCTGAGATCTATGGAATTGAGAGGTCAGTGAAACTAGTGAGCTTTGTCCAATATTCATGCATGTTAATTTCAGTCTTCTGTATTAACAAGTAGAGAAAAGCTTAAATGGTTACTAAACACAGATCGAATGATCTATGTATCTAAAAATTATAGCATACACTTTGATCAGGACTGGACGAGTTATAGCTTATGGAGACTCTCTAAAACAATCATTCTATAATCGCCGGACATATTAACGAGACACTGAATCAGTAACCATAACCTGAGAGGTTCGAAATATAAAATATGTTGTTTGCATGATCAACGGAGATGAGAAAAAGGCAAATTTGATTTAACTATTCAGATTCTCATTTCAGATGTTTGCTTTTCAGACACTTCTTCGAAGAGTTGAATAGTCTCGATGCAGTTTCTCTAGAAGGATTGGCTTAGGATGACGTAAAGACGATATGCGTAGTCTTTCATTTCGGGGCATCACGTTGATCCTACCTAATTTACACGAACTATGTGTGCTACTAATTTAAGTACAACCATCACTAAATATATCTCGCTCCCCAGTTCATCTTTGGCTTATTATTATTTGGCTATTTCAACATCATATCCCCTTCAAAAATGCAGTTAAAAGCTACTGCTTTACTATCGACTTGTTATTTATTCATTCAACGAAATATTTATTTACAAATTCACAATTTCTATTTTGTTGCCACATTTTATTTACTTATTTTTATTTATTTGGTAGGTATACGAGTATTCCTTCCCGAGAAATCTAGGCTAATTAAACAATAAAAATGTGCAAACAGCGGTGAAAGACGGAAAAATGGATGAAGTAAACATTGAGAATATTAAAGTAGACTCGAACTAACGGAGGAGTAATAGTTATCAGAGAGTAAAGTATGTGATAAGCTAAGCTAGTTTGTAAATAACAAAACTGTTGGAGTTGAAAGCTGAAAAACAAAACAGAAAAATTGAGGTAAATTTGTAGAAGTTGAAGGTTGATGAAAAGTAGTTTTGGGGCGAACTGTAATATTAAAAGAATTTTTTACTCAAACAAAAGAAGTGGGAAGAAAAGATTTGGAATGACTTTAAGCATACAGCAACAAATGATGGTGGGTGAAGAAATTTAAAGATTTCTAGATAAATGAAATTAGTTCCAAGCTGTGTTAGTTCTAGTTAACTAAAAGGGTCTCCCTTTTTTGAAACCCTTCTTAAAGAGCCGCAAACTCTAAAACAGATTGGAAAAAACGTACAATGTGTGGGCAAAAAGTAAGGTGAATTTATTTGTCAAATTTCGCGGGATTAAAATTTCGCTCTAGTTATTTTTTGCATGAGTTGGCAGCACTGTTAATAACATCTGGGCCAACTTTCATGTGAATGTCATTATCAGTAATATATTTACGCTTGTGTTTACCAAACGACCAAGAGTGCATTTTTCGATTTTTACAATTTGATGGAGCAGAGAAGTGCCATCAAATTTTGTTTGCGGAATGAAATTTCGTCTGCGGAAACGTTTAGCATGTTGCAGAAGGCATTTGGTGATTCGATCATGTCGCAGAAAAATGTTTATAAGTGGTACAAACACTTCAAAGAGGGTCTAGAACGTGTTGATGACTTGGAGCGCTCCGGACGACCATCGACGTCAACAGATGACCAACACGTCAATAAAGTGAAGGAGTCTCAGTGCTCAAAAACCTTCGGTTGACTCTTAAAGACCTTACTGATATGATCGGAATATCAGAAGGATCTGTGAAAACCATTTTGAAAGACCATTTGGGCCTACGAAAAGTCAAATCTCGTTTGGTACCGAAAACTCGCAATTTCTTGGAAAAAAGTCGTCGCGTTGATGTGTGTGAAACAATGCTTTCAGATTATCAGGACAAGCTCAAATGCATCATTACGGGAGATGAGACTTGGATTTATGCTTACGACCCTGAAACAACCGACCAATCAAGCGAATATCGTGCTAAAGGCGAGGCCAGACCGAAAAGAGCACGTCAAAGTCGTTCAAAAATAAAGGTCATGATGACAGCTTTTTCGATTTTCGTGGTGTGGTGCACTATGAATTCCTTCCATTTGGCCAAACTGTTAATAAGGAATATTATTTGAGCGTTATGCGTCGTTTACGTGAAGCAATTCGTCTGAAAAGACCAGAATTATTGGCCAACAACTCTAGGTTTTTGCATCACGATAATGCACCGTCTCACACTGCACTCGTTCTTCGTGACCATTTCGCCAAAAATTCCAAGCATGTCGTTCCGCAACCACCGTATTCGCCTAATTTGGCTCCGTGTGACTTCTGGGTATTCCCAAAACTCAAGAGACCACTCCGGGGAACGCGTTTCGAGTCAATTGAAGAGATAAAAGCTGAATCGAAGAAGGTGCTGATGGCTATACCGGAAATGGACTATTTGGCATGTTTCGGGGATTGGAAAAATCGTTGGCATAAGTGTATTTCATCGAGAGGGAAATATTTTGCAGGGGGGATGAAATTGATTTACAAAAATAAATAAAGATTTTTCATTTTACAACCAAATTCACCTTACTTTTTGCACACAGTTCGAGATTTTTTGATGTTCAAAACGGCTGATCACAGAGCGCAACAATCATTTTTAAACACTTCTTGTCTAAATGTACAGTTTGGTATCTTCGTGATAGCCGATGACGCAACTAAAAACACTTGAGAAACCCTTTACGGACACAAAGTTACATCAGGAACTCAAAATGGTACAGCCAAAACTTGTGACGCTATTAATGTGTGGTTGAGAAGAAGGGTTTGACTTGACTAAATATTCTTATAAAGCAAGCCTAGAGACAAAATTATTACGTCCATACTTCAAATTAAATTTGTATGCTTCATTGCTTTGAGACTTGATCTTACACTGCTATTTCCGCATGGCTGCACCTGTTTAAAAAATTATAGTAAACAAATAATTTTTCCTAGTTTCTAGAACCTGCTACAAAAATAGTCGTTCAAAAGATGTGCCTTGGTATGCCAGCATAATTGGCTGAATTTTGTACATTCGGGTTCATCGATCTTCCTAGCCTAAATATAGTAAGTATTCATTTCTAAACTAATTTAATCACATTCTGAAAGGCACTTGGCTTAATAATTTTATTGCTTTCGTCTGTTTATAAATAACTTAAAATAAATATTAATACGAACTCCCTTGTTTGCAAACTCTATGCTGTGCGCTCTACGTTTGCTCTACTTCTTTCCCCTTTTTGTTGTTGTAATACCCCCACTGCAACGCTGTAGTTAAAAATTAATTGAATGCCGTGCACACTTCCTGGTTTTTATTACTGCTGGCATTTTCATATTTTCCGTCAGCACTACAGTTGTATCCTTTGGTCCAAGGCCCACTCATTTGCCTTTTGCTCTGTCCTTTAACATGTTTTCGTTATTTGTGCTGTTTTGTTTTTCATGAAATTTCTATTGTTGTTCTGCTACTGTCATTGGCAGTGCAATGGGAGTTGACAAAATTACAAAGTAGTTTCCATGCTTAGCTTACTTTATTTGTTTTTTTGTTTTTGTTGTGAATATTTAAAAATTTAATTGTTGCTTAGAGATTGCGGCAAGCAAGTGCTTACATATGGAATTTAAGAGTTGATTTTGAGAATGTTTTGCATTTTTTATTTATTCACATAATTTCAATAAACAGCGTCAAAAAAGAGCAAGCAGCCAAGTGCGGACAGAAACAAAGGGTGCGAAATTGAGACTTCTCTTGGGGAGCAAAGATATTCACACTTCACAAAAATTAGGTGGCAACGCTGCTCAAGCATATTTTTTTAATGAAGTTTTATTTTTGATTTCTTCCGAATTTCACTACTATCTTATTCAGCTGTGGAATTAATTTCCACTGTTCGATTAAAACTTAAGTGTTGTTAAAATTTCTAACTAACTAGATGGCAGCGCCTTCAAGTATTTTTTATAAAAAAACCCTTTTTCTATCGTAACAACTCTCTTTTGGCAAGATTATTTTCATCTATTTTTCTTTCAAATCATAATTTTTTTCCCCATTTTGCGCAAATGGTTTAAAACTGTTTTACGGCCGATCTTTAGCGCCTGCGTGATGCTTCGACTACTAACATGCCGGACAATTTCGAGTATTTCTGTAAGTTTATCGACATTTTCTTCAACGTCAAAAATGCCTAAACGGCATCGACGAAACCAAAATCGCACGTAATTAGCTATTACAGTTTTGGCACCATTCACAATTTCAGCGCCCGGGCTTGCATTTTCGCCTTAATCAAAGAAAAACTGGAAAATGTTAACAACCTGTAACTCGCAACTCTAGTGTGAAATCTCACCTTGACAACGAGCCAAAACTTTAAATTGTTTCATCGTTACTTTCGTTATGTCGATCACTGACATCTACCGAGAAAATAATGTATTTCTTTTTCCCCAAACAAATATTTTATGGGTGCCAATGCAATATAAAAAATAAATTTCTTTTAGTTAAGTCTAGTTTTTCGAATTTCCTTACCACGCTCACAATATTATGTTCAAGCATTTTAACCATTTTTTAATTTTATCTTAAAAGCTAAAAAACGCCATATAAAAATATTTTTTGGATAACAGTTTCCTTTCCTTTAATGTTGTAAACGCAAAAAAAAAAAAAAAAGTACCAGTCTAACGGTTAGACGGGATAGAAGTGAAACCTTCCGTAAGACAAACTGAGAGAATAAGACGAAAGCAGCATTAGGAGCGGGATAATTATAGGTTCATTATAATATTGCTCTAAAGTTCATATTTTATTTTCTTCATTTTATTTTATTCATCCTCAATGTTTTCAATTTCAACAAATGATACGAGTGGCTTATGATAGATAAAATATGATACAAATGCTTTGGTTTCGATGTTGTCAAAAAAAATACCCAAACGGACCGAAGAAACAGACTTACAAATTTCTTCCATTTTCGTCTACTTGTATTCATATAAAAATTTATGTCTCTTCCCACCAAAGCTAAATGTATTTGTATATTTCTTCTTGTATTTATTCAAGGCCGAAATCCCGGCGGTACTGCAATACCGGACTAACCCGTGGCAGAGGTGGAGCAAGCTCCTAAAACACTCCGCCCATTTCCAAAAATCAGTTTAACATTTGTTGTCCTCCGATGGAGGATCTATCAGATGTTAAACTACACTTTGATCTTAGCCATAAGGCCGAGGAGCGATAACCATACACAATCAACAAACTACCTTGTCATTACATTTTCTAATAAACCTTTTGAGAATTACACACTCACAAAAATTAATGTACCAAATATTTATACAGATTCACTTAAACACGGCGAGCTGTTTGATTTCATGTTCGTGCCTGTGTATGTGCATTTGTGCGTTCATATCGCCACAGACCAGCCTTGGCTGAGCACAGTAAGAAAATGTATTCGAGCGTATATATGTATGTATGTACGTTAGTGTGTTTGTACGATTGTGCTCTGCGCTCAGCTTTGTGTCGATTTTACTGTGCGGTGCGCAGGTTAGGGTATTCTTGCAGAATCTAAAGATGATTCACACACTGTTGACCGACTGGGTACAGTTGTCACAAGTGATGATATTTATAATTTTTATATGAAAAATCAAGGCGAATCTATTGAAGGTGGTAGCAATAACACAGCTGATTTGTTATTTTTTTCTTCCGCCGTGTACATTTGGATGTCAACACAAAATTGAATTACGAAACGTTTTACTTAGCTTAGTGTATGAATTCACCTTGCAAAAATTCAATTTTCTTCTATATAATCAATTTTAATAAAAAAAAACTGTTTTCAATAAATAATCAGAAATGTCCTACAATGCAAATTTCAAAAAAAAAAAAAAATCCATTTTCGTCTACTTGTATTCATATAAAAATGTATGTCTTCCCACCAAACCTAAATGTATATTACTATATTTTTTCTTGTATTTATTCAAGGCCGAAATCCCGGCGGTACTGCAATACCGGGCCTACCCGTGGCAGAGGTGGAGAGCAAGCTCCTAAAACACTCCGCCCATTTCCAAAAATCAGTTTAACTTTTGTTGTCCTCCGATGGAGGATCTATCAGATGTTAAGCTGATAACCACACTACCTAGTCAATAGATTTTAAATAAAAAACCTAATAAACCTTTTGAGAATTACACGCTCACAAAAATTATTTATATCAACATATAATATAACGCTTCGTAACTAAATAACTTTTAGGCCAGCAACGACAGCATGGCGCGGTAGCCGACCGACTAGCAATGTGAGCTTCCGATCCAAAATCCTTGGTTCGAATCACAAGAAAAAATAAAATTTATTTTTATTTAGTTCGGCGCTACGTTTATATGTAATATTCGTAGCCAAGTTGGGTCGCTTTTTTCGTTTCACTTTTTCCCAAATCACTCCCAACGATTCTAAAGAAGTTTTCACTTCAAAAAAAGATTTAATTTACTACTTAAGTTCATTATTCACAGAATTTCGTATTTAAAGTAATTTTCTGTTGTAATGAATTTCTATACTTCCATTACTTTTACTTATTTTTTTTACATTCATCGGGTGATGTATGGATATATCAAGTTTGTAATAAATTCTTATTTTTTTTACATAAAAACTAGGTGACAGTGCTAGAAAAATAAATGTTTTTGGACTAAAGTTTTCTTAAATGCATTTGCTTTGACATCTGTTCCCGAATATTCATTTCCACTTGAATTACATATAGGTGGCAACACGCTGCCGATCAAAGAGTCATGCAAAAAGTATTTGCAATTAATATTATTTCAAATAACGTAATAAAATATTGAAATTAGTAGACAATTTTATTTAAGTGATGCTGCTTTGAGAACGTACATTTATGTATAGTAGGGCGGGTCGATTTAAAAATCGCTCATTGCTCTGTGAAAATCGTATTCTAGGGATCAAAATAAGAAACTTTGCTGAAGGAACCATACCTCTAAAACGAATTCTGATGTCCCCCAATTTGCGTCGAACGAAAAATCACACTTTGACCCATTTAGAGTGCTCCAATCGAGTCCAAATGTATGACCGACCCCCACTAACTTTGGACGGCCGATCCACCCCGAACTCCCCTGGGGGGTTCCCAATACAGTCATTTCAAAATATCACCATTTTTGGCCTTTACATGAGAAAATAAACTAAAAAGTGCGACTCAAATTGGGGGACATCAGAAGTCGTTTTAGAGGTATGGTTCCTTCGGCAAAGTTTCTTATTTTGATCCCTAGAATATGATTTTCATAGAGCAATGGGCGATTTTTTTGCCTCCCCACAAATGGACCCGGCCTAATGTATAGGTATATGTAGGGATGAAGAGTGCGAATATACATTATATGAGTTCGATGAATTGTCCATATGACTCAGAGGAGGAACGATCTTAGCTTATGTCGAACACGCGTGTATTTTATTTTTATTTTCTCTAACACTTTAACAAAAATTATATTTGATTCGAATGTCGAAAAAATCTGAAAGCAATTCGAAGACAGAAGATGAAGCTCTACAAAAAAAATCTAATGTATTACTATAACTATAAATAACATCATAAAACGCAGTGCACACATAAATTCACCAAATAATATATGCGCTGGACAAACGGACAAATGTTGACTGAATTTACAGCAGATAACAGGAATTAGTAGTGATGGAGGTGGCAAAGCAGGCAGAGCAGCTCATAGGGAATCCTTTGTTGATAAACGCGTCGAGAAGAGATATGGCGGCCCACCCAAAAGCAGCATAAAAAAGCCGCAAAAAACTGACGATGCAGAGCAGACTATGCAATACGAATTCACACACATTTATACTAAATATATGTTCTTATATAGTCACACACATACACACGTAGAAGTAAGCAAACAATAGGGCACTACGAGCACTCAAAACAGACGCGCAATACAACAGAAGTCAAAACAAAGTGCAAAAGAGTATCACGGCGAGTGCCGCCGAGCTGACAAAAAAACAACACAAAAACGAAACAAAAAATATGAAATTGCAACCAAATGAAGTGCAGGACGATGACTGCAACCACTTCACAATTGCAATAGAAACAAATTCACAAGCTAGACTGGAATAACAATAACATAGACATAGTGGACAACGGTCTAGTGCTGCTGGACAGTCGGACGCACCAAATGACAGCGGAGGGTGCATGGGGTGCACTGCGCCATGGCAATGTGGCAAGTAACAAAGGATCTGCAATTGTAGCTACATAATTGCGGTACAGATGTGAGAAAAAAAATAAAATATAGAGCACTTGTTTTTGACTAGCAAGCAAGCAATTTTATCTTTTTAATTGTATTTTTTTTTGTGCTGCGAATAACGCGTCTGGTGAAAAGCTGGTTTTTGTTTGTTTTTGCTGTGTTTTAGTTAAGTAAAGCGCTTTGTCTAGTCGGCAACTGTCTGGTCGGAAAGTTAATTTGTTGGAGGGGAAATAAGCGCAGAAATGGGAGGCTAAAAATTTAGTTTAGCAAATATTGTGAGGAAGGAAGAGTTTTTGAGCAGAATTTTTATAATTTTGGAGAATTTCATTGTGAGACGAAGTGCGTACAAGGCTTTCTGTTCTTGTTCGAACTCTTTTACTATGGTGCTTGGTTTTGTTGTAACATCAGCATGAATGGAACCCTAAAATGTTTTAATTTTGGAGAATGCTGCACAGGTCACTTTTCTTGATTGTATGCAAATCCATAGAATTGTGCTATTTTAAAAGTTGTTATTCTTGTCAAATTTCTTGCTTCTTAAAGTCACTTAAAAAGTTGCGCATACGCCGTGTTAATCAAAAATCGTACTAAGGTGTAAAACTTCAATCACTTCCGCCCGGTTTCTATTTCTTCATATTCACGTAACAGCTCATATTTCCTCTATCCTGCATCATACTCAAGTTTTTCAATTTTTTTAATTTTTTATAGAACTGAAAAAATGCTTGCCCTAATTCAATTGAAGGAGAGTAGTTTTAGTTACTAGCTTAGGCTTGTTCACTAAGGCCGAATAACGACATTTTTTTCCTCCATGCATTATTCGTGCCTCCACACGACTCAGTCTTGCGTCGGTTTCGTTAATCTGTAGTAGTTCTAAGTAGTGGGACTACCTACCTGTCGTTGCTTAGGAACAACGCCTTCTTACTGCTTGGAGCGCCATCTGTATCTCACGTTTCTCTGGCAGAAAGATCGCACTCAAAGAAAGGAAAGCAATCAGTTTGGAAAAAAATTGTTATTTTAGACAAACTAAGTATTGTAAGCGCAAAATTTTCCACTTTCCAATTTATTTTTAACAGAAGCAGTAGAAAGTGCTCTAGTAAATTGGATAGCCGACAATATGTAGTATAAAAAAAAATACCGGTAGATTCTTCATCACAACGGCTCAATGATTTATGTAAAAAGATGAGGATATAACACCATGAAGCGGGAAGATCTGTGGAGTTGGGGCAGATCTGTCTCTCCCAAAGAGATGCCGACGACTCCATATATAATATGAACAGAACTTAAGTTCAACCTCAAAAGTGCACGCATACTTCTAAAACAATAACAATGTGCCTCTGTAGCAAGGAAAATTAGAAAAAAAAACCAAACCAAGCAACTTGTGAAAAGTGTGCAATAAATATCAAGAAAAAAAGCAAAAACAAAGTATGAGCTAACACTCTTTGGTTGTTTCATAAACTTCATGTAGTTAAATGACTGTAGAGCTCGGCCACTCACTTGATTTGTTGGTACATATGTACGTGTGCCGACATGAGTTAGGTACACTAAATTTCAGCGTTCTGTAAACATTAGTTGGACATTTGCCCGGCTTGATTTGTGTACCCAGTGCTGAAAACTTTAGGTCTTGCTTGCTGAATACTGGAGGGCACTCCAAATTATTTCCACGCACAAAAAAAAAAAACAATTGTGCCATAATAGAGCACAATATGGAATACTGGCCCCAAATGGTCTACCATGACCACAATTTTTTCTACTATTATAGAACGATAGTTTTTTTTCTCTGTTGTTAGTTGAATAACTTTAAATTGAGATTATAAGAGTAATGTCGTGTTATTATCACCATTGTTCTAAATAGCTCAGGACCATACTGCAGAGACCTTCATGACAATGCTTCATTGTAGATGTGAAAATAAAATATAAATAAAGGATTTTTCAATTGGCGCGGGTCGATTTTGGCGCCCTGTGGCAGCCATTTTGTTTTGGTGACATCTATCAAATCTTTTGTTTATTATTCAGTTGTTTATGCCAAATCATCATAGCAAGTTACACGATTGAACAGCACATTCAAATGATAAAACTTTATTATCAAAACGAGTGTTCATTAACGCTAACGTTGCGCGCATTGCGCCCATTTCTCGGTAGACGTGGTGGCCATTCAAAGTCGACTCTTGAACGTTTGGTGGCCAAATTTGAGACTACCGGATCAGTAAACTAATCAGATAATCACCCGTACGTTCAAGGAACGCAAGATCAGCCGAGAATATTGACGCTGTCCGTGAAAGTGTACAGCAGAACCCGAGGCAGTCTATTCCTCGCCGTGCACAAGCACTTGGCTTTTCGCAGACTTCAACTTGACGAATTTTGCGTCGGAACTTGGGCCTACACCCGTACAAGATCCAACTGACCCAGGAGCTCAAAGTTGATGACCATAGACAATGCCGTTTGTTCGCTGACTGGGCTTCGAATCGTTTCGATGAGAACCCCAGTTTTGGGCGAAAAAAGTCTTTAGTGACAAGGCGCATTTTTGGATGAATGGCTGTGTTAACAAACAAAATTGCCGTATATGGGACGACACCAATCTACACAAGGTTCACCAGGTGATAAATCATCCTCAAAAAGTTACCATTTGGTGTGGATTTTGGGCCGGCGGCGTCATTCGGCCGTACTTTTGAAAACGACATTGGTGAGGCGGTCACCGTCAACAGCGACCGCTACCCAACGATGATAACCAATTTCTTATGGCCCATATTGAACCATATGGACCTAGACGACATGTAGTTCCAGCAGGACGGCGCTACGTGCCACACAGCAAACGCCACGATTGACATTCTGCATGAACGATTTGAGGGTAAGGTTATCTCTCGCAGGGGTGATGTGAATTGGCCACCTAGGTCATGCGATTTGACCCCGCTAGACTTTTCCTGTGGGGTTCCTTGAAGTCTCAGGACTATGCAAATAAACCACAACCGACCGATGCTCTAAAGGTGAGCATAGCACAAACCATCGCTCAAATTCAGCCGGATCTATGACGGAAGAGTTATTGATAAATTGGACCACTCGGATCCGTTCCACCGTAAGAAGCCGAGGTGAGCATTTGAATGATGTCATATTCTACACTTAATGGCATATATGCGCCTTCCAAATAAAAACATAATTTCAGTCAATAACATCACACACAGCTAGTTTTATGTGCCATTGTCAACATCTACCCGCTCTTAGTGTGAAAAACCCTTTGATTTGTGCCGGATTCCGTAATTAACGGTTTGTGAATAAATATATATTTTTCTAGTGCAAGAGCGTGCGTGCCTTCAAAGAAACACTATTTTTAATTCAAATTTAGTTTAATTTGTTTTAATATCCAGATTTAATATCCCCTTTTTTTAATGCTTTTTCTTACATTTTTTCATTATGAATTAAATTAACTATTAATTAATTTTTTTAATATGACAATTTTTTATTTTTTTTTTTTGAATTTCAAAACAAACGTTCTAAAGGGCACCTTTCGTGTGCAAACTAAACAAACAAATGTACGCAACACACACACATACACATGTGCAAAAAACATACATACCACAAACATACACATAGTGAAAAGTTTTTCACTTTGTTTATTCCATTATGCGTTTTTCCATTTTCTAAGCTTTGCAACATCATCGCCTCGCTTAACAGAGAACGCTCGACAACCTCGCTATTGGTGTTGTTGTCAACATTGTCCGCTACGGAAGTTGTTGAACACATTCGCCTTAATCAGTCAAAAACTGACATCGCAGCATACAGGATTGCAAATTCATACACAAGCACAGATACTCCACGCATCACGACGCTCACTACTCACTCACTCACTAACTCATTCATGAAGCTTTTGCTTTACCATTCACTTTCAACTTTTCGTTTAACACTTTTCGCTTTTTCACATACCTCGCATTCTCAATTCATACTGGCAGGCGGGAAAATTTCCTTCACAAACATTGTATAAAACAAACAACAACAAAAAGCACACAGTAGCAACAACAAATCAAAAACTCATTGCAGTTTTCTGCAAATTTTTGGTGATGTAGTGGCCGCAATTTAGATTGTGACACGAAAGTAAGCAACGCTTTTGACAGAAATGGCTGCTTGTATGCAGTACTAGGGTGTAGAGTTGTAGATAGAAGCGCGTTTGTGCATATTTCCGTGAGTATGCGAAAAAATGTATAAGGGCAACGAATTTGTTCAGAAACAAAGAAATTGCTTGGTAAGGTCGCGTCTCAAGATGGGTAATTTAGAACTCGCCAGGAAGCATTGTGCGATCCTTAAAAATGGCATGGCTATCCAGTATAGTAAACTCATATGCACAAATTCACAGTTAGTGCTTGACATATATCGCGAAAACACACCCTACATGAATGTGTATGTATATGAATTAGTGCCATCTATATGAATATATGAGTAAATTCCATTATATCCAATACTGTTATTAAGCATCACTTTTTATTTTAGAAAATATATGATTGATACAAAAGCATTCGTATCATAGTTTTACGTCTCTGGAAAATGCCGGTTTACGCTCCAAGAAAGAAACTTTTCCGGCAAGCTTTCCTTTCTTACCTGATGCTTTCCATTTCAATTCAACCGGGCTATTCGGGTCATGTTCTTCGATTTCGATGTAACTGAAATATGTTGCTCTCTGGTCAAAATAATGAGACACGTATTTTTTTTTCGCCCGAAAAAATTTTTTTTCAAGAGTTATCGGCAATTTTGTTTTTCGGCTCAAACTCGATTTTTTTTAATTATATAAGAAAAATTTGTTTTTAAATGCCCATAACTTAGTCAAATATGAACCGATTTTAATAATTCTGGGTTCAAAATGATCGTAATTATTTACACGAGCGACTTCATATAGAAACAATTGCAAAAAAGTGGTCGAAAATTTTTTATTTAGCAAAAACGAAAAAAAAATTTAAATTTTTTCAAAATTCAATATGTCAAAAAGTGTATTTTTTTTTTTTTATAACTTTTTCCAAATCAAAAGGACATCTCAAACTTTAATTGAGCTGAATGCCTAGTAGCTAAAATGAGTTGTTTTTGAGTAATGAATTTTTGAGTAAAAAACCTGTTTCGCACTTTTTGTTCTTTGGAAAATAAAAAATTGTCAACTACTTTTTTGCAATTGTTTCTACATGAAGTTGCTCGTGTAAGTAATGACGATCCTTTTGAACCCAAAATTATTAAAATCGGTTCATTTTTGACTAAGTTATGAGCATTTAAAAACAAAAATTTCTTATATTATTAAAAAAAATCGATTTTGAGCCGAAAAACAAAATTGCCGATAAAGCTTGAAAAAAAATTTTTTTGGGCGAAAAAAAATAACGTGTCTCATTATTTTGACCAGAGAGCAACATATTTGAGTTACATCGAAATCGAAGAACATGTCCCGAATAGCCCTTTTGCATTGAAATGGAAAGAATCTATATAAGAAAATTTTTTTTTAATTACTCATAACTTAGTCAAAAAAAAGCCGATTTGAACGATTTTGGGTTAAAAATAATCGTAATTACATACACGAGCGACTTCGTGCAGAAACAATTGCAAAAAAGTAGTTGAAAATTTTTTATTTTCCAAAGAACAAAAAGTGCGAAACAGGTTTTTTACTCAAAACTTCATTACTCAAAAACAACTCATTTTAGCTACTAGGCATTCAGCTCAATTAAAGTTTGAGATGTCCTTTTGATTTGGAAAAAGTTATAAGAAAAAAAAAATACACTTTTTGAAATATTGAATTTTGAAAAAATTTCAATTTTTTTTTCTTTTTTGCTAAATAAAAAATTTTCAACTACTTTTTTGCAATTGTTTCTATATGAAGTCGCTCGTGTAAGTAATTACGATCATTTTGAACCCAGAATTATTAAAATCGGTTCATTTTTGACTAAGTTATGGGCATTTAAAAAAATTTTTTTCTTATATAATTAAAAAAAATCGAGTTTGAGCCGAAAAACAAAATTGCCGATAACTCTTGAGAAAAAATTTTTTCGGGCGAAAAAAAAAATACGTGTCTCATTATTTTGACCAGAGAGCAACATATTTCAGTTACACCGAAATCGAAGAACATGACCCGAATAGCCCGGTTGAATTGAAATGGAAAGCATCACCTATAAATTGGAAAAAATGTCTCCATGGAATTCCTTTAAAGTCTTATTGTTAAAAAAATTTTAAGAAAAATGAGAAACAAAGAAGAAGTTGCAGATTAAGTGGCAGTAATATGATTAAACGAAACGATTTAGACTACTGGTAATTATTGGAAAGGAAGAAAGTAAGGGCTTCACGCATTAAGGCCGAGAGGCGTCGTTCGAAACGAAACGATGAAGGGTTTGTATTGGATTGTGACCGGGGATGTGCTAGCAAAATGCCACCCAAACTTATCGACGTATCCATTAAGAAGTAGTGGTGTTCAATTTCTTAATAAACGGGAGATCCAATCACTAAATTTAGAAGCCAGGTTATTGCTCATCCCTTGAAATTTGCATCTTGAAACTTCCCCAACCACCAAACGAAGTTCCCCTAGCCTTATGAGCTAGCATTGCTCGATAATAGCGTCCACAAATAAAAATGTTTGCATGAATAAGTTGCACTCCGCCGATAAGGTTTTTATGGCACCTTTTGCTTATACCCTACACTATGTATTGCAAATAAGGGGGCCCATTTCATTCGGTAGTCAACGCACAATCGCATCCAGCTAATTTCGGTCCCAGGACACAGGAGTATAACTGGGAACGAAATAGCGGCCGCTTGGCGAAAAAGGCTCCGGCCTCGCTTTTAATAGAAACCGAGCCCCTCCTTGTTATGGGAAAACATACCATCAAGGAGAAGCTTAGGAGTGAAGGGCTAGTGTAAAGGGGGTTTGCTGGCACCAAACAATAGGGCTACGGCAGCCGCTATATCCTTTCTAAGAGGATACAGCCAAGAGAGGTTTACAAAACTCATAACCCTCCCCAAGGATAAACTGAGAGTCCTCACGCGCATTCTCACAGGCAACTGCAGACTGCGAAGCTATCTGTACATGATCGGGATTTGGTGTACGAAGTTTCTGCGGCCAATCTCAGGAGATTCTTGTACACCTTCTTCTGGAATGCAGCACTATAGCGCGGAGAAGGTTGAGACATACTGACCAACTGCAGCCAGAAAAAATGCACATACGCTCAATCCCACCCAGCTCTATCCTAAATTTCATAAGGGAACTGGGTCTGGTTGAGTTACTGTGATGAGTAAAGGCCCGTGAGGTCGAAGTGCAAGCCGCATAAAGTATGCACGGATTCTAATTTCAGTGGACAAACATCAAATAATAGAAGACGTTTTTTCCAACGGCGTTTGCCCCACGGCAGGCAATGACAAACCTTCGAGTTTATTTCTGTAACGAAAAACCTCATCATAAAACCATCTGCTGTTTGGAGTCGGCCTAGAACTGTAGATCGCTCCGTTTGTGGAACAACATCAAGACGCAGGCCATACATTTGAGGAGGTGCTGGCCAAACACTGAACAAAGGGTGTATTTAATTAGCTCTGGAAGGTTTTCTTTCACACTCATTTTCAATTGCAAAAAAAGAGGTGGGTGGCACAATGTTACCTTTCTATTTTAAATTATTTCAAGTAACTAAAATTGTAGGACATGTATAAAAATAAAAGTTATTTTTGACAGCATTAATTCAGAAATATTTTGGAACACGTATGTCACACTTTCTACCAAATGATGTTTCACTCCCGAAGTTTCAAACCCGGGCACTACCAACCGGTAAAACGGTAGGTTCGGCTACGGCGGGCGCGATAAATTAATTTACAAAAAAATATAAAAAAAATAAGAGGGTAACCCTTCTTTAAAATATTTCGGAATGAAAGCTGTCAAAAATACCTTTAATTTTAATGACATTTTATTAAACCTTTAAATAGTAAAAACTGTGATAACCCAATACAAATAATCACTGCACACACAACTTCACAGGAAGGTTTGGCGTTGTTTAATCGCAATATGGAGGAGTTTTTGTGCCGTTTTGTAACCGTGGACGAAACATGGATCCATCACCACACACCAGAGACCAAATAACAGTCGAAACAGTGGGTTTCTAAGGGTGAATCGGCTTAATAAGCACACGAAATTCAGTTTTTTCCATTTTCTCCTCAAATTACTGGGTAGTCTGATAAAGGTAGCTGTAAAACACAAAATAACTGACGCAGCACGTTCAAATTTTGACAGGAGTCAACTGACAACAGGTGCCTGTTAACAGGAGCAGTATTTCTTTTTCAGTAAAGAGGTCAGAAATACAAAAAGTCACGGACTTATTGACCTGCCCTCGTACTTCAAATTCTTAAATAAGTTCACATTTTGTATTGAATGCCCATTTTTCTTCAAAAATTAGCTGCTAACCCTATAGAAAAATATTTTTGAATTCAACCTTAAACCTCTGAATGAACTTAAGCAGTATTTTTCTACAAGATTTCACCCAACTCGTTAGAGTGATTAGCAACAAAGCAGTGGATCAATTAATGTAAAAACACAAGAACAACAGATATCCTTAAATTCTAATTCTTATTAAAAAATTGTGTCAAGGGGTTACATGGGTTTCGTTGGTTCAAAAAATCGTTTTTTTTTGTTTTTGCTTATTAATTTCTACAACATCTCAGGAACATTATCTTAAATTTTCAAGTCGATCCGAAGAATAAATTCGGAGATACAGCCTTTGGAATGTGTGCGCTCCAAGCCACTTTTATTGTTACTCAAAACTTTAAACGCGTTTTTCTCGGAACCGTGTTTCCAAAGTCGGTTGTCAAATGTTCTCGAAAACCACTCAACCGATCTTGATAAAATTTTACACAGGTGTTCGTTTTACTTTTTTTTTTTTTTTTTTCAATTACAACTATTTTAAAAAAACAAAATGTCAAGCAAATTTGACCGAAATTTTCATTTTTTTGCAAAAATGTCTGCCAAAATTCCAATTTTTACTTTTTTTTCTTTCCTTTCTTCAAGCACGAGTTTATGGTCTTAACTAAAGCACTTATTATTGTTTTTTCATTTTTGATGAGCCTGTCAGGAGTTATGCTGCCAACGCTGACGCACCTATTTTTCGAGGGGTTACCGGAAATGACGTCACAATGGAGGAGTTTTAATTTTTTTTTTGAAAATTTCAGAAATTATTCTTTAAATAAGTATCTATAAGACAGAAAAAAGTTTAAATTAAATAAATAATTTTTTACATAGAAAAAAAAATATTGAAAATAGCCCTTTTTTTACCCGACGAAACCCATGTAACCCCTTAAAAGAAATCGCCGCCAAACTGAAATTTTAGTTATCAATAAACTGAACCTTGCAAATTTCAATTCCTCACAAAATTACTCGATCAGACACACAAGCGATCTGTTTCCAAAAATAATTTTTACAAAACCAAGTCGTTAAACTTATCACTTGAACATTAAAATAAAGCTCAAATAAAAGGCAACGATTTTAACAGAAATACTAAACTGCATCTTTAAGCTCTTATAACCGCTTAGCTTATGGCTCATCAATGGAAAACACAACCGTAAACAACACAAGATGAATACACACAACACCAACACCAAGTCCACTTACTATGAGAGAAAGTACTTTACTAATTTCCCTTTGCAAGCAAACTCCCACTTTTCTACGTCAAATTCTCAACTCTCTGAAGCTTTTCAATTGCCTGCTAATCTAAAACACAACTAAAATACATTTTAATCGCCTCTGGCAGTGCGCCGACTACTGCACAGCTGCTCGGTGGTCAGCCGCCTACAGTTGCCACTGGCCGCCACTGTTCATTGATTGCTCAGCTTCACTTTATTCTGCCTGTTTAGCCGCCTCGCCCCTTGCCGGTGCCTCGTTCGCTCGCGCGCTCAATAAACTAAATTGCTTTTGAATATTTGATTAGGTGGAGTTTTGTGTTTGAGAATCAATTGAAAATGAAAATATTAGGAGGCAGTTTAAGTGTCGGTAATACATACATACAGACAATTTCCTAAAGACTTTACAAAGAAATTTAACTATATTTGGATACTTTGTACAATTAAATAAATTTAAATTTATGAATGAAAAGTATTTAATAAGCAACTGCCTGCATTTTAAGCACCTGCTTTCTAGGCACACATACACATGCACATGCAGTATAATCCAACGATTTAACAACATAAAAAAATGTTTAAATACTCATCGGAGCTGCAATAAGTTTTTTATTTACTCTTATCGGCTTTTACGAAATATTTTTAATTTATTTTCATTAGCATTTGTTTTTGTTGGTTAACATGCTCAACGCCTTAGCCAAATTTCTTCGTATAAATGCTTTCATTTAAGGTGTTAAAAACAAGTCAGCGACTAAGAGAAGAGCAAAAGAAAGTGTAGAAAGATGCTGTATGAAAATGCGTGACCACGTAGATCGAAGTCTTGAAAACTGAACTCAATAGCATTCATAAATATTTATCAACAAATGCACACGATTTTTTATTTGTTTGTCTATTCCAGTACAAAGCTTGCCTAAAGCGCCTTCAATTCAAATTTTTAAGACTCACTACACACACTCATGCCCGAATTCTGTAAGCAGTTTCAAGTCACTAATTGAGACTTTTCGTGGTGAAATTTGATTTTGAGACTAGTTGCAATTCAGTAAGCAATCTCACGTCATTAGTCTCAAAAAGAAGTCACTAAATAGTGATCTACTTCTGAGCAACTCACAAAACGAAAAATATGGAAGAGGAATTAATTATTTTATACATATTGCAAAAAAAGCGCGAAAATGAAGCAAAGTAATATGTTTTGGGTAAAAATTTCTTAAGAACACGAATACTTGTGTATTTATTGACGTTTTAGAAATATGTGTAGACGGATTCCGGCAAGTTTACGCAGCACGGAAGACCCATTCCTTCTGGAAGAAGACATCTTCAGGAGGTTTTTTAGATTCCCGAAATCCTTCTGCTGGGAACTTATTCAAGATCTCAAACCACTTGACAAGTTTGAGCGGAATTCCCAGCTCGTTCATTTCAACGGAAGGTATATAGAGATGCAATTCAACATTTTTCGATTATTAATTTTGTTTGTCTCAATTGAATTGTTGATAAACCGATTCAGGTAAAAGGTTTATAAAGCAGAAACTAAAAACGTTATTTTGTATGAGCTTAGTAATATTCATATTCTTTATGTTTTTGATGAAGAATTTCGCTTGATAAATGAGTTTAAAAAATTCCATTACATATGGAATCGATAAGTGAATTTTTGCTCAACTTTTTTACTATCTCTAGCCGATACGTGCAATCAGCTGACTGTCTCTATTTATTTTCACCATGATATAATATTTGGTGAAATTCTTGTGACTTTCCCTTACTGAATAGCAAAATCGTCTCAAGTCACAAAAAGAGTCACTAATTTATAATCTCAATTTTAGTGACTTGAGATGAGATTTGCTTACAGAATTCGGGCATTAGTCTAGTTAGCACACTGCCTGTGGAGCGGAGCGCAAGAAAGTGAAGCAGGGGAAGTGCCGAGGCCCAGTACTTTCTTCAATCGAGTCGAACGCGATATATGGACGCGCTCTTCATGTTACATACTCAGGCAAATTATTTTACATTTTTTATTGATTTCATTTACAAGGTTGCGCAAAATTAATCACCCTATCCGCAGATTTATAATTCTAACAAATGGCACATCTTATTGACACTCATGTACAGCTGCAGCATACAAACATACATATAAGCAGTGGAGCGCTTAAATGGCAAAGTAAAGATTTGCATCATTCAAAATCAGTTTTTTTTTTGATTTTGTAAAAACGTTATTAAAAATTTTATGTCACCTGAATATTTACTTATTATCACCCCTACAAGGCTCCATACGAAACTGTCATTGTTCGAAACAGTACTCTGGCGCTCTTCTTCGTGCTCTTCAGAGGTATGAAAGCAGCTTTCAATATTTGAAGGAGATGTAAGATGTCTGATTTTCAGCCTGTGCCAGCCAACTTGAGCTACTTAATAATTCCCCAATGTTCTCTTAGAAAAGCTACTTATTATTTCGGGGCAAATTTTAAAGAAAAGTAGGTATCTACTCAAAAGCATGAAATGAGAAAAAAAAGTTGGATGGCATACTGTTTCGCCCATTCTGCTTTGTTTTGGCTTTCGCATCTTTCAATATACCATAAGGTACAATAAAGCAAAACATTCGAAACACTACAGATTTTATCAGAGATGCCTATGTTCGTGAAAACTATTAATTTTTGGTTTAAATCTTTTAATAGACTAAATATGCCAAAGCCAAGCTGTGTTTTGTGCCAAACAACGTGCGTAGAAGAAGGCAGTGAGTTTTTACATGTCCCAAAATGAAATTAACAAATTTGCGCATTCTTCAAAGCAAAGCCTATCGCTCAGATCCTTGCGTATACGCCAATTGTCTGATACTGGAATGACGCACAGGCTAACAGAACTGCATTTAACTGTGCTTCATGTAGACCGCAAAAAGGTGAAGTTAGCACCGCAGTTGCTTTCGCACATCACAGCAAGTGCTATTCGAATATGTTATATGCTGCGGTTCGACACGTATCAGCCCATGGAAACGGCAGAGCTCATTGATACGGTGAACGATTGGTTCGATGCCCATGCGATAGACTTGGACCAAAAAAACGAAGTTATAAGCAAAATAGTCGTTTTGAACGATCAAACACGCGCTTGTGGACCAAAAATTTAATGTTGCCTTTTCAAAGGGAATACAAGTAAGCGTTAAGTGCAGGGGAATTACTATCAGCAGTAATATTTGCCTTCCATAAATGTAGCAAGCACTTAATTTGCACCGATAGCAAATCCTCAATCGAAGCTATCTTAAACCCCACGAAATGACACCCCGATGATAACAAAAATCCGCAATATAATTGCAATACATATAGGTGTCATCAAAATTATGTGGACTCCTGGGCACTCTGGGATAAATGGTAACGAAAAAGCTGACAAGAGAGCGAAAGAGGCGAATAAGGAACCTCTACACACATTTGACTATATCACTTGCAATGACATAAAGATACTAGCGAAAGAACTTGCCGCAGATAACGCAGCAACTAAATAGAACATTTATCAGCATTCTTATAAAAACTTTAACCCCTTTGGGGGGAAAATATCTACCCTCCATCTGCATTATGTCTTCTTTTTCTTAATTGGCGCGATAACCGCTTACGCGATTTTGGCCGCATTATGTCGGTCACACACTCATGACACATGCCCACCTAGATGTAAGTTAAGGCTACAAGACACGCTGCCATTTTTATTATACTAATAGCCGAAGGCCATAGTAGCCAGTGCTTTAGCTCTTTAAGTGGAATAATTATTTATAATTGTTACTCTTGTAATAAATAAATAAATAAAAAATACTATCTACAGTACATTTTGATGAACTATAAGAAGATACCTTTCTCTTTTTCAGAGCATCTAACATTGCTATCATCTTTGAACGGTAGTACTAGGAATTAGAAGAGGATATCTTGGGAAATAACTTCCTGCCAGATATAAAGCTAAGATGCTGGCATCCCCAGCAAAAAGCGCTCGTTGCTGTGGTTCATCACTATTTTGTAAGTATTGGGAAGAAGGTCTACACGTGCTTTTTGCCTAACATCTGTAAACGCATCACCAAGTACAAGTAGTTTGAAGGCAACGGAGATTCATGACAACAAACGATATAGCAGATACGTATTGGATCAAATGTCATGAGTTGACTTTTTCGTACAGAAAAGCTAAGTCAACAAGGTTTTATCAGTGTTAGGAACATTAGTCTGCTAAGCTGAGTAGGTTATAACTCCGCTCCATAGCTTTTGCTCCAACACAGATGCTTAGCTTTTAAAAAAGAGGCTACTATTGAGATTTTATGCGCTATACTATTACACTAAAATTACTATTTTATACTCTTTTCTTTATCAGCACATCAATCAGAAGTGGTATAATAGATTTTTCGACTGGATGCACCAGTAAGAGCTAGCGGCCTGAGATTTGTTTCATTCTTCGATTTCCGAATAAGAGAGTCCTTCCAACTATGTATAACTAAAATTAAAATGTATCTAGGCATGACAAAAATGCACTCGAAAGTTTGCCACTAACTACAGATGGGCGACTACGCTTTTTAAGGCTTCATATCCGAGAAGTTATTATGCATAACGGCACTCTATAATTTTTTAAAATTCATATATGTAGATAGATATTCAAAAGATATTGACATAGCATTGATTGCAGAAACACACTTCACCGATAAAAGTCTTCTGAAATTTCCTAAATACAAAGTGTATGTGACAAACCATCCTGATGAAAGAGCCCACGGAGGGACTGCTATAATTATTAAATCAAGCATAACGCACAATGAACAACTCCAATATTCGACGCCTTATCTTCAATCCACGACAGTACAAATCTATGACAAAAATGGACCAGTATCTAACTCTTCCATTTACTGTCCACCTAGCCATATAATAAACTCGGATCAATATGACAAATACATAAAGACGCTTAACAATAGATTTATTGCAGCTGGAGATCTCAATGCAAAACACATTGAATGGGGCTCAAGACTCACCAACAAAAAGGGGCGTATTCTTATTAACGCAATTAACAAAAACAATTGCAGATTTATAAGTACCGGAGAACCTACCTATTGGCCAACTGACGTAAAAAAAATTCCAGACTTGATCGATTTCTGCATAACCAAAAACATAAGACATAACCAATTCACAATTCAGTCGTGCTATGAACTTTCTTCTGACCACTCGCCGATATTACTTGAATATGTAAGTTATATAAAATCTATAGATACATCTTTTCGCATACTTAATGACAGAACCAACTGCGAAAAATTCCGCCACCATATTGACGATCAACTTATACCAAATGTGATATTAAAAACGCAACTTGACATTGAACATGCCATTATCCATTTTAATGACGTAGTAGTAGAAGCAGGGATCAGATCGGCACCAAAGCAAGCAAATAGAACAAATACACCAACAACTGACATTACTATTAAAAATCAAATTATTGAAAAAAGAAAGTTAAGAAAAAGATGGCAAAAAACTAGATCACCTGAAGGCAAGAGAAAACTAAACTTAGCTACAAAAATTCTTAAGGATACCTTAAATAAGAGAAATAACAAAGAAATCGAAAACTATTTGCAGAATCTGACTCCCTATCAAGATACAAACTACTCTTTATGGAAATGTACTAAAAAATTAAAAACACAAATAAAACATCAACCAACAACCACTAAAAAAAGTGACAATTCATGGGCTGTTACAAAAGAGGAAAAAGCGAAAACATTGGCAAATTACTTCGAAAATGTGCTATCAAATGACGAAGAAAAGAAAATCAACAACCAAGACAACTTCCACTATGATTTTACAAAAATAAAAAGGACGAATACACACGAAATAATAGCTTGCATCAAAAAAGGAATAAAACATAAAAAGGCTCCCGGATATGACATGATAACAGGAAAAGCATTAGCGGAGCTACCAACCAAGGCATATATATACTTGCGAAACGTTTTTAATACAATGTTTCGCTTACAATACTTTCCGAAGCTCTGGAAAGTGGCAGAGATTATTGCATTGCCAAAACCGGGTAAAAATCCAACTACCGTATCATCTTATAGACCAATAAGCTTATTACCGACAATATCTAAAATTGCTGAAAAATTACATGCAAGCCAACTTCTAGACCAAAAACGTATAATACCGGATCATCAATTTGGATTTAGAAAAAAACATGCGACTATTCAACAGATCCATAGAATTACAAATAAAGTCCAAAATCCAAAGACTCAAATCTGGCTATATGGATTACAGGTGTGGGGAACAGCTAAAAAAACTCATATAGAAAAAATCCAACGACAGCAATCTAAGATTCTTCGAATTTTGACTTTTTTGTCTGACAGGTACACGAAAAACGATTACATCTACAGGACTTTTAATATAGCAAGAGTAGACGAAGAAATCAAAAAGATAACAACAAGGCACTTTGCAAAAATACACACACACACAGTAATGCAGAAATCAACAAACTTCTTGAAAGGGAAAGAAACGGGGAAAGGCGTTTAAAGAGAACCCGACCAAGCGACCCCTACTATGATAAATGCTAAAAAACCATAAATATGTAAAAAAAAATAATAATTAAAAATTGTTGTAAAATGTAATCATGTAAAGTGAAACTTGTATTGTATTATTGTATATTATTTAATTGTATATTATTTCGTTTATTTTAATTTTATCACTTTTGACACTGGCCATTAAGCGATGTACCTATATAAATCCTCACCAAATTGTTAAACAACATACTTAATGTCAAAGGACAGATGTATAAAATAAATGGGGGAAAAAAAATATATATATACATATATTTAAATCCAATGTTTGTTTTAATTGACTACAGATCAAAAGGATCGGATTTAGATGAAAATAGTATTTGGGTTATACCTCGGTTATCTCTCCTGACCAACAGAGACCTAAATTTTGTATGACTTGGTATACCGAAAAGGAAAGTAAACGAAAATATAAAATTTTTTGCATAAACTTTGATTTTCTAGTATACACGTTCGGACATGTTTTAAATAATACTAATATAATATATACGTGTGTATGTACGTTTGTGTATACAAAGCAAACACACATTTACGCCTTTCCGAAGTACTTAAAGAGCTTTCAATGCATTAGAGAAAATATGTATGGGCTTTCGTCAAAATATTTATTAAATGCTAAAGGAAGAAAAAATATTTTTTTGAGTTGTTATGCATAAATTTCAAACACCCTTAGTCCAGACAATTTTCGCGCCAATACACTTTTTATTTCAATTTTCTTTCTGTAACACAATTTATTTAGATTTTGAACACTGGCACTACAACGAGTATGAAATATGCAAATGCAGCATAAATATTTGCAATATTCTCTTCAATATTGAACTTTTAATTTTAAATATATATAATTATTTGCAGCTGTAAGATGATTGATAGATTATTTTTCAGTCAAATGCAACAACAACACGGCGCATGGAAAGCACTTCAGATTAAACATTGCACTTGTAGTTATTTGACAGCAATGAAAATGCGGATTGTTGTTGGTGTTTTGTTTTGTTTTTACAATGAATTTAAACTATTCGTGCATTTGCATCCTACTAACGAAGCGAATTTGTGTAGGAAAAACTCTGGGCACAGAAAGTGGAGCAAATTATTACATTTTTCGTTTTTATTATCTGGCAGATCTTTTTTTTTTTTGTTGTTAAATATTTCAGTTAAGTCGGGTTTTTCCTTCTTATATTCATTATTAACTTTATTATTTTATTATTTGTGTAAAATTCCGCACTTTGCTCTATTTCCATATAATAATTTTTTCGATAGTTTTTTTTTATTTTGCAAGTTGTATAATTCAATCGATTTAATTCGAAACTTTAGAAACACAAGAGATTTATTTTATTTTATATTTCGCTTTGTTTTTTGAACTTTGTACATTTTTTTATGCCATAGTTTTCTAATTTCTTTTTAGGATTCGGCAATCGGTCGTAGTTATTTGAAATTTTTGCGAGTTTTGTCAAAGAGAAAATCTAACGTTTTTTATTTTTGTGTTATGCTTTTTTTGTGTGATTTGATAAATATTTTATAATATTTGCCTCAATTTAGAGATAGCAGTTTATTGCAGGTAGGTAAGCTGTGTTCTTTGTTAAGTACTTCATTTATTTGTTTCTGTAATACGACCAGGTTGGTAATTTTTTTGTTTCAATTTATTTTTATTTTAAAAATTGGACCTTTTGATTAAAAAAATTGGGTTTTAAGCTTTTATTTTATTTTATTTTTATCCAAAATTTGTTTAAAAAATTGTTTTTATTATAATTACTAGGTATTTTGTGTTTGAGTTTTTAAAAGCTTTTATAATTTGGAAACTTTCGTACATATTCTGTGGGCAAAAAGTAAGGTGAATTTGGTTGTAAAATGAAAAATCTTTATTTATTCTTGTAAATCAATTGCATCCCCTTCAAAATAATCCCTTTACGATGAAACACACTTTATGCCAACGATTTTTCTAATCCCCGAAACTTGCCAAATAGTCCATTTCCGGTATAGCTACAGCACCTTCTTCGATTCAGCTTTTTCCTCCTCAATCGACTCGAAACACGTTCCCCGGAGTGGTCTCTTGAGTTTTGGGAATAGCCAGAAGTCACACGGAGCCAAATCAGGCGAATACGGTGGTTGCGAAACGATATGCGTGGAATTTTTGGCGAAATGGTCACGAAGAACGAGTGCAGTGTGAGACGGTGCATTGTCGTGATGCAAAAACCAAGAGTTGTTGGCCCATAATTCTGGTCTTTTAGACGAATTGCTTCACGTTAACGACGCATAACGCTCAAATAATATTCCTTATTAACAGTTTGACCAGGTGGAAGGAATTCATAGTGCACCAAACCACGAAAATCGAAAAAAACTGTCATCATGACCTTTATTTTTGAACGACTTTGACGTGCTGTTGTTGGCCTGGCCTTGCCGGTTATTTCAGGGTCGTAAGCATAAATCCAAGTCTCACCTCCCGTAATGATGCATTTGAGCTTGTCCTGATAGTCTGAAAGCATTGTTTCACACACATCAACGCGACGACTTTTTTCCAAGAAATTGAGAGTTTTCGGTACCAAACGAGATTTGACTTTTCGTAGGCCCAAATGGTCTTCCAAAATGGTTTTCACAGATCCTTCTGATATTCCGATCATATCAGTGAGGTCTTTAACAGTCAACCGACGATTTTTGAGCACTAACTCCTTCACTTTATTGACGTGTTGGTCATCTGTTGACGTCGATGGTCGTCCGGACCGCTCCAAGTCATCAACACGTTCTAGACCCTCTTTGAAGTTTTTGTACCACTTATAGACATTTTTCTGCGACATGGTCGAATCACCAAATGCCTTCTGCAACATACTAACGTTTCCGCAGCCGAAATTTCATTCCGCAAACCAAATTTGATGGCACTTCTCTGCTCAATCAAATCAGACATTGTAAAAATCGAAAAATGCACTCTTGGCCGTTTGGTAAACACAAGCGTAAATATGTCACTCATAATGACATTCACATGAAAGTTGGCCCATCTCTAGAGCGAAATTTTAATTCCGCGAAGTTTGACAAATAAATTCACCTTACTTTTTGCCCACAGTAGTACATACGTTTTTTCGATTTGGAAACCCAAAATTTGTTATTTAAAAAACAACCTACTGTAATTTTTAAATAAAATTTAGTCTTGTCTCGATTTTAGGTCTGTACTTGATTAAACAAGAAAACAAAAGCTTTATTTTATTTTTATAATTCGATAAAGTTCGCGGTCTTCATTGATGTTTTTAATGTTATGTCATTCGAGAAATTATTTATTTTTCCTTTATTTAAAAAAGCAGATTTTTTTCATTTTTGTAGAGAATGTAAAACTATAAAATTCAACTCAACTGAAGCAAGTAATTTGTTCTTGTTAATATTCTTCGTTTACAGTTTTTATCGAATTGGTTTTTTCATCGGAAAAAAGTTCTTTTTTAGCTTAATTTGGGAACCCGTGCATTAAGGAAATTCCTGTAGCCTTTCAACCTGATGACGAAGCCGACAGACTTGAGCTGAGACTGGCTATAGAAGGTTATCGATCTGCTCATCTTAAACTTTCTCTCGATTAGTGAAAGCAGAATAAATTATCAGATTTCATTGTCGAATAAATCGAAAAAAGTAAGAAACGAAAAATCGAACGAAGACCCGCTCCGCTATCTTGTCAGTGTCATAGCGCTCGGGCGGCCAGCTGCAGTTTTTTCTCTTTCTTTCGGCAAAATTTATTGCAATAAACTGCCGAATTAGGAACTACTTCAATTTGCATTCTAAATGTCAGCATAAATTAGGAAAGCTTCAGCTCATATGATTAAGAAAGCATCACGCAGGAATAGATCGAAAACCAGTACCCCTCTCTAAGAGCTAATTCTGAGCTTGATCCCAGCTAGTTCGATTTCCAACAGGGCATGCATAAAATGCGTGTGCGCGTGTTTGTATTCACCACAGATTTGCATTTAATTGTTGCTACGAATGGCATAAATTAATTGAAATTTATGTGCTAGTGAGCGAGCGAGTGAGTGAATACACGTAAACATGTGAAATACACACAATTGAGCCTCCAGTAGCTCACACATACACAAACACACTTACACTGCTACCTTTACGTATTTTCAAAACTTGCAAAAAAATATGGGCATGTTTATTCAGGCGAACGCTTGTGAACGAAAACCGTCATATCTAAAATCCGGTATTCCATGGCATGGCTACGCGTGTCGCAAAACAAAACGATTTGAGAGAAAACCATATGAAAAAGTAAAATGTAAATTTGTTTCGATAAAAATGGATCAACCACAAAAAAAAAAAAAATTACGTATGCGGAAATCATTGCTAGCGGAAACAGAATTTGCAAAAGGCGGAAATTAAACAACAAGTATTGACCAGCAGCCAGTTGGATTTTTAAAGTGGCATGCACATTTTTGTGTTGCATACAAAAAGGCGCTCTCGCAATGGCACTATTACATATTTTACATGCGCTGATAAAGAAGAAGTGCAAAACGTGCATATCATCTTTCTATGGAATCATTGCTTTTTACTAGTATGCTATCTCGTTCGTACCTGTGCGTTTTTAAACAAATGTCTGTGCATGCACATTTACTTCTATCCATGTGAAAAAAATTGTTTCTGGTAAGCAAAAAATGTGCATTGAAAAATATTAAGTCAACTGAACGCGACCAAATTTACTTGAAAGTTTCTTTAAACTCCCTTTTTTGTATTAGCATTAAAGCCGGCTAAGCACTGGGAAAAGAAAGACAAAAGTTTGTTAAGCCTCGAAACCTGAAAATGTTCAGTTACAGAAAAATAATATGATACAATGACAGAAAGAAAAAAATGCTACCGGTATGCCACTACCCATGGCAGAGGAAAGCGCGGCTTTCTTGGTTAGTAAAAAGTGGGATCGATATATCAAAAAATATGAAATACGAATTGGCATAAGAATCAAAATGATACATTAGGTTCGCAACTTGTTTTATACGGATTTAAAAAAATGGGCCTCAAGTGGCGAGCTGGAATATTAAGGCTAAATTCTGCCGCAAGAAATGGACTAGAAATTGAGTCAGTGCACAGTTTAATCATAAATATTATTTCCATCATTTAAGGCAGTCAAGAGTGAGAAGATTTATAAGCCCTTGACGACCATTTTATGGGGAAAGATCATATAGCGAATCTTATCGCAAATCTTTTTAGGTAAAAAATAAAAACTGTTTTAGAATGAATTCAAACTTGCTTATCTATATAAATTTGATTATTTTCCTGAATAAGTTTTCTATATATGCCACAGTTTGAATCAAATCAAAAAATTTGCATTTTTTATTTGGTCTTAAGACTGTATCAAAAACTTGTCTAATGCAGTTTAATATGTTTGAAGAAAATTTTAAGCCGATTTGTGTTGTTTTTAGGTGCCTTAATAGTTTTCATTGAACCGTCTTTCCCTTTTCTGCGTTTCGAGTTTTCCTTACAGTTGAGTACAAGTCAATAGTCCATAATCGACCATTGTCCATAGTCGACCAACGACTTTCTTGAGCTCGCAAAACCAGACAGGGCATTGGCAATAATGGCCTGAAGAATTCATCACCAAATGAGCGCAAATATATGTATATACCTATATAGGGCCCGTTTGGCCGCCTCGGAGCTGCGATTTGACGCCGTTGGATTATTATCTTTTGATGCACTGAAGACCAACATACGCGATGTCATAGCTGAAATACAGCCGCATACAATCGAAAATGTGTTGAAAAATTGGATCGATCGTATGGGATGGTGCAGCCATATGAATGAAGTTGTGATCCATCATTAACCGGAAGGATTGTACTCCGAAATAAAAGAAACAGTTTGGAAAAATATTGAGCAGTTTCTTTTTTATAGCATTTTTAATTCCGTAAAGTTATATGGCGGACCCTGTATATGTATATTTAATTGGCGCGTACGCCCTTTTTTGGGTGTTTTGTGGTGTGCGTCTTAATGTTGCTCCACAAATAGAAATACCTACAGTTTCAAGCCGACTCCGGACGGCAGATATTTTTTATGAGGAGCTTTTTCATGGCAGAAATACACTCGGAGCTTTGCCATTGCCTGCCGAGGAGCGACCGCTATTAGAAAAATGTTTTTCCTAATTTTGTTGTTTCACCGAGATTCGAACCTACGTTCTCTCTGTGCATTCCGAATGGTAGTCACGCACCAATCCCTTCGGCTACGGCGAGCGCAAATGGAGCTAAATATTATGCATTGAGTTTAACTGCACTACAGCTTCCATCGCAGTGCATAGGCAGAAGATTAAGTACAGCTTTGAAAACTATTTGGACCATATGATTAACACATACGTCTTCATTTACCGGATAATGTTAGGGGAACCGCTGGACTTGTTGCAAAAAGAAAAAATACTTCACTTGAAATAATATTTCTCTTACGAGAACCTCTGTGGAAGTTCTATCGTGCCAGTGCTCGAAATAGAGCTCGAAAACGCGTCAAGTGCAAAAGGTAAGCGCAATACATTTTCAAAGTTTGAAATAGTGTTGAAGCACGGATTCTTACCCAGTGTCTGCTTCTGCCGAATTCTCGTTATTATTAGGCATTCAAAAAGCTGGAGTTCGCAGAAACACTGATATCAGTTTCGCGCTAGCTAACTTGAAGTATAACTCGGGTATATGGGGCAATTATAAAGTTATAAATATCTGAAAATCCTAAAAAAATTCCTTTGAATCTGTTCCGCTCTGAGTTGCCTCGAAATCAACAATAGTTAATGCTCTCCATCAATGGTTAAAGACTGAATGGGTTTCGTGAACACGTTTAACAATGCAAGAACTTTTATTGTATAATTCATAATAACTAAATTAGCCTTAGCGAAACTGATTAGGCCCAGTTAGCTGGGCTACGTAGTTATGTATGTAAAATTATATGTTTATGTTTTAATTATCGTTATATGGTTCAATTGGCGTGGGATTTTATTTTATTTAATTTTATTTACTTTATACCAATAATTTTTTTTTGTAACAGCTGATCTGACATTTAATTAATTTAGAGACTTTTACTAAATATATTTTTAAAATTTATTGTTTTACATAACGATTTACAAATTTGATAATTTGTTTTGAAATTTATAAATTGTTTTGTTAGCTTAGTATTTTTTGTACTTTTAGTTATCTCATAATTATCATTTTTTTATTGCTCGCATCAAATTTAGTTTTCGATGGCAAAGTTTTGATATTTGTTTAGTTCTCATGTTGTTGTTCTTAAATTGTTGTGTTTTTCTCAGATGTATTCTTCTAGTTTTTGTTAAGTTTTATGTAAAAGCTGTATTTAATATTGATTTAGTAGATTTATTAGTTTTGTTGTTGTTACTGCAGAACTTTTCCAAATGCAAACGATTTTTGTTTTGTTTTTTGCCTTTCACAGCTAGAATTTTTATGGAGTTTGAAGTTTGATTTTTTTAGGTTTCAATAAGTCTTTAAAATTAATTTGATTTGTGATTTAATATTAAATTTTTTTCTAGTTGGTGATGGGCCAAATACAGAATATTTCCAAATAAATTTTCACATCCAAAAATTCCATAGGCTTGTTAATTTTTTTTTGTTTTGAAAATTTGTGCTGTTCCTCAATGTAGAAGAATCCAAAATACATTTTTTTTTTTAATTTTTCACATCCAAATATTTAATGGATTACTAATTTTTTTATTGTTTTTTTATCATTAATTTATAATTATTTTTACTTTATTGTTGTTTTTTTCTTTGTTTTATTTTCAATACCCTTTGAAACTTTGCAGAATTTTCCTGAACTGCAATTTTCCTGAAACTATTTAAAAACTGTGAGATTTATAAATTTATTTTTATTTTTTATCATTGAATGCATTTTTGTTTTTATTAATCTTTAATTTGTAGCAACGTTTTAAAATGTTTCGCTGTTTCCGAATGCTGATGATTTTAAAATACAAATAATTATTTTTCCTAATTTTTATTTTAATCTTTGATCTCTTGTCATTTTTAATTCTCCACACTTTTTAGGCGCGAGAGCAGCATAATTTTCCTGAGTGCAAGCAGGTTTTTTTAGCAAATTTATCTCAAATTGTTATAGATGTTTGATTAAAAAAATTACTTCTTATTTTTAATTTTTAATCTTCATTATTTCTCTAGCATTTTATGAGGCAGAAGTTTTCAAAATATTTCGTTGTTTGCATACCAAATTTTTAGTTTTTGATTTGTTTGTTTTGGTTTATTTGGTTTTTGCGTAATATTTGAAATGTTGTCTCTTTGCTTATTTCAGCATTTACCGAATCCGGATAACTTTTTTTTCCATGAAAAGTTTTACGGATTTTTTTATTTTCATTTTTGTGTTTCACATTTTTAAAAGCTGAATAAATGCTTTTTTCAATTTTTTCACATCTAAAATAACAATACGTGAAATTACTTTTTTAGTTAATAATTTTCGCTGAATGTTAACTCATTTTTCTGATGTTTAATATTTTATTTTATTTATATGCACCACTGCATAGCTTTCAAGAGCTTCACATTTTTCATGAAAAGCATCCACTTTTCCGAATTATATGCCAATTCTACATAGGTAATATTAAGAACTGAGTATTTTAAATTGCTCCCTCAAAACTTCTTCTGATGATCATTTGTATTAGCATTTTTCTTAATTCATTATTTTACTAATATTACGAAAAAAAAATTATTTCTCACTTTCTTCAACCACTTTTTTTCACTTTTGTTTTTTTCACACACGTTCGTTCCACTCGAGGCAATCTTCCGCTGCTTACATGCGATCCGGAGAAATTCAAAACACGAACTGATTTCCGAGTTGAATTGGCGGCGGCGAGTAAGCGCCACGCACACGCATACACAAACTTACTCATATACGCAACTTCCTCCTCCGCTCGCACACTGACACATATCTGAAAAACTTTTCTCCGGCATCTGCCATAACATGCCGATACAAACATCAACACTTTCTTTGGAGACTTAGGAAAAGTGTTTACTGCCAGCGATAAGAAGAGTGGAGTGCTGTAGCCGCTATCCCATCCAACACCAACTTGCCGGGACAACACATCACCACTTAAAATGGTGTGAGTGCATAACCAGCTGACAGTTGGGCTGGCGGATGGACGGACTGACTTGACGCCGGCAAGAGGTTCAACAGCAATGGCAACACAAGTGGAGACAGAGACACCATGCGCGCCAAAAATACAGTTAAAAAAGACAACAAAAAGTTAACCACAAACACTAAGCTGCTGGTGATTTGTTTGGATTAGAATCGTAGTTGTGAGGGTTTGAAGAGGTATACAGCTGGTTGTGGGTGGCTGCTGTGACCTGATAATGTACATATGTATGTATTTTTTATGTACAAATGCTCGGCTTTGTAGAGTTCGCTCACTAGCACACAAAGTACACATACAAATGCTCGCACACATGTGCAACACTAATATTCATTCGCTACTCTCTGAACTGCCAGCTCTCGCAAGAGTGTGTGTGGCTTGTCTTGGATGCTGCGATTTGTTTTTGTTTTAAGTTTAGTTATTTCCATCAGCTTTACTGAGTTTTGGGTGCACGCGAATGACGGTAACAAAACAAAAGTGATAGGCGCGTGGGATTGCTATGCGCTGATGAAACAGTGACCCAGCTGTTGGAAAGCTTTACTCACAGCTGTGAGAAATTGGTTTGGAATACCGCTACGTAGGTAGGTAATATAAAAGCTTTTAGTGTATTCGCGCAATTTTCGGAAGCTTTTGCAAGGTTTGCGAAAAAACATAAAGAGGTTACACGATTTGCATAGCTTTTTCGAAATATAGTTTCCATAGACATGGACGGATAAAAAGTTCTTACGAAGTAAATTTTCTGAGGATGCCTGTTTTTGAGAAAACAGTGGAGAGCCTTTGGTCTAATACATATAAATCCGTAGAACCGACTGTCGTGGAAACGTTACTATTTTATGCGTAATCACTAGCTGAATCGAAGATTGACGCGATTCTTTGTTTGGAACATATTATAACTAAAACTCTTTCGTATTTTAGCCCATTATAGGTACAGTATTCCTTGTTGGAAGATTTACTTTTTAATTTGACCTTATTAAGCACTTATTGCATCGGCGTAATAAGTTAGGTTCCAGCTTAGTGGAAACCCAACAAATTTTGTTTGAGAATCCCCTTACATAGATATAGTTTACAGAACTTATAGAAATCCCTAAAGATAAAATTATAAAGGCATTAATAAACTCATATATCTCTGCATTCAAGCTATTATGCTACGACTCTCTGCGAATATCTACGATATGGCAGAAATTTAATTTATGGTTAGTCCCTCACAAATCGACCGCTCTTCCATTCAAACATTCCATTATAACCATTCGAAAATCATTGAAATGCGAATAATCAGTCAAACGGTATTATGTATGCTATGATCACCTAGAAACTGCGCTTTGACTATTTTTATAAAGGGCTATTAAGCATAAATGTCAGATGTCACCCATCCAAAGACAACTCGAAGGTTGAAACATAAAAGAGAAGTTACCATTGGTGAAATAAATTGTTTCTTTCTCGTGCTAACCGGCACCAGTTTGACACACCAACTGAAGCCAAGTCCTTCTTCACCTGATCACTCCAACGCAGAGGAGGCCTTCTTCTTTCTCTACTGCCACCAGCAAATATTTTCAGAGGCGGAGCGTGTGTATCCATTCGGACGACATGACCCAGCCAGTGTAGCCGCTAGATCTTTATTCGCTGCACTATGTCTATGTCGCCATAAAGCTCATAGTCCAATCGCCTGCGACATTCGCCGTTGTCAACGTACAAAGGTCCAAAAATCTTGCGCAGGATCTTTCTCCCACGCTTCTGCGCCATACGTCAGGACAGGCATGATGAGAGCCTTGTAGAGTGTTAGTTTTGTTCGTCGAGAAAGGGCTTTACTACTCAGTTGCCTACTTAGTCCAAAATAGCACTTGTTGGCAAGAAAGATTCTACGTTGGATTTCCAGACTGGCATTCTTATCGGTGTTAATGCTGGTTCCTAAATAAACGAAGCCTTTAACAACCTCGAAATCATAACTCTGAACAGCGACGCCTGCGATACGCGAGTGCGCCGACTGTTTCTTTGATGGCAGGAGGTACTTCGTTTTGTCTCGTTCACCATCAGACCCACTCACTTTGCCGCTTTTTCCAGTTTGGAGAAAGCAGAACTAATGATGTCAATATCAGCGGCATATGCCAACAATTGTAGGCTCTTATAAAAATTGTGCCTGAGCGATTAAGTTCTGCGGCTCGCACGATCCTCCCCAACGTCACACGACAGTGAATCACGTTGTCTGAAACCTCGTTTGGTAGCTCGTGTAGCTCATTGGAACAAAATTAGGTTCCATGTTTAATGACATGGATTACTCTTCCTAGCAAAAATCAAAAATGCGTTAAAAATTATTCTTAGGTCCTTTATTCATAGACTAATCACTTAAAATTCCAAACGTTAAATGAACCACCGGTTTTTCAAGCGTATTATAAGATCTGCTATATTGCATGGCCTACGGCAAAATATTTTTTGGTATTAGCTGAATGATATGAAAAATATCTCTAAAACTGAAGTTTTAAATGAAAAAGATTTTTATTCACAATTTTTTCCTAGTACATAGTTTTGGATGGTAAAATAGGCATAAACTAAAAAGATCTGCTTCAATACGCCTCTAAAAGATTTTAAGAGATATCTTTAACATGGTCCAGCTCAAGACTATCCCTTTTGAGACAAAACAAATTTAGTTATTTATGTATTGCCGTATATTTATTTCTTTACCCGCTTTGTAGTGCTAAGCCTTTGTTACTAAATGGGCAAATGTGAGGAATTTCAAAATTATCAAACCCATAAACTACTACACACATTCATACATACATCGATTAACAAATTGTGAAATTATAAAGCAATTTGGATGATTGCAGTTGTTCTATTTAAATTGTAAGCTAATTTAAGAGTCATCAAGAGTGCAGCGAAAGTGTTGCAACAATCAATTGATTGCCACATGAAAAACAGATTTTATGACATGCATTCTAATCGAGTATCAAAGAGAAAAAAATAAAGTAAAACTAGAAACGACAATCGGGAATCGAGAATGAATGGGTTTCATTTGAAGTCAACAACACTTAATCGGCGGAGTAGTAATCGAATGCTCGTATGCTTCCAATTATTTAGTTCAACTATGAGGTCATACAAGCATACATATGTATATACATATTTACAATAGTTTTTATTGGAAAACATATGGAGATATACATATAAATATGCTACATACATATATATACTACATATATATATATATACTACATATGCATATGGAGATTTGAAGGTTTTGTATCGTACGAGTATGCGCATTGCATTCAAATATTTTGTATGTATGTAAATTTCACTTATGCATATTTTAGTATTCAACGCCAATCATAAGTTTATTATATGGTTTTAGCATAAAATACAATTTGTGCTGTTCAAAAAATCTGTACTTGTTCAATATGATGTCGAAGTTTTGGAACTTTGAGAGCAGCTGGTTGTTAGTTTTAATTATCTCAGCTTAAAAATTTCATTTGTTTTGAGATTCTTCAAAGGTTATGTAAAAGAAACTTACTCACATGAAAACATAATACCAGAGCGATCGAGTCTTGCGTCCAAAACTGGACGCTAAATTATTTCAAAAATGTATAAAATACATTCTGTTAAACAAGAGCCAGGAATTGATAATTAGAAAAGTGCTTTTTTAAGGGATTGCCAAGTTTCCAAAAAAAAAAACCAAAACGACACATGGTGCAAATGTATGGAATATTAATAGAACATTATGGATACGATTTTGAGAGGGCGAATTCGTCGAAAAAACCGGATTTGTGTGGGAAAAAAGTTGTCAATATTATACTCTACTGGAAAGTGAGCCTTTTATATCTTCAAAAGTGCAGTTTTAAAAACACACAAGTATTGAAATACAACGTCACAGCAAAACTTAAACTCAATGGAATACTTTTCGAATTTTGCAAACACAACTCAGGCCAACTGCATTGCGTATTTGTGTATGTTAAGGGCAGGTGTTAGTGTTAGCGTGCGTCACCAAAAAAAGTTGCGGCTTTTCCACCAGAATTATTATTAATAATCCATAAAATGTCGGAAAAATTTTTAGATTTAGATGACCTGCATCGGAAATACCTCCAAATAACACATGGCATGAAAAGTCCTGGGCCTAACACATAGATGGCACTAGATTTATTGAATGCACCTCCTAAAAAAAGTTCCCTTCAAGCGAATCAATGGCTTGAAAAGTGTTATAGGGACTCCGCTCCATCAGATACAACAATAAAATGATGCCTTGCTGACTTCAAAGGTGGTCGTAGATACACCGATGATACATAAAGCAGTGGACGCCCAAATGAGGTTGTAATACTAGAAAACATCAAAAAAATCAATTTGAAGGATCGAAAAGTGGAGCTGCGTAGTTAGCAACGTAAAGATATCAAAAGAACGTACTGGCTTTATATTGCATGAGCATTTGACTTTGAGAAAGCTCTGCTCAAAGTGGGTGCCGCATTTTGTTTCATCAAGACAATGCACCGTGTGACAAGTCAATCAAAACAATGGCAAACCTACTGACTATTCGCATACCTAAAAAATGCTCGCCGGTAAGAAATTTCGCTCGAATGAAGAGGTTATCGCTGAAACTGAGACCTGTTTTGAATAAAACATAAATCGTTATACAAAAGTGATACTGAAATGTTAGAGCAGAGCTGAAATAATGGAAATTACGTTGATGAATAAAGTTAATTTTGAACAAAAATTCGTACTTTCTTTGTTTGGGCCGGGATTTTTGAGCCCATGTGTTATTATCATCATCTTAAATGATAGAAGATGGCCGAAACTGAACAAGTTACTCGAAATTACATAAAATTATCTACCAGATTAAAATAAAAAATGCATTCCAACAATATATCTGTATTATCAGTTTAAGTTCTCAAGATCTTAAAAACATACCATATCTATCTATACGGTAATAAAACTTTTGAACTGTCGTATTAGAACATTGAAAATATAGTATTTCAAGCCAGTAAAAAAGAAAAGTTTGTGAATGGTGTAGGGAGTAGAACAGAACATAATGCGAAGATAAAAAAAAATCATTTGTTCACTAGGAGGATGTTGATTATTTATATGACATATTTTTTATATTAATTTTCATTTGAACGCAGAAAAATTCATTTTTCCAAGCAGTTTTAAGTTGACGTGTCAGTGCAGCATATAAAGGTACAGCGACTCCGCTGGAAAGGCCTTATCGTTCATTTGAATCCACAAACGCTCCAGCTTTTCAGACTATTTCGAGGAGGCAGCAGAAGAAAACAAAGTCCTGCATATCATTGGGAATACTAGGTGGGGGAGGCTTTGGCTTTCCTTGGTGTATATAATTAGTGCCAGTTACCACCACGTGGAAACCCCAGTTATGCGTTTTTTTAACTCGACCGACATCGCTTATTCCGAGAGAAGAATGCTAGTACTTCTTAATATCAATGCACAAGATCAGCATCGAGTGCAAATCGAAAACTATAGAGATAAAATATATGATAGCTTCTTTTCATGATGGATTAGCTCTATTAGCTCGCTTTTTTTTATTTGAGAGCCAGATGGCATCACTTTATTATGAATGTAAAAATTAATCTCAATAAACCATAACTAAAGATCGAAAACAACTCATTTAAACTCAGTAGCTTTTCCAAAGTATCGCACCATATAATCGCCCGCATTGTTCTTTCATTCATTCGCGCAGATTTTCATGCATACAAATATAAGGCTGTGGGTGTTTGTGTGGGCGTAGAGCAAAGACACCGATACGATACGTCAAATCAAATTAAGAAAATTGTACTTTATACAAGCGAAAGAAAGATTTAAGCACGAGGATGAAAGAGGCGTAGAAGTGCTGAGGGAAGAGAGAAAAACAAAAACGTAAAGTGCGAGCAAAGGAATCATGTAATTCATTTCAAGTGGCCACACAGATGCACCAACTATGGTGAGCTATGCAGAAACGAGCGCGGTATCGGCTGTTAGCTGCTACCTTCAAAGAGTGTCTGTATGTTTACGTGCCAGCACGCCGGCCGGTGCGGCAAGCGTGGTGCAACTTATGCCAGACGCCTCAAGTGCTTTGTTTGGCAGCAACAATGTTGCAAGGAAGCGCGCGCCCAGCAATCAAAATACATGCGGTGATAAACATACATGCGCTCTTCTTGCAGTATGTGGGCAGTTTTTTGTTGGTTTTTCTTGTATACATACCGACACTTTTTGCTTGCAAGTTTTTACTACTAATTTCCATTTTTATTGAATCGATTGTAAGTATCGGAAAGCAAAAGGGGAGATACTCGGATATGTAAGTGAAAAAATTGAATGAATGAAATCAGAACAAATGAATCTGTGCTCCCACTTAAGCGATTGATAAGCGCCAAAAAAACTAAAAAAAAAAAACAGAAATTGACGGAGAAGTTGTGGAAAGTGAAATAAAGGCAAAGAATAAAATTAAATGAATAAATGCAAAAAGCACGGCAGCTTGCTGGCGCTTTTTCAAGCGAGCTAACCAACCCTCTATCGGCACTTGAGACTCAAAAGTAATCGTTTCGATAATTGTTGTGCTTGGACCTCGCATGCCAAAATTAATTTCATATGAAGTGCATCGTCTGTGCCATCGTCTGTAGTTGCTTTTGTGATAGCTGAAGAAAAACAGACGCCCATGCAATCGCATTTTCTTCATATGCAGACACACAGCCACACGCCCTTCTCTCGTTTATTTTTTATAAATTTTCAAGTGCACTTTGATAACAACAAATTTAATTAAGCGTCATGTCTTGTACGACATTGTTTTTGGTTTATTTTTGTTTTTCCTGTCAGCTTTCAGATAGACATGTGCAATGTGGCTGGGGATGGGCGCATTGAACTCTTTGGTTTGGAAAGTAGAGTATTTTTAAAACTACAAATTCAAAATAAACAGGCAAATAAAATTGTTTTGCCTTAATTTGTTTGTAAAAAACAATAGTGGGAATGGACATTGGGTACGAGGTATTTCCCTACAGGAAAATCCATTAGAGCCGCACTGGTGCACTACTACGAAAGTTAGAGCTAAAGTCTAGTCCACACTACTTCTCTTTTGCGCAAAAACCATAAAGTTTACACGAACATGCCCTACTAGTTGTGAATTACCATTCTTTCGTTCGTTATCAGTAATTTGGATTTAGTACCACGTGGAACAGTTGACAACTCGGTCTGCTTTCCTTTTTCAGTATTTCCGGCCTAGTGTTAAATTAGAGAAATTACGCTCTACGAGGTGTGTTCAACGGATATCGCGAATTTTGTGTTTTTTCAAAAATTATTTATTTATAGTATTCATTAATATTTATTTTGTCCCCTTCAAAGTAATCCCCATGAGATATTATGCACTTGTGCCAACATTTTTCCAATCTTCGAAGCACTTCAAAAAATCATTTTTTTTTCTTGTTCAGCTCCGCCTTCGATGCCGTATCTCGTCAATCGTAGCGTAGCGTCGTCCTCTTCAGTTTCGGGAACAAGAAAAAGTCACAGGGAGCCAGATCTGGGAAATACGGTGGCAGTAGCATCATTAGTGTGTTGCTTTGACCAAAAAGTCGCGCACAAGCATCGATGTGTGAGCAGGGGCGTTATCGTGATGCAAGAGCCAATTTTTGTTCTTCCACAAATCCGGGCGTTTCTGGCGGATTGCTACGCGCAAATTGCGCCTAACTTGCCAGTAATATTCCCTATTGACCGTTTTACCCTGTGGCAAGAACTCATGATGCACAACGCCACTGCAATCGAAGAAAACGGTAAGCAAAACTTTTACATTCGACCTAACTTGGCGCGCTTTATTCGGTCTTGGTCCATGCGGCAGCTTCCATTGAGATGATTCAGCTTTGGTTTCCACGTCATAACCATAAACCCACGATTCGTCACCAGTTTTGACCCTATGGAGCAAATTTGGGTCGTCGCGGACAGAGTCCAACATCTCCTTAGCAATGTTCATGCGATGCTGCTTTTGGTCGAAATTGAGCAGTTTTGGTACGAATTATGCGGCGACCCGTCTCATGCCCAAATCATTGAAAACAATCGAATGGTACGAGCCAATCTATATGTCTAGCTCCTCAGCAACTACTCTAACGGTGATTCGGCGATTGGCCAATACCATTTTTCTCACTTTTTCGTCTGAAGTTGAAGTGCTCGGGCGTCCGGCACGCTTTTCGTCGTTCACATGTTGTCTGCCTTCTGAGAACATTTTGTGCCACCGATAAACTTTGCTTTGGTCCAAAGTAGCTTCTCCGAATGACACAGTCAACATTCGGAATGCATCCGCGCACTTACAGTTAGTAACATAAATAAGTATACAGGAGCCTGATTTATGGAATTGTTTGACGCTAACGCTTTCCTTAATACGTAATAAAAATATTTTACACATGGTAATTTCTACTGGGATAAGCTTTCATATGCGCCTTAATTTAGCTGTAAATTTTAGGTACTGTTATTCACGCTTTGCTTTGTCTTTGATGCCAGCGAAATTTATGTCACAAAAGTTAATGTACAGCAAACGATTGTTCAGTTAGCATAACATTTATTTTTACGTATTGATTAAAAAAGTTAAAGCTATTAAAATGAAATAATTAAAGTGAGTATAAAAATTTAGGGAACTAAGTTTTGTATTAATTTTTGCGACATTTTTTGTAATGCCACCCAGAGGAAAAGAGCTTTCTGATGATATAAAAAAAACTGATTATAAAATATCACAAGGAACATAAATCATTGCGAGAAATCGGTCGTTTGATAGATAGGAGATTTACTACAGTTCAAAAGATTGTGAATAAATATAAAAGTGCGGGGAGCACCACTAATAAAGAGCGTTGTGGGCGTCCATCGCTTTTAAGTCCCAGAGAAAAAAGCTTAGTCGTACGGAAAATTAGGGCAAACCCCAAAATTAGTGCCCCCAAATTGAAATCTGAAGTTGAAAATGAAACTGGAAAACAATTTAGCACCCCAACTATTCGCCGGGCTTTGCATAGTGCTAGTTATCATGGGCGCAATGTTAGGAAAAAGCCCTTCGTGAATAGTGTCAATCGGAGTAAACGGATTTTATTCGCAAAAGATCATGAAAAATATGACCAAACGTTTTGGAACCAAGTCATATTTTCTGATGAGTGTAAGTTCAGTATCTGATGGCCGTGAAAAAGTTTGGAGAAAAGTTAACGCGGAATTGGATCCAAACAATATGAACGGCACTGTGAAGCATGGAGGGGGCTCTGTGATATTTTGAGAATGTATGGCTGCGAACGGGGTTGGAAACTTGGTATTTATCGAAAATATTATGGACCGCTATGGTTATTTAAATATTTTGAAAATAATTTAAAAGAAAGCGCAACGAAATTGGGCCTTGGAGGAACGTTTATCTTCCAGCAGGATAATGACCCCAAGCACACATCCAACATTGTACTAGAGTGGGTGTTATACAATGTGCGAAAACAGCTAAAAACACCGCCACAGTCCCCGGATATCAACGCAATCGATCATTTAAAGCCGCAAATACATAAAAATCCGATTAGAAATAAGGAACAACTAAAAAACGTCCTTCAAGAGGAATGAAATAAAATACCACCAGCTGTAACTGACTGGCAGCTGTCAACAATTAACTGAACATTCAAAATATAGTAGTTCGACCATTTTGGACAGACATGAGTGGCATTAGTGAGAGACATGAGTGTACATATCGCCACAAAAAAATTGAAATTCGAAAATGCGAAAATTCAAAATGCGCGATACTTTTTGAACATACCTCGTACATTAAAAACCAAACTCTATTCATAAATAAAAAGAATATTTAGAAAAAAATGTTAATTTCGCCTCCTGCCGTATTATCCCTCTGTGATATAAGTCTGACATTTGAATGTAAAAGATGATGAAAACGTTATCTGAAAGCGATCGTATTGACGGCGGGACGAGGTGCTTTGAATAAAATAACTAATCATCAAAGTAATAATAAATAAATTGCAGCCAAAGTTAAATGTGTAGATTACGCTCATTTTTTGTTCATTAATTGAGCATAAAGAATTTGCTCACCCAGTCCAAACAGTCACTAGAAACTTTTATTTGGGTGTCTTGAAGCGATTCGTAGCAAAAACTTATCAGCCGAGAGTTGCGAGTGAATTTCTGACAAAAAGACAAATTATTTTGCTACATCATTTAACTTTTTCACCTAATTCTGTGCCCTTCGACTATTATCTATTCCCGCGATGAAAGGAATCGATTGAAGCCAACATTCTAATTAATTTTTCTAAAAGGCACATGGAGGCTCGTTTGATAACTTGTAAACACATGAGAAATTTTTCTTTCGATTTTGGGTTTTTATGAAATATATTATAAATACTTAATTTACTTTACTTTCTTGGATTTAAATATGTAATGAATTGTTACAATTTGCACTTCTATTTTTCATTCAGTATTTATTGGTGGGTTACTGAGAATGGGCTATACAAAGTTTCGACCCATATAAATCGCCAGGACTGGATGGAATCTTCCCAGCCATGCTCCAAAAGGTAAGCCACCTTGTGGTATCATGGTTAAGAACGATATTCAGGGGATGCCTGAGGTTCAGCTACGTTCCTGTATCGTGGAGAGAAGCGAGGGTTGTGTTTATTCCAAAAGCGGGAAAAAGCAACCCTCTATACTCAAAAGAATACAGGCCCATTAGTTTGACTTCATTTCTCCTGAAAACGTTAGAGAATTATCCAAAGCGCAGCATGCTTATACTAAAGGCAGATCCACTGAAACTGCACTTCACTCACTTGTACTAAACATAGAAAAGGCGTTAGAATATAAGGAGTATGCTCTAGGAGTATTTCTAGATATATGTATCAGGGGCCTTTAACAACGTGACAAAAGATGCTATTTTACCAGAGAATGTTAATGCAACATTGCATTAACATTCTCTGATTTTACATAGCATAGAGTCACTTAATGTGCAACCCGCGGTTTATCTATGGATAAGGCAGCTATTAGCTAGCAGAAAGATAAGAGCAGAGTGGAACGATGCGACCGTCACCAAATATGCATGCAGAGGTACTCCGCAAGGTGGGGTACTATCGCCGCTATTATGGCTACTAGTAGCAAACGAAATTCTTAAGAAACTTGACAGAGGGGCACCTAAACTAGTGGCATATGCCGATGACATAGCTATAGTAGTTACAGGAAAGTACCTGGACACCATCAGTAATGTGATGAACAGCACTCTCAAAACGATACATCAATGGGCATCTCACGCAGGGCTAGGGATAAACGCGGGAAAAACGGACATGGTACTTTTTACCAGGAAGTACAAAGTTCCGGCGTGGAACCTCCCGAAGCTAGGCAACAACGAATTACTTCTCAAAGATTATGCAAGGTACCTCGGAGTAATATTGGACAGCAAATTGCTGTGGAGGCACAACGTTGAGGAGAGGGTGAAAAAGGCCAGTAATGCTTTGTACGCATGTAAAAGAATGCTGGGCGTTACTTGGGGTCTATCACCCTCCCTGATGCATTGGTGCTACACAGCAGTAGTCAGACCGATATTGCTGTACGGAACCTTAGTATGGTGGACTGTGACAAAAAAACTGACATACTTAATGCCGCTGGAAAGGATTCAACGTCTCGCTGCTCTGTGCATAACAGGAGCGATGAAGACCACTCCAACGGCGGCGCTGGAAATGATACTCAGCATGCCACCTGTTGACCTCATGGCAGAAAACCTGGCAGCGAAATCCGCGAGGAGGCTAGTGGCTGCGGGGGTATTCACCCACAGAACCTTCGGTCACAGCTCAATAGGAAAATGGAGCTCAGGTGGCACAGACTACATGACTCCGTACTTTAATTGGGAGAGAAGGTTCCGCACTACAATTGAAGAGGAGGGATGGCACAAAGGCATGAAGCCTGGCCATAGAACCTTTCACATCTATACAGACGGCTCGAAAACTCCAGACGGAGTGGGAGCGGGTATCTACTGCTCAAAACTAGGAATAAGGCAGTCTATCAAGCTGCCAGACCACAGCAGTATTTTTCAAGCGGAAGTTTTTGCTGTGGGGAAGGCCGCGGAGCTAGCCTACACTAGAACAAGAAAGAACTCAACAATTAATATATGTATACGTGGATAGTCAAGCAGCAATAAGAGCAATAAGCTCATATTGTATTAAGTCCAAAAATGTTCGACGGAGCAGGGAGGCCATAGAAAGGCTAGCCGAAAACAGTAGGCTGCATATCTACTGGGTACCTGGTCACAAAGGCATTATAGGGAACGAAATAGTAGATGAGATAGCAAAAAGTGCTGTGAGACTACCATTTGAACAAGAGAACGACATACCGAGACCGCTAAACACAATATACAATGAAATGGACGACCACATGAAAAGGCAAGTGAAAGCTAGGTGGACTAACCTGACCACATGCAAAACAGCAAAAGTCATGTGTAGAACTAACGACAAAAAACTCACTCAATTCGTACTTATGCTCTCGCGAAAGGAATGCAGAACTATCATAGGTATGCTAACAGGTCACAATCTATTGGCTGCACATGCGTACAAGATAGGGATTGCTAACACGGACAAATGCAGAAAATGCAGAGAGGATGTTGAGGAGACTTTAGAACACCTTCTGTGCGTTTGTCCGGCATTATCAAAAACGCGACTAAGATGCCTGGGAGCCCCACTGTTTGAAGGTCTGGAAGACGTCTCAAAAGCGGAGCTCCCAGACCTACTTAGATTCGCCAAAAGCGCTGACATCCTACATGATGTCTACTTTAGGGATTCATAGAGGTCGGTCTCCATCTGGTATCGCTAGGGACCAAAAGGTCTATGCGTGGCTTATTGCCAACCAGGCTAACCTAACCTAACCTATTGGTGGGTTAAAAAAATTATTGAGAGGAGAAACTAACATCGAAGCAGTCACAAAATGTACTCTGATTTGGGTTTTTTTAGCATAGAACGTGGACATGTCTGCCGCAAATGTCAATAGCATACAGCATTATCGCACCATTTAGGACGCCTTAACATCGGTTTTTGGAAGAGGCAAAATATATGTGACTATTTATTTGTGTCCTTTTTTAATTATTGCAATCATAGCAGGTTGGTAATTTACGTTTATTTTAATTTAAATGTGACCAGTCTAAGCTACGCACACAGTCCACAGTCCACACTGGGCATATGGAGGGAACACTTCTGCAATTTACTTGCTGGCGATGACGCACACAACTCCGACCCAGTAGAAGATGACCCGATACCGCCAGCGGCTCAAGAATAACAAAGCGGCTGGCGCTGATGGCTTGCCCGCTGAATTGTTCAAGACTGGCGGCGATGTGCTGATAGGGAGCATGCATCAGCTCATCTGCAAAATATGGCTAGCAGAAAGCATTCCCGACGATTGGAATCTCAGTGTCCTTTGTCCTGTACTGAAGAAGGGTGACCCGACGATCTGCACCAACTACCGGGGCATCAGTGTTCTAACCATCGCTTACAAGGTCCTGTCTAGCGTCCTATGTGAAAGACTTAAGCCGTTTGCCAACACACTGGTCGGGCCTTATCAGTGCGGCTTCAGAAGTGGTAAGTCCACCATCGACCAGATTTTCACATTACGCCAAATCCTGGAAAAGACCCATGAAAAGCAAGTCGACACACATCATCTCTTTGTCGAATATAAAGCTGCGTTCGATAGCCCGATAAGGGATTGCCTGTACGCCACCATGTCTGAGTTCGGTATACCAGCGAAGCTCATACGGCTTTGCAGAATGACGTTGAGCAACACAACCAACTCCGTCAAGGTAGGAAATAACCTCTCCGAGCCATTCAGTACCGTTCGAGGTTTCAGACAAGGCGATCTACTGTCATGCAATCTCTTCAACTTTGTGATGGAAAGGGTGCTCCGAAAAGCAGGTGTGCATCGTAATGCCACTATTTTCTACAAATGTGTCCAGCTCCTTGCGTGCGCCGATGACATTTACATTATCGGCCGCTGTAAGCGAGATGTCACGGCTGCGTTTTCTGCTATCGAAAAGGAATCATCACGAGTGGGTCTGGCGGTGAACTAGGGTAAAACGAAGTATATGCTGTCTACAACGCGGAACACACGGCGTGTAGGAACGCACGTCATTGCGGACAACTATACTTTCGAAGTTGTGCCAGAATTTATTTATCTTGGCACCGCCGTTAAGGGGGAAGTACCTTTAGAGGGCCGAAAAAAACCAGTTTTTCGTGATTTATTTTTGGGAAAATGAAAACAGTGCACATGAAAAGAAAAAAGCGTATTTAACATTATTATAAATAAGCAATTAATTGAGTTATGGCGGTTCACGTAAATCGTGTCGCCGCTGACATCGAATTCGGCGTAAGCGATCCTGACCGCAACTTTCATCTGAAATCATAAAATCAAACATTATTTTACTCAGGAGGGTTTTTTATCCTAGATAGACTACAATCTCTAGCAAATTCGAAGATTAACCATTAAAATGAGGCTTCAAAAAAAAACTTTTGGTTTTTTTTCCAAAAATTTTCAAACATTTTTGTGTTAAAAAGTATCTAAAAATTATTTTTTCTTTTCGTACGTAGTCTACCTAGAGTAGCTTTTTATGCCCTTTAAAATGAAACCTTGATGAAGAAAATTGGTTCAATACTTTTTCCGTAATCACTTACGCCAATTTGAAAAGCATGGTTTCGAGAAAACGCCGTTTAAAGTTCGCGGTCAAGGCTCGGTCGGCTCGGCGCGCGCCACTTTCAAGTGGCATATCTTCCATAATTTTCAAGATCGGCTTTTGAAATTTTGCAATAATATTCTTAGAGCATATACCTATCGGTTAAGACAATAAAAAACAAAACGATTTTTTGAAACGTCTAAAGGTACTTCCCCCTTAACAGCAACAACGATATCAGCCTGGAGATCAAACGGAGAATCACTCTTGTAATAGGTGTTACTATGGGCTAAGTAAGCAATTGAGTAGTCGAGCCCTCTCTCACATGACCAAACTGACACTTTACAAGACGCTCATCACACCCGTGTTGCTTTATGGCGCAGAGGCATGGGTAATGTCACAAAGCGATGCAGTCGCTCTCGGGGTGTTCCAGAGAAAAGTTCTTCGTAAGATATTCGGTTCTGTGCGCGTTGGCGAAGACTACCGTTCAAGAATGAACCACGAGCTGTATGAGCTCTACGCCGACATTGACGTAGTTCAACGCATAGCCATCCAGCGCCTGCGTTGGCTAGGGCATGTCGTGCGTATGGATGAAGAAGCTCCAGCAAAGAAGGTGATCGAGGGCGAAGTCCAAGGGAGCCGACGCAGAGGAAGACCATTGCTTCGGTGGAAAGACCAGGTGGAGGAAACCCTATGCTCGCTTGGTGTACAGAATTGTAGAAGGCGCGAGCGGAGCAGAGGCGTCTGGACAGAGCTAGTGAGGTCGCCGTAACTCGGTAACGGGTTTTTATGGCCACCTAAGTAAGTAAGTAAGTCTAAGCTACGCTTCTTAAATACAAATTCACTTACAATTGTAGTCCGGTACTGGTGAAACCGTGCCAGTTCTGAACCGGAGGCTTCGTTTGAGTAGTACAGATTTTCTCCGCAGGGACGCAATGCAAACGTGTAGATATATATACGAATGTTCCTATTGCAATAGCACAAATGTTAAATTCCCGTATCTATGATGTTTTGTATTGTTAGAAAGCTTGCTCAGTTAACCAAATAAACATTTTTAATGAGCTCAATGTTAGAGATTATTATTGCATACGAGTATTTCCTAAGATAATGTTCTTTATACATTTGTATATTTTATGCACATATTCTTAGGCAGTCTGTTGTGCACGCAAGCAGGCAGCAGGCCTTGGTATGATACTCACTGGGGGCGTTAAATGTAAGTAAGTTTTTTATAACAGATCTACTGCAACCTTACGATTTTTTTAATCGCACCTTGCTCTTGTTCATATAGGTAAAATTAGAGTGCGTACAATAACTTGGAACCACATTTCCCGGGTAACGTGCTACATAGTAAAATTAAATTTCACGGCAATTTTTCAATTTGCATTTCAACTGCTTCCACGAACACTACCATCCATCTTATTGAAATCAATTGAAAGTAGAAGAAACATCGGGTCGCCGAATTTTTCCTATGAATGATTAATGGATATAATAAAACCCATTGCATGTAGAAATTAGTACTTTTTAGGATATTTACTTTCTAATATGCAATCTAGTCTTATTAGACTACTTAGACTGAATGAACCTGAACTGAAGCTTCAAAAAAACGCTTTTCATAAAAAGCCATCTGCCATTTAGAGGCGGCATAAACCTGTTGGATCCTCTGTTTGCGCGACAACATAAAGGTGTATATCACAAATTTTTGGTGAAGATTGGCTTAAGCATCTATGACACTTCGGACAAAGACAACGTGTCGCGCATACAAGGCGATCGGTGGACTGATCCCAAATTATCTTGGTTCATTTGGCTTAGAATACAGTGAACGAATCTATAAACCAATCAGAAAAACACGTTCGATAACATCTCATACAACTGCAGTTACCCAGTTGAGGAGCATAATACGATGCATGATGAAACCAAATAGACTACGCGCGGAAGTCGAACCGGCTTTCAGACGTATGAAGCGTATGGAAGCCAATAAATTATAAGGTTGGAAGTATTTTAGTGCCGATTTGGCTAAAACTAAGCTATATATAATTTTAAGTTTTGCTTTTTTTATTCCCTTTTTGGTGAAATTTGGTATTTTCAATTGCATGCAATCGAAAAAAAGGGAAATGGCGAAATGTTTTCGTAAACTTGAGTTTTAAATTCCTCGAGAGCTGGTTGAAAAAGTGTACAACTGAAGTCAAGAAAATCGAAATATTTTTCACTTGCTGGCCTCCTGACCTAATAGTAAAATTATTTGGGTGCCACGCCATACAAAATCGTAGACAGGGACTCTTTCTCTTAGGCCTCATCGTTCGCTTTAGTGCGTCTCACAGTATGTATTTTGTTACGTCTTTATAATAGGCTAATATTTACAAAACAAATCTGTCTAACTTCCAATTTTGCCATACAAGGCCACGTCCTACAAAGCCCCTTGCTGCATATGAATACAGTTATAAAATCTAAGAAAAGCAATAAGCAGTCACTCAGAAACAAATTAATACCACTTTCACGCCGTTTTATACTAAATGAAAAGGAAAGTTTGGGCTCCGATAAAGATTTTCGTCAAATCCGCTTGGCACTCTATGTGTTAATAGAGACACCAACTTGACGCTAATGAGCATGAAAAGAGATGTCCAAATATACAATTATATTTTGATCTTGAAGACAAGTTTCACACTTCCTCCCAATATTTTTATCTTATCGCCAAATATTTCGGGAAATTGTGAGCTTACAATGAAGGATATTTGTGAAGAATTTTACATAGTGAAGGTAGCACACAATTTTGTCTTCTAAAAATTAATTTGTTTTTCAGAATTAAAAAGAAAGCAGCTCTACTTACCTTGAACATGAGTGGATTGCGATCGATTTCAGCTTCGGCGCTCTCACAAAGTGATTCTGATTCGGAGAGAAACGCGAGAAACTACACACCATCATTAGAAAATATAGTTAGTTATTTGATTTAGAATTACAAAGAAAAAATATTAATTTGTAAGAGGCACATACTTGATCCATAGCGCGGTCGAACGACTGAAGACTGTGTACGGCGGCATGAAGTTGCTTGCCACGATTGATGACGCCATTATTTAAATTTGAATATCTGAAAAATATCAAAATTTGTTAGTTCATCTCGCAAATGTAGCGAACCTATAGCATTCACTAAAGCTTATTTTGTGCTAAACAAAGGTGTGGTAGGATAGAAACTGTTGGTGGAATAACGACTCATCAGCAAAGGTATGAAAATTTTATCGACAGATTTTAATTCTGTAGAATATGTCGCTTTATAAACGAAAACTTATTTGTTGGTACATCAAGATGATAACACAAGAATCTGAATGTGAAAACATGCACCATTGCATAAGTACAGGGTTGCCCATATTCGACGGACCCATCTGGCAACCCTGTATCTTTTGACAGGAACGTCAAATCGCTTAATGGCATACCCCGTTGGAAGCGTCAGCCCAAGCAAATTTTTACCATGGAACAGTACAAGCCACGCAAGCGCTTCCAAATTGTTGAAATTTGCATTCAACAGAAGAAGTCAATTGTGAAAACTCAACGTGTGTATAAAAAATGAAATAATGTGAAAAGTGCTCCTTCTAAGAACATGCTCTTGAAGATGCTCTTTCTAATCCAAAGAGGCCAAATCAAAACCAATCAAGGCGATCGGATGAGAATATTGCTCTTGTACGGGCCAGTGTTGAGACGTCGCCAAGGACATCCCAAAATCGCCGTTCTCAGCAGTTGGGCATTGCTCGGACCACTTTACAACGAATTATTCGCATTGATTTGCATTTATTCCCGTATAAGACTCGACTTGACTTGACAAAGAATCAACGAAATGGTTGAAGATGACGCGCAATTTCGGAACAAAATCATCATGTCCGATGAGGCTCATTTCTTATTGAATGGGACGGTAAAAAAGCAAAATTGCCGTATTTACGCCACTGAAAATCCTCAGGAAATTCAAGAGGTACCTTTTTACGACGAAAATGTCACTGCTTGGAGCGGCGTTAGTGCGAAAACGATTAATGGGCCGTTTTTCTCGAAAATGAAGATGGCAAAGCTGTTATCGTCAATCAGGGGCGTTATCGCGATATGATAACCACTTTTGTGATGCCAATTATTCATCGAAAGCGTATCAGGCAGTTCTGGTTGCAACAAGACGGCGCTCCACTACACACAGTTCGCACCACAATCGATTTTTTGAAGAAATTGTTTCCTCATCGTTTGATGTCGATAAATGACGATTTTGGCTGGCCACCGCGTTCGCCCGATTTAACGCCATCTGACTTCTTCTTGTGGAGATATTTAAAATCAAAGGTTTATATTAATAAGCCAAAGACCATAGAAGAGCTCAAGAACAACATCCGCGAGGAAATAGCCGCTATTCCAGCCGAAATGTTAGCTAAAACCATGGAAAATGCAGCAAAACTGTGTTTCTTTGATTTAAAAAAAACACATGGGTCCGTCGAATATGGGCAGCCCAGTAGATTGGCGAAATGAGCCACAACTGTTCAGATTCTAGAAAAAGTGGTTCACAAAAAAACCTGAAGCGCACTCTTCACAGCTGATGTAAAATTTATTAGCGGCGCCCATTCCCCGTATTGCACTTTCATATACTGGTTAGTATTCCAGTGAGAAGAGGCCTAGTAAGTTCCGTTTCCTTCGTTCGTCGAGTGGAGATTATACTTATAGGTATAAAGCAAATAAGTTTCATTAGGCATTTAGCCAACTTCTCACACAATTTGTGGTGTACGTTCTGAAATTGTTAAGACCTAAATCTTTGTGCCGACTTTGTGCCGGGAGAAAATCACTCAGAAGCTTGGCCTGCTGACCGGCGACCGTTGTTAGAAAAAAACTTTGTCTATCATTTCATTTGTCATGCCTACAGTAGAGGTCGAACACGGAGCAATCGAATGACACTGGTGTACAACTCACTCGACTGCAGCGACAGTTGAATCCTCCTGTTTTAATAATTACTGGCCAAAACCATCTCTTCCACACAATAATGTACACATTTACAAATAAATTAACGGCCGCCGTAGCCGAGTGGGTTGGTGCGTGACTACCATTCGGAATTCGGAGAACGTAGGCTCGAATTTCCGTACATGATTTTTTTTCAAATAGCGGTCACTCCTTGAAAGGCAATGGCAAACCTCCGAGTGTATTTCTGCCATGAAAAAGCTCCTCATAAAAATATCTGCCGTTCGGAGTCGGCTTGAAACTGTAGGTCCCTCCATTTGTGGCACGTCAGAAATAGGTAGAGGAGCTCGGATAAACACCTAACAGATGTGTATGTGCCTATTTTTTTTTTTTTTTATTTAAATAATTCAGAGACTACCAAAGTATCAGTGTAAATTTCAAAGTGTTTGTTTGGTTGGCAGTGACAGAAAGAAATCTTAACTTATTAGTTTTTGTTTTAACATGTAGAAATATATTTGACCAACAATAAGCGGTATGAAACAAACCAGTGAAGTTAAAAAATGAATGGCCCGAAGGCATCCTCACACATTAGGGTCTTAAATACTATGCACGATTATTAGAAACCAAAAGCACTCACCTTTGATTGATAGCCTCTGTCATCTTTTTGATGCGCGTAGTATCATCCGAAGGATAAACGGCAATCAACTTTTGTGTCAAGGCATTAAAAAGTTCAAATTGTTGTTTATTCTGATGCAGCTCGGCGTGGAAAGACTGTAGAATTATAAAAAAACAAAAAAAAAACACACAAAGATTAAAATAAAATATCTAATTAATAATTCGAGCAGAATTGCACCACTCAGCGTAAGCAATAAGCCTCGCAGCTGGACACCCACCTTTTGCTCCTTCTGCTGCGCTTCCAGAACATCAGCGGTAGTGGCTACGCTGCCCATACGTTCAGCGCGTGCCTCCATGCGTGCCAGCCATTTTTCCAACTCCAAACGCTTAGTTTCATAACTGCGTACCAACAAAAAAAGAGAAAGTAGCGAGTGAGCAAAATTTTGAAATTAATGTGCATTAGCTTTATTAAAATATAGCATAACCTCTACTACAAGGTTACAACTACACTCCATATACTCACCGCTGTGAGTCGCTGAGCATATTTTTCAATTGGGCAGCGCGTTGCAGCACACACTGTGAAGTCTCATCCCAGTGTTCGCGTAAACGGGTAACTAAAGAAAAAACATAACAATAAAAATCAGATTGTTTTAAAGGAGTGCTTTAGTGTGGAAAAGTTAGATATGTTAAAAATTATACAGAACTAAAAATAATGGAAAAATAATATAAAGATTACAACAAAGGTGAGTACAAAGAAACAGTGTGCGTAATTGAGCTTTCACTTGCAGCAGCAGCGGCAGCAGCTAGTGAAGTAAGCGAAAGCTTTATATAAATAGACAATTTGTGTTATGTGCACTTTTTAAGCAGCTTCAGTGAAAGTATTCACGAGAATGCAGTTTCGGGCCATACTTGTGACCTTCACCGATGGTTGGCCCTACCTGTAGTTTATTTATTTGTGCTGCCCAACGAATAAAAATTGAACCTGTGGTACCGGAAACCTTTTTGTTATTTTCACAATTAAAAATAATTGACAATCATGCAAACTTTTTTATGTAGCATTAGTGGCATATGTTAGGGAAGTGGGGGCTAAGCTTATTATGGTGGCAAGGAGTATCTTTTTCTTTAAAGCTGGGTCAGAAATATGAATGAGCTTTTAACTCCCATGTAAAAGTTATCTTAACTCTTGTACAGCTTTCATTTCCAAACGATTTTATTTTTTAAAACTGCCATGAGTACTTTCAATGCATATTTTTTTATTTTTACTTTCATAACTAACGGTAGAGCAAATTTATATCCAATTAATGGCAATTAGTAGGGGAGTGTGGGCAAAACTTATTGTGGTGAAAAGAGGTATGTTTTTCGATTTTGACTCAAAAACATAGATGTGCTTCTCTATCTACATATAGAAGTTTTCTAAAGCTTTCATTTTCTAAAGCTTTCATCTTCTGAAACTCTCATTTTCAAAGCTTTTGTTCTCTAAAGATAGAGGTAGAGGTAGATAAACTTATGTAACTGTAATTCTACTTATGAAAGTTTTTTAAAGTTATGAACCGTTGAAAGTTTTTTAGAGCTTTCATACATTTCAAAGTTTCTAAAGCTTTTACTTTCTAAAACTTTTATATATGCCAAAGGTACTTTTTTTTGTTTTTGTTATTTGACAAATGGAAGGGACTTTTTAGTACAGATGGTCACCAGATGGATAATGACAGTTCTTCAAATTATACAAACATTTTTTGTCACCTACTTTTTTCCGATTTATTTTTATTAGTGAGTTGTATTTGCTTTTTATTATGTGTTGTGGCATTTCTTTGTGATTAGCTAGCAAAATATTAATGAACGACATTTATTTTCTGTTAACTAGTTCATTTTTAATCATTTTTAGTGCTATTTCAGTTAAAAATTCCATAGTTTTTTATTATTTAGTTTTACCTTTCAAACAACAACGCATGTAATCCAAATCGGCAGCGCAATGAGGCGCTAGGGAAAATTGCTTTAAGGCTATGCAATGAATAAAAACATAATTAATGAAAAAGAACTTTTAGTTGAAACATAAAATATTTAGAGGCAAGAATATCACGGATACTTTATGGGTACAGAAAATTTGGTTTTTCAGAAATCTTGTAGATAGTTAGCTCGTGCTACTGGACGGTTAGTATTAGTCGAAAACAAAAAAAAATAAAAAAAACAACGAGAAGAAACTTCGCTTATATCAAAAGTGACCATGGGGGTTGCAGTCTGAATTGAATTTGAAAAAATCGAGCCAAGGAGCACCAGGAGATTTGGTGGCTCCTAAAACACTCAGATAGTCAGTTAGATAGTCAAGGAGGGAGGGAGAAAAGTATCAGAGAAAGAGATAGGAAAGAATAGAGACAGAGATAGAGATAGTTAGTCCTGTGAGAATTTTCCAGATTCTTTGGCAAATCTGTAAATATCCTCCAGTTTTAGAGAGCGAATATTACTCATTCTCATGACATCGGAACGCAATACTCGTAGCCTTGCTCTAGCATAGCCAGGACACTCACAGAGAAAGTGCTCAGTGCTATCCGCCTCTTCCAAGCATGTCAGGCATACCGGGTTCTCGATGATTCCAATGATGGTCATATGCTGACCCCATGGGTTGTGTCCTGTAATGATGCCGACCATCAACCGAATATCTTTCCTTCTAAGTTTCAAGGGGTTGCAGTCAGTTGCCACCTAAAAATAAGTGTAAGACTAATGCGCTAGCTCAAGATACACCCTTCACTCTCAGCAGGCAGAACAAAGCCGAATGGCTATGCATCATAACCTTTGTGCTTACTGAGCAATGCCTGATTGGCTTGCAGGTTACTAAATTGGGTTTTCCTGGAAACGACTTTTGTAAAAGTTGTCAAGATGTAGAAGAGGAAGAGCCTGTATGAAGTGTCCCAAGTAGCTGGAGGATACTTTGCATATTTCAATGTCATGAACCAAAGGAAACTGACGTACTTGAGCAAGAGTGGATTTTAGAGGGTATGTGTAATTTGTAATCTAAACCATACGTGCGCACCCCAATCTTAATCTATTTTGATGGGATTCCATTTCTCGTTGCTCAAAGGCAAGATTTATTTTGTACAAATCTGGCATCCCTGATAGGCAAATTAGAATTTTATTGTAGCAACCCTAAATCCTTTCTAGAATCAGCTCCCACACACTCAACATCTATCTCTTCACTTGTCCTCTTAAACCAACTCATCTACACCACTTTTCTTAGGTATAAGCACGTCGAAACAGCTTGCCTGCAGTTAGATTACATCGCCAAGGACAAGTGACCAGTTAGCTGACTTGAGTACAGGTAACGCCTGATTTTTGGTAGACTTTACCGTACTTTTTAGTATTTTCTTACTTTGAGCGGCGGTTTCTAGATCACAAGCATAGATCTAAGTCTCCTCTCTGGTTTTAATTTATTTCGTGAGCGCTTCGAAATTCATCTTTTTATGGTTATTGACGCGTCACGCCATTTCTGAAAAATAATTGATTGCCTTGACTTCAATGTTCTTGGTCCATTCGAAAATACAATCTTTCAACTTCACTTCTTCTGCCTTGAAGAGGTAGCTGAGTTGAAAATTCGTAGTAAGCTTTCCATACCGATAAGGGTCGAAATAATAGATATTTGCATGGATCAAATGTGAATAAGGAAACAATTTCAGATAGCGAACCGTCTATCAGCTTGACGGATTTTCACTTCCATGTTCGAAGTTCTGTGACAACCACCCTCAGTTTTTAAAAATTAAAAAGCAAAAACAATAATGTTACAATATGTTGGGTATTTTAGTTTGTCCACTACGGGTTCCAGGAAATGAGGTCGATAATGACTAGACTGACTCAGATTCATACTATTTGCGGACAACAGTGCGTACACTTCTCTACTGGGTGGAAGATTAAATTGCGGTCATTGGTCTAATAAACGACTGGGTTTATTTAGAACGAATATGAATAAGCGGTCGCCATAGCCGAATGGGTTGCTGTGTGACTAACATTGGGTACTCGGAGAACGTAGGTTCGAATCTCCGTGCGTGAACATCAACTTATAAAAAACGGCGGTCGCCCCTCGGCAGGCAATGGCGAACCTCTGCCATGAGAAAGCTCCTAAATATGTAAATCCCTCCATTTGTGCAGCAACTAGAGGGACCTACAGTATAGGAGTAAGAACTGGGCCAAACACCCAATCAGGAGTAAGCGCTAATTATATATATATATATATATAAGAAATAAGACCCTCTGTGAAGCGAAAGGTTTTGAATACCTCTTCAAGTATCATTGCAATAGGTCCTCCTCACAGGCTACCCATCTGTTCAAGTTCGTACTCTGCTGTGTCTCTACCGAAGAAAAATGCGGACTATGTCCATTCTTGGTGGGATCTTAATTATTTTTGTGTTAAGGAATATGCATGTATCTTCTCATATCTTATGCCTAGCATTCTCATCATTCGTAGTGAACTTTTTCAGGCAGAGCTAACACCTTTCTTCTATGGGGATATCTGTTCAATCAGCTAACCAAGGAGACAAATTCTTCTTGACGATCCTCAAAAGTGGTGAAAATATCAAGCCATTGGTTGATTTTAATGAAACTTCGCATAGAGAGGATTGCAAGATGGCCACTTATGAATCTTAAGCTAGTTTTTCTTAATTCGAAAGGGCAAATCTAATATAGAGATCGAATATTAAAAACAATCATTAGCTTGTAATTAAACTTCGTTGCGGGCGGGTGTCTATGGCTGGAGTAACACTTGCAATTAAACGCAAACAGTTAAAATTAAAAATTAAGCAAATAATTAAAAAAAAAGTATTTATTTTAAATCCTTAATGTTTTGTAAAATTAAAAAAAATAAAAAACGAGGCCAAAAAAGGTACTGCTGGAACCTGAAACCCCATTTATTGTAGGCACTACTCGACAAATAACAAAAACTGACTTCAGATCTTGAATTAGCGCAAACGTTAAAGAAGAAACCTTAAAGAAAAAACTGCATATCAATCGACAAAGTTGGAAAATGTATAACACGTTATATATGTACGAGTAGAATACGTTGGAGGACAAAATGACCCAAAAGTCGTTCCAATAAGCGGTGTTTAATGGAGGTTAATGACTACTTAGTAGAACGTCAAATGCTAGGAATATTACAAAATATAATTTACACAAATTTTTATCGAAATTTTAAAAATTTGGCTTCTTTGCGAAGAAAAAGAGTCCATTGAAGGCTTTTAATTTCTTCTACAATTTAAACAAAAATGCGGAAGTTTGTTGGTTTAGTTTACTTTAATTCACGACCCAGTTTTCCCCAATTTTGAGGCGATTATGAAAAATATATCTAAAATCATGAAATAAAAAATAAAAAAATTTAAATTAAAAAAAATAAAACATCATCCCTCCATTCCACCGGCCTACCCGCAATTCCGCCACTGGCATTTTGCACCATCTGTGTCTCATCGTGCGAAGAACGTCGTCGCATGCGTATCTCCTCGCGCGTCAATCCACCAGCAGCTTGCGCGGCGGCTGCTGCTGCAGCGGCAGCAGCCGCAGCTCTAGACTGCGCTTGATGTTGCAGCAATGCAGCGGCTGCTGCCGAACCTGGCGTTAAACCTGTATTATGCATCACATTTCCTGGGACATTGCCCAGCAGTTGTTGACGTATTTGTTCACGAAATTCACTGCTCAATGGTAGCGGTGGTCCACCCGCACCACCACCGCCACCACCGTGGGCGGCGCTACTGCCGCCACCACCACTAGAAGCGCCTATATTGCCTGAACCATTACCAACGTTGGCAGCAGCAACTGCACCACTTCCCACACCCATCATATTCGATTTGCTAAAGTCCTGCGATGCTTGTACGCGATGACGACTATATTGCAACTCCAATGGCAAATTACGATCCAGTGAACGCATATGCTGCTCGATAGTAGAACGCATTGCATTTTGCTCACCGGTTTGGTTGAGCGCCGTGGCAGAACCCTGCAGCTGCTGTGAGCGCAGCTGCTTCAACTCCTCGAATGATTGTCGTGCGGCAGCGGCCACAGCAGCCACAGCTGAGTTCTGAGGCATGACAACAACGTCGCGTGCGACAGTTTCGTCTAGGGAAAGATTACGTTCGTAGGGTGGACCTCGTAAGTTCAGGTTAGTGAGCGGATGACGTACACCAGCGCCGCCAGCCAAACCAGCTTTAAAACTCAAATCAAAATTATTTTGTTGTGCTGCAACAGCAGCAGCAGCAGCAGCCGCCTCCATGGAACGTAAATTCATTTGTTCTTGCATGGCGCGTTCCATATTGCGCAGACCGCTTTCAATTCCGCGTAGTGCGTCCTCCGAACCGAAGTCTTCAGTGGGTGATATGCGTCCGATGGTAGAGGCAGATGTGGCCACAGCTGCTGCGGCGGCGGCGGCTGCGGCCTTCTTTGCTTCGCTTGCACGTGTTGGAGCCGGTGATGGTACCGCCGACTTAGGCAGCACATCAATACTACCCGATAGCAACAGTGGTGAATCGAAGGGATTTGAGCCTCGTTTCAAAACCTCGTTTGGCTTTTCTGGTGGCAAGGGCGGGCGATCTTGGAACTTTATGGCGGAGAGCGGTGAATTCTGCGCGCTATTTTGTGCGGAGCTCTGCGCCGAGACAGGTTTCTTAGGCAACGGCGGCGGTTGTCGGCCCGGTGGCGGTAACGGAAAACCATCTGGCAAGCTCTTAAGGCTGTGTCGCTTTGGCGGTATCTCCGGCGGCGGCGCACGATCGGCTGCGCGTGCCGGTATAGCAGGAACTGGTTTATTGTGCTGCGGTGGCAGTGGTGGCGGCACAGCGCCCAATGGCTTCGGTGGCAAATGCATAGCGGGTGTGCCTTTATCTTCTTGTGAGGCTTGTTTTCGCAGTATTTGTTGAGCGCGGATGGCAGCCTGAGCGGCAAGCTCGGAAGTGAGACGTGGTATTTCGGGCGCCAATTTTGGGCCCTCATTGTCCGCAGCATTGACAGGCGGTGGCGGTGGTTTGGCAGTCATTGTAGTCGGAGTTGAGATGTTCGACTACTGATTGTGTAATGTGCTTCTAGAAGTTGGTTGACTTAACGTAGAGTTATAGTTGATTTATAGTTTTTGTTTTTCACGAACCTCTAAGACATTGTGCGCTTTCGTTGCGTATGACTTGGAATTAGACTTGTATTTTAAATTAATTTATATTCGCTTGCTTTTCAATTATTATTTTTTCAATCACCTCACTTAAAAAGTGCAGCTGTGCGTGTGTTTGATATTTCAGTTTCGCATATTGTTGCCTACATTTAGGTGGCAAAGCACAATATTTGATTTGGCGTTCGTTTGTTTTTGTTAAACCGGTATTTTATTTGGTTTTTATGATTTCTTTCGTTTTCTGTTTGTTTATTGTTGTATTCATTTTTGTTGTTGCCTTCGTAGTAGCCACAGCGGCAGGCTTGCGCAAGTATATGCAACTGTTTACGGCAAACAAAAACGACAATAACTAGAAAATAAATAAACACTGTCGTAAAACCGGCGATAATGAAACAACAACAACAGCAACAATGAACACAAACTAACAATGGGAAGGCAATAGGCGCGGTAACGTCAGAAGCACTCACTTTCTCACTTTGCGCTCTTGCGTCCATTTATGCACTCTCACACTTACCATAGCGCTCTCTCTCTCTCTTCCACTCTGCCCACCCCACTCATGCTACAACCGAATTTTCTTGCTCTCGCAAAACTCTCGTCTTCCAGGACGTACAACACTGCTGTCACTCCTCACCACAGTTCATGCACATATTCACCACTCACACGCGCAATCTCACAGCCGGCTTTTACAAATGTATTTTTTTAGCTTACTTTTCAGCTTGTAGTGTAGTGTATACAAATGTTTTGGAGATTAAGGCCTGTCACAAAGTGTTCATTAGCAGAGCAAAACCCAAATTGGGACTTTCACACTAATCACTTGCCATGCGTTTCTTTCCTCCCTCCCCGCTTGCACAAATCCACCACTCAGGTGCTTTATAGTTACCGCTAACAAAATACGCTCAGTTAAAGGTACACTAAAATATATGCACACATGCATACACAATACATATACAAGTACTACTGTTTCCGGTACATCAAATTTCTCATGATTTCCCTCCCTTCAAACCCTTGCACTTCGAGCATTGCCCCCGAGGTGTGAGCTTTACTTTGCAATTTGCAAAAACGCATGTTGCGGCATTTTGTTGCACATGTAGGTACCCTTGCCACAAGCAAAAGCCATTCACTATGCAACAGCTATAAGTGGAAAGGACTGATGAGGAGGCGCGTGTGTTTGGCGCATCCGCCCACCTGCAACCAGCAACCACATATACACATTCACATTCAAACATACTACAGCCCCACATAGTTACAAAACTAGATTATGTATGTATTTAGAAAGGCGCTTGCAGCAACCGGCATTTGCGCCACAGCTACGCCTAAAAGTATGCTAGCTAACCTGCCTTCGTATACCCACGCATAGCAGAGTTTGTTTGCGGCCTATGTATGCACTTTATGTGCTTATGTGTATGTGTATATGTTCGCGCGTAGCATATCGACCTTTGCTTGCAGGTGCAATAACAACAAACACTAAAACAAAAACCAAATCTGCAGCATTTTGTATTCCATGGACTCTGCTGTCATTCTTCGTGCTGTTGCAACTCCACCGGCTGCAGCGACGCCTAACCACTTAAATTGTTGTTTTAAAACTTTTATAACACCAACAATGCTGAATGTGGTTTTTATTTCGCCCTTTTGCTTCTAGTTTCTATGCAATTAACTGCACTGTTGCTTTATGTTTACCACTTTATGTGGTATTTCACAAAAATAATGCTACCGCGTCATGAGGTAGGCAGCAATTCTATGAACAAAGTCTCCTCTTAGCTTTGGTTGCAAATGCGCATGGATGTGTGCGCATGTAGCCGAGTATTAGTGCAGTTGCAGCAATTGTATGAGTTTGCCAAAGCTTTCAACTTTCGAAGCGGGCGTGTGCGTCTGTGTGTGTGTCCAGAAGTAGGCAATAATAGGCAGTTTTCAGCGGACAAGGCCAATGTGAAGTGTTGACCAATCGAAAGCGAGCACGAAGTTCAACAATGACGTGATTTTCGTGAGAAATAGGAAAAGTTTTAAAAGTTTCAATGGAGGCTAATTAAAGTTGTAGGTAATGCTCAAATGCCATTATTGTGCATTATGAGATAAACATTTTTCCTGATATCCTTTTTCATTTTTTTAACACAAGTACTCTGAATAATTCCTTCAAACCTTCTTCAACAAACGCTATTAAATAATGAAATAAACTTTCGGTGAAACATAGATGCTGAGTACTTTTGCTTACACTACTGAGTAGCTTAAAATGTCTATAATTTAGGAAGGAGTAAACCGTTTAGAAATTCTACGATCAGATTTAGTGGTTCACATTTGCTACAGCATCCAAATCATCACTACTTCAACGACCTCAAACGACCAGTCGTTTTGAATACCTCATAGAGTTTCTGCATAGAAAAAGTTAGACTGAGAAGACTATTATGCCCAAGCGAGGGAAAATAATATCAGGTACATCAAATTGTGCTAATATAGGGTGGGCCATGTAAAATTTGCTTTTAGAATCGGCTATAAAAAAAAAAACTAATCAATGTTTTTTCAAATTTTTTTTTGTATTTTGAAGATTGAACTTTGTCATTTATGAATGAAAAATAATATCGTTCAAATGACTGCCACAACTGGCTTTACAGTAGGCCATTCGATCAACCCAATTTTTAAGCACATTTTCGAATGGCAACTTCGATTTCGTGTTTTAAAGCCTCAATCGTCTCTGGATGGTTCGCATAGCATTTGTCCTTAACAGCTCCCCACAAAAACTCGTCCATCGGGCTTAAATCACAGCTCCGAGGCGGTCAATTGATGTCGGGATTCCGGCTGATTATTCGGTTTTCAAAAACGGTGGCTAAAAGTTCGGGTGTAACTTTGGCAGTGTGACAAGTAGCACCGTCCTGTTGAAACCAAATGTCATCCATGTCATCCTCTTCAATTTTTGGAAACAACTCGTTGAGCAGGTCACGGTAACGCTCGCCATTTACTGTAACAGCGGCTCCTTGCTCATTTTGGGAAAAAAATGGCCGGATGATGCCGCCAGACCAAAAACCGCACCAAACAGTAACTCGTTGCGGATGCATTTGCTTCTCTACAGTAACGTGTGAATTTTCTGAGCCCCAAATTCGACAATTTTCTTATTGACGAAGACGAAGAAGAAGACTCACTACTTTGGAAATAGGTTTTCAATATTTCCCAATTTTGTTCAAGCGTATAGCGTCCCAATTCGTAAGTGTCAAGTCTTTAAGTAAATTATGAACACATTTAACATGTCATTTGTGTTACCGTACTCAAAAGAATATGTGGTTCAAAAAGCAAACGCTATATGGCCCACCCTGTATTAGGGCCCAGTGTTGGATTAAACCAAATCTAAGTCTTAGAGCTAATGAGTCTTATACTTCAGAGTTAATTGATCTTTTTGTATGAGTGAAAAATTGCCTGGGTGAGTACGAGAGTCCATTTTATATTTAGCGTCTTTGCGACGTAATTCGATATTTTTACCGAAAAGTTTAGTATTTTTTGTATTTATTTACATATAATGTTTTCATTTACGAGCTTTATTTGTTCTTTTTCGTTTAGTTCAAAAATTCATTTCCCCTAAAAGATAAATAAAAATTGTTTCTGCGATGATTAATTACTACAACGTGGATTATCGAGACAGAAGTGCATTTATCAACCTACTTTGACTTTGGCCACTGTGAAACGCTGGTAAAACGAGTTCTAACATGACTTTTGATCCTTGCAGAATGAATTTCATGAAGGCCGTCCAAACACTTTTGTTGCGCCAGAAACAATCGATGCTATGCGTAAATTGATGACGCAAGATCGTCATTCGGCAAACCGCGAGATGGAGGCTCTTCGGGAATTAGTGTGATCGGCATACATTCAATTTTGCATGGACAATTGCTCGATAAGATTTGTTCTCGATGGATACCGCATAATTTGGCAATTGCCCAAAAGGGAGCTCGTATCGATTTGTGTTAAAAAATTTGGAAGAAATTCAGGCGCAGTGGTTCAAAGCACGTCTATGACATCGCAACAGGTGACGAACCTTAGATCTATGCATATGAGCAGGCAAAAACAGCAGACGATACTCGTAGTATGGGTGTTCCAAGACGAGCTTAACTTAATCCAACTAAAGTTGTTGTTAAAGTTGGAAGAAGCACCTCAAACTAAATGGTCGCCAGTTTTTTTTTTTTTTTGTTTTTTTTTGAAAACTGTGGTCATGCCGCAATTCTGAGTGTTATACAACCATTTCTTTACAAGAGATTTTCGGAGAATCCAACCGCCAAAAACGAATGCAAGCTCTCACGTATCAGCTCAATCAAAGAAGTTTTTGAGCAACCAAAAGACAGAATTAATGTGTCATTTGTATTACAGGCCCATTGTGGCAATTAATGATTCATTTTTATTCTCGCACATCAAAAATGAAACGCAAGGTGAACATTTTTCAACGCCTCAAGAAGCAGTTGAAGCCTTTAGGCAGCTCGTTTTGGAGGCATCCGCTTCCGAGAGCCAAAAGTGTTTTGGCTTCGGTTCAAGCGAATGCAGGGTATTTAGTTCCAAGGAGAATATTTTGAAAAACAATAAAACCCTTTTAATTTTTATTGTATTGTTTTCATTTTTGGGCCCAAAATATAAAAGGCGACCTTCGCATCTCTCATCTGGAGTAGCTATGGTGGTTCAAAATGGAGCACGAAAGGGTACTAAAACGGGTACTAAATTACCAAGTTTTAACTATTATTTTGTTTTCAATTTTTTATTTTTTATTCTTACAAAGGTATAGTGAATACTACAACAAAAACCATATAGCTCGCTCAAAGCACCACATTTTTACACAGTTCCCAAAAATTTTTAAATAAAAAAAAAAATTAAAAATAAAAGTTGTGTACATTTTAATTAGAATCTTTAAAAGACGTCAAGGTATGCAATTTTATGTAACATTAAATTTTAGTTTCAAACAGAGCAGACGTTTAAAGGTGCTCTAAAATCAAGGTAGTATTTTATAGTAGAGGAAATGCGCAACACCGTCAGTACAAAAAATTATCACAAATCAACGATTTCCACTTAAAACTTAACCTTTGTTGTACAAATATTGAGTGGGCTATAAAACTGCATACCGAGGATTTTTATAAAAATTACTACTAAAAAGTTGGAAATACACAAAAAAAAATTTTATTTGTCTAACAAATCTTGTATTTGGACTACAGTACCCTAGCGAAAAGAAGGATTAGATATTTCAGCCGAAAGATAGGCACCTGTGCTCAGCTCAACCCAGCTCTATCTTAGGTTTATTGAGGCGGCTGCATGAGGCACTATGATGAGAAGAGCGCACAACAGAGCATGGGGTCGAAATGGAAACCTCATTTTCATTTATTCAACTGATTCGGTGTAGAAGAGTAAGAGATAGAGGATAGAGGATTTGTGAGTTGTTGCCTTTCTATTATAAGTTAATTTATTAGCACTTTTAGCACCTGTGACTTATGATCACACATCAAATAGGGCAATTTATCTAGCCTAGGCGACTTTGTAAAAGGTATTGATTTTCAGGGGAAATATAATAATGCAAAGAACATACTTATAATTTGGAACCAAAAAAGGATTTCTATATGAGAAGCCTTTCAAAAGACGCGTCTAGATGTTGTTCTAAAACAAAACAAGTTAAAATTTAAATTCTCTTTATTCAATTATAAGGGATAAATGACATAATTTAAAACGTCTGCAGCTAAAATCCATCCGCCAGTCGAAACATAAGTGCCTAATTGTTGACAATGCCCAGATATACGAGCAAATGGTCGCCTGTTTTTTCGGAAAAACTGGACATGTTGCAACCGTACCACTAGAACAACGCAGAACAGTAAATTCTGAGTGGTACACAACCATTTGTTAGCCAGTTGTTTTCCAAGAAATTAGGAAAACCAATCGCCAAAGACGGATCACTCTTCACCAGGACAATGCGAGCTCTCACACATCGGCTCAAACAACTGCATTTTTGAGCACCCAACACATCGAATTAATGGGTCATCCGCCGTATAGTCCTGACTTGGCACCGAATGACTTCTTTTTATTCCCGTACGTAAAAAACAAACTGAGAAGTCAACGTTTTTCGACACCTGAAGAAGCGGTTGCGGCATTTAGAATGCATGTTTTGGAGGTACCTCATTCAGAGTGGCAAAAGTGCTTCGACAATTGGTTCAAACGCATGCAAAAGTGTATAGATCTTCATGGAGAATATTTTGAAAAACAATAAAGTGATTTTCGATGATTAAAATTTGTTTTTGTTCTCTAATCCCGACATATAAAAGGCACCCCTCGTATTCTCAACAGAATGCCCAGTTTTTGGTTTGACAGTCAGTCCTTTTTCTATCCTCAACATAATCAATTCCTTAAAATTTTTTCACCAACCTTTGAATTCTGGACTAATTCGGATGATTATTCCCACCAAACAAATTACGAATCTTGCGAAATGGTTTCATAATAAGTTTCAGAATTGTACATCTGTCTAGACGACAAATTTCAGCGATGACATAAAAAAAGGTACCGAGTAGGAATTATTCATTACTGACATCTAGGCGTTACTTTTGTAAGACCCGTTACTATGTATTATTAGTTTCTCTCTAACTAAAGGGTTTTTCAATTGGCGTGGGTCGATTTTGGCGCCCTGTGGCAGCCATTTTGTTTTGGTGACATCTGTCAAATCTTTTGCTTATTATTCAGTTGTTTATGCCAAATCATCATGGCAAGTTACACGATTGAACAGCACGTTCAAATGATAAATTTTATTATCAAAATGAGTGTTCATTAACGCAAACGTTGCGCGCATTGCGCCCATTTTTCGGTAGACGTGGTGGCCCTTCCAATTTCTTATGGCCAATATTGAACCATATGGACCTAGACGACATGTGGTTCCAGCAGGACGGCGCTACGTGCCACACAGCAAACGCTATTTTATTCCATTTCAACATCTACCCGCCCTTATTGAAAAATCCTTAACATACTACAGCACCATTTCTATAAATTGTTGTGAAAGTTTTTAATGTTGAAACGAAAAATAATTTTTTTTTTTTTGATATTATAAATTTTGTAATGGAAAGTATAATATATAAGAACTTGTATTACTGAATAAATTCCAACTCTGCAGCTTTTATTTCAAAAGTCGGTAGGGAGGTTCAGATATTTGCTAGGCCAATAAAATAAATACTTGAATAAGCCATTCGCGTAACTAGTTTTTGAGGTTTGCCACCGCACGGGCGAAAGAAATAATAAGTACTAATTGCTTAACCCTTTCGCGCCTACTGGGACAATATGTCCCAGCCTCGTACAAAGTTATTTATTAGTTTTGTTATTCAATAAAACTTCCATCTTAACTGTCCCAATAAAAGTTCTTGGTTTCATTTATAAAAAACAAATCCCAAAAAAATTCGTATTATAATATACGTGGCATCACTGATCCAGTTAACAAGCACGTGTTGAGAAATTTTGACGATATGGCAAGACAAACGATGTCAAAAACATATGTTTCGCGGTCGTCATTGCGTTAGCATCGAATCAGTAAATAGTGCACTTAGAATTCTCCCTATATTGCATTTAATACATTCTTAGAATATCAGTAAAGGCGAGAAGCATATAATTTTGTATGTTTTGGGATCTATTGTCCCAGTTTGCATTTTACATGGGACTTATTTGTACCAATAAGGTTTTTCCCAGATGTCGAAGAAAAAGTACTGTGTGGAAGAGGTTGCAGATATTTTATATGAAAGCTCTGAAGAGGAAGATTTTAGCCCATCTGAGAGTAGCTACAAACCATCGTCAAACTGTGGTAATAGCAAAGCAGATGGAGATAATACTTATGAAGGTGAGAGTGATGCTTTCTATTCCGAATCAGACGAAGAATATGCTGCCGATGACATAAATTCGAGTGTGGATGAGGAAGAAGAATTATGCGAGAATGAGGTGAGTGAAGCACCTGCCATTGCCACCTGGACTAACATCATAGAAGATAGATGTTTCGAACCCAAATTTCGAATGCCATTAGAAAGAGATTGTCAAGTTCTGGTAGATCTTCCCAGAGAGTCTACCGAGTTCCGTATATATATTTAGAGAATTTTTTCCAAAAAGTTTGTGTACTTTTATTGCGCAGTGCACAAATCAGCGACTAAAAAAACTTAATAAAGAGAAGAAACATAATAGAGCATTAACCGATGAACATGAAAGAATGGTGTTTTTAGGCGTGGCTATGATTATGCACTACAACCATTTGCCATCATTACATGAATATTGGAGCAAACACGCATCAATGGGAAACGAAATGATAAAGCAAAGTATTTCTCGCGATCGGTTCACTTTTCTTTCTTCGAAACTATATTTAAATGATTGGGACAAACCTGATAATGCTCCAAAAGATTACTGTATTTCCGAAGTCGTTTCATGTATCAAAGAAAAATTCATGCGAATACGAAGTGTTAGTCCTTTTCAATCAATCGATGAATGTATGGTAAAATTCAAAGGTAGGTCCAGTCTAAAGCAGTACATGCCTATGAAACCAATCAAACGCGGTGTTAAAATTTGGTTGCGATGTGTTGCAAAAACAGGATATACATACGATTTGAATGTATACACTGGTAAAGATGTCACCACTAATCTTTCTGGAACTCTTGGAGAAAGAGTGGTTTTGAAATTAGCAGGTACTAGCCATGATAATGATGTGGCTGTTGCATTCGATCGATTTTTCACATCAGTAACATTGATGAAATCCATTCCATTTCCTGCTATTGGTACATATATGAGAAATCGAAAAGAAACACTGGAGATCGGGTCGCGACTAGAATGTGGGCAAAGCCAGTTCCAAATAAACTGCGATGGTCTACTAGCTACTCGTTGGATGGACTCGAAAGAAGTACTTGTTGTCTCCAACTGTCACAAGCCGAGCATAGGAGTAGTATATAGAAAGCAAACGGGCGGTAAGAAGGAAAAAGTTGCCTGCCCCTTAGCTATTGTGAACTATAAACGTTTGATGGGGGCGTAGATCTAGCTGATCAGAAAGCAGCGGATACGATACCGGAAATCCCAAAAGTGGTGGAAAAAGGTTTTTTTCAAGATGCTGATGCTTTCAACTGTTAATGCTTGGATTGTGCATAACGACCTGAACCGTAAGAAATCAACACTGATACAGTTCATAGTCCCATTAGCAGAGTCCCTTATTGCGGAAGGAACCAAGCACAAGGAGTTAAAAACTCGGCGAACTGGTGGAAGACCATCTAAACGCCCACGTACCGAGCTCTTGAATATAGGTGATCATTTACCATTAAAAGGTAGTTCTCGACGTCGTTGCGTACGATACACTTCCCTGCAAAAAGAAACGAGAACAAATTACGTTTTCTCTGGATGCAACAATGAACTTTGTTTCAAATGTTTTGCCCCGTACCATAAGTAAATACTTTTTCTGTAATAAAACACAAAAATACTAAATTTTTCCAATAAATTTTTTAAAACTAAATTCGACGGTTTATTAAATTGTCCCAATATAAATCCTATTGGGACAATATGTCCCAGGATGATGCAAGAAATTAAGGACTTTTTAAGTATGCAGAACATATTCTTTCTATTATATTTTTCGTCTTCTTTAAGTATGCGTGCAAGAACTATTCCGGTAGCGAAAATAAAACTCTGGCGCGAAGGGGTTAAACACTACACCTTTAAACAGATTAGAGTTTTATTACTTTTCTCGTGGATCTTATTTAATATTTTACTTCTGACGCTCATTAGAAATTAACTAAGCAAGAACCATTCACCTCTTCGACCCCTTTCTTTTCTATATAGGTACTAGGGCTTTTAGAATCGCTGTCTATCATCCCAGTACTTCCAATATTGCATGTTGTCTAAAAGTATACCGCATATTGCAACTTGTAAATGCTCCATCATATACAATAAAACGCAGTGAACTACTTTGTGGTTGATGTCAAGAACGCAAACAAACTCAAATAGATACTCAAACAAGAAACAAATGCTGCTACAATAGCCAAAAAACAGTCTTACACACACAAACATATACACACACAAACACTTGTGCACCAACTATCGAACACATACTGCAAGGCATACAAATGTTAAGGTTTTCAATTTGCGCAAGGAAGTAAGTGAGTAGTGAAAGCAAACAGCAAAAGCAATGGCATGTTATCTACATAGTTTGCAAAGACGAATACAAGGTTGCGACGCCCAAAACTATTCAGTGCTATTCATTTTTTCTTTGCGTTTTGGGTTCGCCGCTGTTGCTTGTACTGTTTAAAACCAGTAACTAAGTAAGTGTATGAAAAGACGAAGGTCTTTGGCTGCGCCCGTTGTTACTGCTATCTATTATCCCTGCTGTTGTTGTTGCTCATTCCATTATTGCTGCTTTTGTATGCGAGTTTCTTATTTTCTCGTATTGTTTTGTTGCCTTCGGGGCTGTCAATAGCTGCACTCGCGCTACACTTTTTATCCTTCACTTAATTTTCGTGATTTTTCACGGTCTTTAACCACTTTTTCTCACACACACCAACACACACACACAAGTACAGAAGTGCATACCAAGAAACAACTATAAAGTACGAAAAAATACACTTCACTCTAATATAGCAAGTGCCTTGATGTATGCACCTTTCTTTGCGAATATGCTAGTGCGAGTGCGTGTGTATTCTGACGCCTAAACATAGGCTTCACTCACTTTAGTTGAATTCTTTTTCTCACATTTTTTTCGTTTTTGTTTTTGACACACTTTTCAACAGCAGCTTTGTCACACCGCACTCAATCGCTTCACTACATTCATTTACTTATTTAATGCTAGTTGAATTTAATTGCTTTTTAAGCTGCTCAACACCGCAACCAGCCCACTACGCCCACACTTTCGCGTGCTCACTAAGTAAACTAATTTACTGGTAAGTATGTATGTAGTGCACTTTATGCTTCACTGGTTTATTGCCTGCCTGCCTACTTGTCTGTCTACGGGCGAAATTCAGCCGGCGGTAATATATCGCTATGCAGCGTGCATCTTGTGGCGAGAGGCGGTGAGGGCGGTTGGCGGAGACGCACAATATTGGCTGCAGCAGCATTTGCCTATGCTGCCACCCTGCTGGTATTGATTAACGGTACACCATTGTAGACACATTCAAACCACACACATATTCGTACACGTATCACACCACACACACACACACAGCGTTAAGTATAAACAACTCTAGGACACACGACCAGGCTGAGGTTTTGCTCGCTCGACTAGCTTGCATTTCACTGCCTACTTAGGCTTTTTCTCACATTTTTTTATCCTTCTTTATTTCTTTCACTGTGTATTTTCTCTCCATTTCTATCGCTGGTGTTGTACTCGTATGTTGTACCCAAGGATTTTCCTTAGATTTACTTGTTTGCAGCTTTATTACCGAAATCTCACTTCGATTGTTTGCACACTCCTCTTTGGCTTACTTTTTTTCCAATTTTGTATTCACAATCTAAGTGCATATACTTAATTTAATTTCATATTCCTGATTGTTTACCGCTTTAAGAAGTAACTGTATTTTAGTTTTATCGCGGGAGGATGCCTATGAAAATCACAACCGTTTGTACGCAGTTAAAAATCACGAATGCTTGTCTGCAGCCAAATTCAACATGAAAATCCTCCTAAAACTTACTATCACAGCTAAGGCGCTATGTTGCATGGTTCACCTGCCCTTGACTCCGTCCCATCATTCACCCACTCAAGGTGGGGTTTTGTTCAGCGGCGCTCACGAGCGAACTGAATATGAGAGCGACCAGTTGGTGGTGGTTCTGATTTAGACGAAAGCACTCGCAATTGTGGTGAAAACGAGTATGTCTCAGACGATACCAGACTTAATTTCAACTATTGTTAAGAACTGTTTTAGATGTACTTAATGTAGCTTTTGTTCCAAATTCGATTCAAAGTAATTGTGTTGTAATTCCAATTGTAAAATTATTTTTGTTTGTAATTGTAATGGTAATATTATTTGTAGTTGTAGTTGAAAATTAAATTGTACGTCTAAGTGTAATTCTAATTGTAATGGTAGTTGTAATTATAATTCCAATTGTAATTGTAATTAAGATTCGCCACTGTAATTGTATCCGGTGTAAGTCTAAGTGTAATTCTAATTGTAATGGTAGTTGTAATTATAATTCCAATTGTAATTGTAATTTAATTATGGATTGTTATAACGATTTTAAAAGGAACTGTAGTTCAATTGCAATTGTAATTATAAATAAAATAATAATTTTACTTATAATTGTTTGAGCCACCTACCACAGGTACATTTCCGCCTAGAAGTTAATTTCACACAGCCTGTTTTTTCCCGCCCAAAATTGTCGTTAGTCATGATTATTTCTCCCAGGTACTTCCTGCACTTCGACTAAAAAGAAATCATGCACAAGACCTACTTCCATTTCGCAAGATATACCAACAAAGAAAGCTGCCACGCTCTAAGTTCTCATTGACATCAGTGCTAATTATTTTTTTTTCGAAAAGGCTGCTGAAACACCTTTTCGGTTTTAAAGCCATGAGTACTAATTTTATGGGATGTAATGGAATGCGTGAACTTGCAGATTTGTCATATTAAGTAGATACATCAAAATAAATTCAGTATATTTTTTACATTTACTTTATTTACAATTGGGTCACCCTGTAGTCCCTTCTTTAAACAGATAAATGATTTCTAACTGCTCTCACGCTCTCATATAATTTTTAACATTTTTTTAACCATTCTTACCTTTTTCTGTTTACGCTCTTTTCCACCCCTTTTGTCAAACTAAACTGCTCACTCTTTCCACTCTCTCTCTCTCTGTCATAATCACTTTCTTATCACACATTTTGAGGGTTTCCATCGCCACCACCCTTAGTGGGGCCAACAAGCTGGCGGTACATATATATACATATACTCGTATGATACCACCAAGGGTTGTTGCTCACGCGCCCTCCAGGCACGCGGAATGCAAGCAAAACAAAAAACTCTATTAAAGGTAAGCCAAACAAAAAGCGCCAAAAAAATTACACGCGCAACACAAAACATCAAAAAAAGGGTGGAAGGCATATGGCCGCATGTAGCGTTCACTGATAAGCAAATCTAGCGGAACGCGAAAAGTAAGTGTTGCAATTTTAATGGCGAGGTGGTATGAAATATTTAAAAGTGGAAGGCAATAAAAAGCCAATAATTAAATGCATTTTTTTCGTAGAATATGTATGAAATATATATTCGCAGGCTAGACAAAGCCATCGTCTCAGTCAGTAGTCAGCAGTCACAGTCAAGCCATAGTCATACCCTAGAGCTACGTTATCGGAAAAGCCCGGATTTATATCTGATCAACGAGTGTTATCAATTCACACTTTCGCAGAACTTTATGGGTTGAATTTTATACTATTACAACAACGTCAAGTCTGCCTAGAGTTAAATAGTTAAACATAGCGATAAGATCTAGTTTGTTCCCACGACAGTCGGTTCAACATTACCGGAACGACGCGGATTTATATCCGGTCAAGGACTGTCACTTCAACAGCATTCCCCGTTTATGTATGTAATCGATGCAATACCCTCGCCGCTCATAAACAGCATGTGGAACCTTTGGCTTTTAGCGGGAATACTAGTGCGGCACTAGCCACATATGTGGCCACTAGTTCATAAACCCACGGAACGGTTATCATAGAGTTGGCTGTTCTGGGCTAGAATTGCGTAAAAATGAAAGATGGTTTAAGAATTCTACGGCCGGCTAAGTAAGATTGCTTCTCAGTTAAAAAGTGATTAGGTATTCAGTTGAGGATTAGGTGCTGAGCTGATTTCATTTCATTATCCTCGGAGACGGGCTGCAAAGGGCTTGTAAAGCTTCAAACAAATTATTTAAAATACTCCGATGCAGAAAAACAACTCCCATTTATGGAATTTGAGAAAGCATGCAACACTGCAACTTCGCTTGCTACCACACCAATATAAAACTCACCTCACCGTCTCCAGGCATTTTAACTTCGCACTAACTACTCGTACATACATAGCTGTAGTGTTGTAAAAAAAACTGAAACAATTACAAGAACTACCTAAAATAAAGTCTAAAATGCCAGCAACAAAAAAAAAAATTCAGCACATGATGAGAATACCAACAACGGTATGCCTGAAGCTGCTACAACTTTTAACATCACCACAAACATAATCCCTGCGGTCGTCAACACTCCAACGTGCCAGATGCACGACGAGACTGCAACCCCAAGCCCGTTGCAACAATCGAAACCCAGTCACCCATTTGCGTCCACCTTATGACTACGCCGGTGCAACTCGAGTGGGTGTGAAGTGGAATAATTGTGCGTGCACATTAAGTACGCCATTACCGTTGTATGCACCCATGATTTTGTTGCATGCGACTCGTAATAGCAACACTTGCAGCGCTCATTCAAGCTGCAAGCGGAAACCATAGCTTACAGAAACCGGCAGGCGACCTACCTCTTATCTCAGGCCCAAATTGATAATGAAAAAGAGTGGCTCATATATACACACAGCCATAACTACGTACATACATTCGCGCAGTTTTCACAGTTTTTGTTGAAGACATCGAACAGACAGGCAAATGAGTGAGCGGTGACATTTTCGACGTCTTTTAGTCACTCATTCATTTGTTTTGCTTCTTCTAATTAATTTTTCCTTCATTAAAAAAAAAAATCTATTCGCAAAAAGAAACGTGAAAAAAATGTCTTAGCTAGCATCAAACGAAATTCCTTAACAAAACTATTTCACAATTGCCAAGCTTGCGATGAGTTGAGGTTGCCGACGCTGTTGACAAGTTGACAATTCGAGTCAAGTGGCTTGGAAAGGAGTCGAGTTGAGCTTAGCAGCTATGTCGATGTAGGGTTGGTGTGGGTTAAGTATGCGGCTGAGTTGGCTAAGTTGATAATGTGTGTGTGCGATGAGACGCACGCGACTGTAGAAAGGATTTGTAGATCAGACAGGGATTTAAGGATGAGCTAATAGGTAACGAGTGACTGTGTAGGAATGAAGTGAAAGAAACCGGTGGGTGTTAAGTGTCATAATAAATTTTTTCAATAAACTTGTACATGCAAAAAAAAAATTGAGTAGGAAAATCAATTTCAATTGAGCATAAACTTCAGATAACTAAAGTAGATGGTAAGGTTTGTAATGCATAAATGAAATGTTGCATTCGCGGAGCTACTCTAAGTACTACTCGTACAAGAGCAGTATAGACGGATGTGCCAATAAGTAACTGATGAAAGTAGATACCGTTTGGACTGTCTATAGTACTTCACATGCATGGATTCGCTAAAATTACGGAAATGACAGATGCGGACACAGGATTATAGTGCTGATGTTTCATCTCGAAAGCAGTAAAGCATTTAATTGATAGGTGTAGAATTGGTTTGATTACGTTAGCATCGGGACAGAAAAGCGACTCAACCAAGTCCCACACATTTTCAGTAGAGATCGCTAAACAACTCCTAGCCGCCAATTCTTCGGACAACCTACCCTAAAATACCTATTGAGGACTTGCCTGAGGGGGCGGCAGTAGCGTAAAACAATGGCGGGAAATGGTTTTAGGCTCAATTATATTATATAATATCAGTTTAGGTGAAATCGCTTAATCGGCTACTGAAACATGTTTTATCATCATAAGTAGCCATTTTGCAAAAGGTTTACAAAAATTAATTGGTTAATTATTATCCTCATATCCACAGTTTGTCTAATAAATAGAAGCGTGGCGGACAAATTGCAACATAAAGTTTGATTATAGAAAAATTTAAATGCTGCAATTTGCTAGTTTTGTGAGAAATTTAAAAAGCGTAACTTGTTTTTATAAAAAGATTTCCACGAATGAATAACGATTTCAAGCAGTGTTCCTATGTACATGCATCTGCAGCAAAATATTTGAGGGCAAAAAGTAAGGTGAATTTATTTGTCAAACTTCGCGGGAATAAAATTTCGCTCTAGTTATTTTTTTCATAAATTGGCAGCACTGTTAATAACATCTGGACCAACTTTCATGTGAATGTCATTATCAGTGATATATTTACGCTTGTGTTTACTAAACGACCAAGAGTGCATTTTTCGGTTTTTACAATGTCTGATTTGATTGTGCAGAGAAGTGCCATCAAATTTTGTTTGCGGAATGAAATTTCGGCTGCGGAAACGTTTAGCATGTTGCAGAAGGCATTTGGTGATTCGACCATGTCGCAGAAAAATGTTTATAAGTGGTACAAAGACTTCAAAGAGGGTCGAGAACGTGTTGATGTCTTGGAGCGCTCCGGACGACCATCGACGTCAACAGATGACCAACACGTCAATAAAGTGAAGGAGTTAGTACCCAAAAATCTTCGGTTGACTGTTAAAGACCTTACTGACATGATCGGAATATCAGAAGGATCTGCGAAAACCATTTTGAAAGACCATTTGGGCCTACGAAAAGTCAAATCTCGTTTGGTACCGAAAACTCTCAATTTCTTGGAAAAAAGTCGTCGCGTTGATGTGTGTGAAACAATGCTTTCAGACAATCAGGACAAGTTCAAATGCATCATTATGGGAGATGAGACTTGGATTTATGCTTACGACCCTGAAACAACCGACCAATCAAACGAATATCGTGCTAAAGGCGAGGCCAGACCGAAAAGAGCACGTCAAAGTCGTTCAAAAATAAAGGTCATGATGACATTTTTTTCGTGGTGTGGTGCACTATGAATTCCTTCCACCTGGCCAAACTGTTAATAAGGAATATTATTTGAGCGTTATGCGTCGTTTATGTGAAACAAATCGCCTAAAAAGACCAGAATTATGGGCCAACAACTCTTGGTTTTTGCATCACGATAATGCACTCGTTCTTCGTGACCATTTCGCCAAAAATTCCACGCATATCGTTCCGCAACCAACGTATTCGCCTGATTTGGCTCCGTGTCACTTCTGGCTATTCCCAAAACTCAAGAGACCACTCCGGGGAACGCGTTTCGAGTCGATTGAGGAGATAAAAGCTGAATCGAAGAAGGTGCTGATGGCTATACTGGAAATGGACTATTTGGCATGTTTCGAGGATTGGAAAAATCGTTGGCATAAGTGTATTTCATCGAGAGGGGATTATTTTGAAGGGGAAGAAAATTGATTTAAAAGAAAAATAAAGATTTTTCATTTTACAACCAAATTCACCTTACTTTTTGCTCACAGTACGTTACAAGACAAAAATAGGAATTCTTTTCTGAAGTCTCCATTAGAATAACAAAACCAATTAAAGGGGTGAATAACAGTTACCAGAGAAGTAAGCTGTCAGGCAGATGATTGATGAAGTGACAGTAGATTACACAGAAGGAACACCTTCGCATACTAATAGAGATACCACCAAAGTAAGAAGCCTTTTAGTAATGGGAAATAATAATCATATACAAAATTTTATTAAATCAATAACACAAATCCTTTTCAAAAGAATTGCAAATTGTTTCCTCGGATATGAAAGAGTTCTTATTTGATATCACCATATAATTTCATAAGCGCCATCTGTTTAAATCAGAACTTATTGGACAGCACTACAAAGCTATAACATAAAATTTTGATTCAGTTTTTGAAACTTTAAAGAATGCGTTATCACCATTAATAACTATCCAGTAAGTAATGGAGCATAACTGGAAAAAAGTTATAATTGTTTTGTTAGCTCACAGGTCAATGGTTCGATACCTGCTACAGGCAATATACAAGGATGATAGTTTACCAGGTTTGGCCTTCAGCTATGGTGCAAAATGAAATTTAGCGAGTGACGACCTCGACTGCCATGTCACCGGGGGTTTTGCAATATAATTCTGCCAGCTCATTTCACACGTATTCAGAGACTCGGTTAATCTGTTTTTGTTCAGACGGCAACGAAGCAACATGAGCGAAGACTGTGTTGATTCTTTGCGTATATCGCCAACACAATCACAGGTTTTTCGTAAACAAACCGTTGCCATGACCACAGTTACGTCAGCCAATCAGTTGATTCTTTCAAATTCTCTGAGTGCCGGTTAACGGTCTGATATTCGCCACACCTCCTGAATTTCTTTACCATGGGAAATAACACTCAAAGACAGTTATACAACAGTTAAACAAGAGTGAATTTTTGCGTGAAGTTTTGTAAAATGTTGAGTAAAAAGGCAAACCAGAAAAGCTGGAGGGAAGTTATTTTAAGTTCTTCAAAGTTATTCAGTCCACATAGTTATTACTACTTATCCGCATAATATAAGCAAGTGAAGCTTTCCCAACTCACCTACTAAAAATAAAACCTTCCAAACAGCTTATTTCTCTGATATTTTTATTCACAGCTTTCAAAAAAACTGCGCAAGCTTTTGATCTGCTCTTTTCGCACAGTGCAGCTAAGGTAAAGAATAATTTTTGTATTGCTTTGCAACGGACGCAACAGTGCGCTCGCTGGAAATGACAAGCTACTCAAAGAAAAACAAAAAAAGCCCTTTTAAATATTTAACTTAATTTTATATGATACGCATATTTAAGCACATAACGTGACGGGCGGTATAAGAAGGCATACTTTTTATGGTGGTGCCAGTGACAACTATTTTCGAAAGAAACACACACACACCAATTCATACATTCTTACATATGTATTTGTAGATATTAAAATGGCGCGACGAAAGAAAGCGCTGGAACAAATTGCTTGTAAAGAAGTACGCAAGAGGACAGAAGTGGGAGAGGCATACATGCATTGTGCGTTTGGTTGTGCAACAGAGTGTAACAAGCACACCCGCTGGGTGCAGATAAAGGATAACAACATCAGTGATGCACAGCGGCGAGCGACGTCAGACTTGCGACTGGTTGACTCGCTGACAGCTATATGGCGGATCAGCAAGTGACTTGAAGAAGTGTATGCATACAGACATAATTACATACACACACACACATTTTCACGGAACGAAGAAGAACAAGGCTTTGCCGATTTAAGGCAGTCAACTGAGCACAGTGACGCTTAAACGCGATTTTCTTAAGACTTTCCTTTCCTTTTTTCTTTGTTTTTGTGGTTTCCTACTCCGGGTTGTGTTTCTCTTGTTTCCTGAGTTCTTCCAAGTTTTTTTATTCTACTTTTTCTTTGCGCTTATTATAAATTTTCTTAGTCATTTGTGTTTCTTCACTTTATTCGACTGGCTGACAGCGCGGCGTGTAATTAAAAGAAAAAGTTAACGACGAGGCTTATTAACCATTGAATGGCAGCAAATCTGTGAAGGAGTTGGCAATTGAGGAGCACTGAAAACACCAACTGTGGTCGACGGAGGCAGTGAAGAGGTTAAGTGGTGATGTTCATGTGTGGGTGTGAGCGTGGCAGCTTTTCATTGATTGCTTATACGAAGAGCTTAGGGTAGAGGTGGACAAAATTATGCTATATAACTGCAATAAAGATTATTTTGAATTTACAGAAATATTTAAGAAATTTCATAAAAATACATTTTTTACAGGTCATGGAAACAGATATAGTTCGATAGTATTTATCTGGAATAAAATTCAGTAAATATCATAGAAGAAATTATTTATAAGAAATTTATGAGATCGCAATGCAAACTTGTAGAACTTAAAAACAAAAAAACATGTCCATTTGGCTTTTTTGTGACATTTTCTTCAGCTTCTCACTCACTTAAAATAAGGCTAAAATTTATTGCTTTTATAGGCTTTGAAGCTGTGACCAAAACAACCCAATTTTTTCAAATAATATTTACCAGTGCCACCAACGTTTTGAAAATTACCATTGGCTTTCCAAGGCTTTTTTTGTTAATATATATTCTTCCAGCATTGCAATAACATTAAGTTAGCAAGCTTTAATTAGACATACCTACTTATAAGTAAATGAAAATACGATGCGGAATATCATATATCGCTAAAAGGCCGAATTCCGAGAGATTTATTGACCCGTAATGCTTTCGAACTTGTTACCACAGAGGGCATGAAACATCAAAGAGGCTGAACAAGTTTCTTCTACCATTCGAAGGCTGTATAAAGTTATAAGACCCTCCACTGGTCGGACAGCATATAGATGGGAAACAGAGTTCACCTTGTTGAGGAATGCCGCACGGAATGTTGCTGAAATAGATAGTCGCAGTGAACCTTAATGTCACCGTACATAAGGCGAGCTGAGAGGCTTTTTGTTGCCGAGTGATACGAGTGGTGGATACGATCTCAGTAGCCATTTTTATTTTGATAAATACTGCCAATTACGCCATATAAGAGTGGAGGTTGGATCAATAGCCGATACAGAAACTGTAACTCCTAAATACTATATCATTGCAGGTTGAAGATCAATCATAATTCATCATCATCAATAACACTGCCCTGCATCGGTTTTGCGAATAAGATGGGACCTAGTGATCCCGAAGGGAATTTTTGCGCTAAGCACGAATCCGAGTTCAAAAATTTTCCATTACGTCAGGTTTTCGAGAAAAAGGGGGTTGAAACCTGTAAAAAATAGCGTATTTGGCCATTTTTCAAAAATTGTGGAGCAGAACCCAGACGTGCTACGATCTTCGTTATTGTCAGTAATTGAAGGTTGAACTTTGCTCTTTGAAATAAGCCCAAACCCAAATTGTTCGCATGCACCCTTAGAGTAGGGGGTGTACTTATGTCTACGGGGGTAGGGAAAAAAATGAGCATAGGAACTTATCTACACCCAAGATAAGATATAATGAAAAGTGCAGTGTTCCTAAGGTATTTAGTGTCGCTGATTACAAATCTGAAGTCAAACATTCCATTTAAAAAGAAATAAAAAAAATCAAATTCAAATTTTCAAATCTAATACATCATCTGACACACGACCGCACGCCTGATAAAATACATAAAAAAAGTACCCGTGTATCGCCGGTTTTCGTCCGCCATTTTAAATTTTGGGAATCTGATTACAGGTTTGTAATCAGCGACACTAAATACCTTAGGAACACTGCACTTTTCATTATATCTTATCTTGGGTGTAGATAAGATCCTATGCTCTTTTTTTCCCTACCCCCGTAGACATAAGTACACCCCCTACTCTAAGGGTGCATGCGAACAATTTGGGTTTGGGCTTATTTCAAAGAGCAAAGTTCAACCTTCAATTACTGACAATAACGAAGATCGTAGCACGTAGGGTTCTGCTCCACAATTTTTGAAAAATGGCCAAATACGCTATTTTTAGGGGTTTCAACCCCCTTTTTTTTTGAAAACCTGACGTGATGGAAAATTTTTGAACTCGGATTCGTGCTCAGCGCGAAAATTCCCTTCGGGAACACTAGGTCACATCTTATTCGCATCAGAAAAATTGAAATTTGCAGGGCAGTGTAATCAATCATAGTAATAGGACAATGATATTGGGCTGGCCTCGGTAGTCTAGCGTAAGTGCACTAGCCTGCCATGCCAGTGGTTGTGGATTCGAATTCCATGTATAGCACGGCCCTCGAACTTTTCCAAATTTACCTACTTTCCCCTGTAGAAACTTATAGAATTTAAAAGGAGAAAGGATGTTGAGGACAGTAGTTACCAAATGGCTATTGAAAGAGCGCTAGACGGTGTAGCATCAGTGAACCTGAAGACGCATACAATCACAATCCAATGTAAAGGTCTTATCACTGACCTGAACACGGAGGAGAAGCTACTTGAAGCGATTACTCAGCAGGCACAGGTGAAAAATCTAAAGAAGTCGGCGATACGAAGCACACGCACCATTCCAGGAGGTACACAGTCAATGTATTTACCGCTGCGTGCAGATGATGCCAAAAAGGCATCCGCGAGTAAAGAACCCGATCGCACAAAACTGTGCAAAAGATTGCCACTAAGAAGGCCACCAAGCATCAAGCTGCAAAAACGATGAAAAATGTATGCTGTGTACCGGAGCACACGCAGCTAGCAGCGCAAAGTGCCCGCGCTACTAAGAGGCGGTGCGTCTTAGAAAAACATGAAAGTTCTTCAACTTAACGCAAACCATGGCCAAGCACCTCAGGACCTGCTATGGCAGACTGTAGCGGAACAAAAAATTTACAAAGTTCTACTTTCTGAACCATTTGAAAGCATTGACACCCACAATTGGATTGCTGATAGTAATATTGGATCGGCGGTTTCGCTGGTGGGCAATAAAACTCCTCAGTGTAAAATGGCGACAGTTCGCAACGGATTTACATGGATAAAGACGGCGATGTGTTTTATGTCAGTTGCTACGCACCACCACGATGGGCTCTACAGGAGTTCGAGCAAATGATGGTGGAGCTGGAACTCGAATTAAGGGGGAAGAGCGGCCTCTTCTGCTTGCAGGAGACTTCAACGCATGGTCAAGAACTTGGGGCACTACACATACCAATCAGAGGGGTCGGCTGGTTGGGAACACCGTTGCAGCGCTGGACTTTGTTCTTCTTAACACTCTTGGCGTATACACGTACGACTGCAAGATCTTGCTTTTGCGGACCGGCTAACTGCGAATACCACCATCTGAACGGTAGATTAAGGCATTCATTCGCATAGCGACCATCTGGCCATTATGATACAAACGTTCAGCATAGTACGTAGATACAAATCGGGTGTCCGCAAATGGCAAAATCAGCTTTCAACACTGCAACTTTTCAAACTTAACTTAACTGGGAATTTCAATGGTGTATCAGATTACTTCTAGTTTTTGGTATAACGGTATAAGTTCCGTGGAATCACTGAGAGTTCATTAAGGACTCCGGCATCGTTACTTTTCCATGTTACAAAACCTAACAAAATTCGTATTTGAAATCTGTTTTTGCAACCTAGCAACCAATACAAGGCCACGCATATTTAAGTGAAATGTTATTGCGACATAATTTTAGAGGAGCTACGAGTGAAAAAATATGAAAATAGAAACATTTGTACGCTAAAATGAAAAATTGGGCTAATGAAAGCATTGGAAGAGAATGGTTAAAGAGTTGGTCGTAAAGAAGTATAATAAAAAATTCAAAATTTCGTCAGCTTAACAACTGTCAAATTCCTGTCAAATTCCATGATACCGCTATTCGGGTAACGCGATAAATGCAACTTAACTCCATACTCAAAAGTGCAACTTAAACTTTTTTATGCACAACTTTGACTAAAAGTACGGTCGGTACTCGCAGGTTAAGTGCATCCATCAAGAAAGCACTAATAGCAATTTATGTACTTTTCTCTATAAAAATATTATATGAATACTCACATAAGAGACTCGTTAAGCTTGACCCGATCTTTTCAGCCACTAATGATGGCAACATTTTAACAATAGAGCAGCTTGCAACAAGATTTTGTTAAAGAAATGGCAATGAAAAGAGAAAAGCATTGCAGCAAATTCAATGTCTTCCACTGGAGGACAAGACGTCTCGCATGGAGGCGAACAAAAGCGCAACAATGGGTAAGCGCTGGAAGGCAAAGGGAAATATTCCTACATGCAGGCTATTATGCATACATACAAACATACATACATACATACACATATGTACATATGTGTATACATACGAGTACATGTTGATGTAAGGAGTGGGCATATTAAATCTCACCGATATAAGCTAGTAGTAGCAAAAGTTAGTTGCAGCTAAAAGAGATGTATGAACTCAATTGCAATTAACTCGGCTTTGACAGGCTGACGCCGAGCTTCCGATGATGAGTAATCTATGCGCTTTCCCATTTCAACTAAATGTACAATTATGTATGAATTATTGCGAGCAGGTTTAGGGAGGCTTACAAGGTTGTTCGGCCCCTTCAGGAGGTGCTGGAGTCATAGGGCCATATCGAAATATATTTGATATTACATTATATTTTATGAAGGATGTATGGGATATAATGCATCGCTAAGCAAAGCCACAGAGAGTCTCAATAAAAGTGCTTGTTCGTTATTTTCAACGCATGGCAGAGAGGAATATTGTGTGTGGTATTGTTATTGAAATTTTGAACAAATTTGGACACATAACAAATGGCATCGAAGCTAAGAGGATGTGTCACAAAACATATTACAGAAGTCTTATCACGTACGTCTCTAGAAGAAGAGAAATACAAATGCGTAGTAGAGAGTCACAATTCTAATTGGTCAAACAAAAATATTGCTAGCTGCGTGTAACGTCCAGTTTATTGTAAAATAAAAATCAAACCAAATATCATAGTTATACATCACGCATGGAAACGAAATCACTCAATGCCAGGAGACCGACTCCAGGTATTTCGGGATTGGTGCATACAGGGTGGTCCATAGAGTGTTTTTGTATTTAATAATATGTTTATTTGACAGTCGAAGTCTTGACAGAAAGTCATAATCAAACCCCGGCAAAACGAACTGAAACGCCTTACGCTTGAACAACGTTAAAAAATATTGCGAACTTATTCCCACACTCAATGAGGAGCAGCCCAATAGTGCGCTAATTGAAAATAAATGATTTGTTGATGATTTTTTGCGGAGGATCTGTGAAGGTCCACTTATGTGAACAGTCCACTAATGAATCAGGGCCTTATGACGAATATTGAGCAAATTGTTCATAGGATAGAGCCAAAAATCGTTACCCAGGTATTGAAAATCTAGGTTAACATCAATAAATTCGTGTTCCCGAATTTTTTCTCTTTCGAATAAACCAGTGATATATCAAAAGTATTTTAAAAAAATAAGCTATGTGGACCACCCTGACAGTTATTTTTAAATAAAAGCTTTTCTAAACAAAAAACTAAGGATGGAAATGATAATACCTAAATAAAATAAAACAAAACATATCCGGGAGTACTAATATTTGTATGATGTTTCGGTGGGCAAAAAGTAAGGTGAATTTGGTTGTAAAATGAAAAATCCTTATTTATTATTGTAAATCAATTTCATCCCCTTCAAAATAATCCCCTCTCGATGAAATACATTTATTCCAACGATTTTTCCAATCCCCGAAACTTGCCAAATAGTCCATTTCCGGTATAGCCATCAGCACCTTCTTCGATTCAGCTTTTATCTCCTCAATCGACTCGAAACGCGTTCCCCGGAGTGGTCTCTTGAGTTTTGGGAATAGCCAAAAGTCACACGGAGCCAAATCAGGCAAATACGGTGGTTGCGGAACGATATGCGAGGAATTTTTGGCGAAATGGTCACGAAGAACGAGTGCAGTGTGAGGCGGTGCATTATCGTGATGCAAAAACCAAGAGTTGTTGGCCCATAATTCTGGTCTTTTTAGACGACTGCCTTCTGCAACATACTAACGTTTCCGCAGCCGAAATTTCATTCCGCAAACAAAATTTGATGGCACTTCTCTGCTCAATCAAATCAGACATTGTAAAAATCGAAAAATGCACTCTTGGTCGTTTGGTACACCCAGGCGTAAATATATTACTGATAATGACATTCACATGAAAGTTGGTCCAGATGTTATTAACAGTGCTGCCAACTCATGAAAAAAAAACTAGAGCGAAATTTTAATCCCGCGAAGTTTGACAAATAAATTCACCTTAGTTTTTGCCCACTAGTAGTTAGCTTAATATATTACATATACATATAGTAAGGAAGTTTCCGCACTATTAAATATGTTACTTATTTATTCGTTTGCGTTGTATGTAACCTTCTGCATGCATACGAATCGTAATCAATTAACTGTGATTCTGACTGCTAAATTTCATATTCGAGTGTTTGTATATGTCAAAATAGTTTGCCGAGTGGCTGACTGACAAGGAAATGTTTACATTATTCATGTATGCGTATATTTGCCGCAAACAGTTTTTGTTAGCTGTTTGGCCGAGCTTTTACTCAAATTTGTGATCCTGATGGTTCTATGCCGACTCAGAACGGCAGCAGGTTCTTAAGAGAAGCTCTTTTCTTGGTAGAAATAACGGTGGCAGGGGCAAAAGTCGAAAAACGTTTTCTATCATTGGATTTTGGTGTGACTCGATGCAGGACCAATCGAATGGTAATTCAACACGAAGTTACGGTGGCCAGCATCAACTAAGGCACATATCGTCCCCTTAGTATAACAATAGCCTATGTGCTCATAGGCTATTATTTTTTTTTTTTTTTGAATTTTTGGATTCTCCATCGTCGATTTTATATGTGGTCAAAATTTTGTCAAATTCTAGTTCCACAAAGTGGGTCAAAACGTCAGTCAAAAAATAATAAATATTTACAGACATAACGAGATTTGAGTGAGAGCTACTTTCGACAAAAAGTTTGAAATTAATTTTCTCAAAACATCAAAAAATGTATAGGCTATTTTAATACTAAGGGGACGATTTTAGCTCGTACTTATTTCAATTTTATTTTTACTAAATCTTATTTCCTATTACTTTCCATTTGTTCTTAAAACAATTTAATTTTTTCCTTGCCGGGAGATTTCTCTAAACTTTTGTTTGTTTTTGCTAACCAACATTCAATTTGCACTTCAATTCCGTGCACTTCTTCAAATGAAAAGCAATGAGTTCCACAGTTTTTGTTGTGCATTGTACGGAAAGGCGTATGTAGTCAACTTCTCTTGCTCCCGCTCTTCTGCTGGTCCCTGCCCCCATAGCCTCTGACAAGCCTGGCACGCGACAACTGCCAATATATCGATATACTTCACCAGCAACAACATCCCCCCTGTCTCCTTCCACCGGAGTTGTTGTAGTTTTTGTTATTTTCACCTTGTCTGCGTAAATTAATTGATTTGATTGCTCACTTTTCGCCAGCAGTGTGACGCATGCGCTAATATACATATGTATGTACATATGTAGTTGTTGGTGAGAAGAAAAAAATATCCTCGTATATTCACTCTCGCTCTCCCACTCGAACTGCATTCTCCTCTCATTACGCTCGCATGCAATTATTCCAGTAGTGCGCTCTCACATTGGTTAGTGGAGCGAGCGCTCTTTCATAACTGCTTATGGCAGGCGTAACCCTTTCGGATCTGCTCTACTCTCTTACACAGTGGTGAGTTCCCACAACTTGTTTTTACTTTTCCTTTTCTTTATTTGATTTTCCTACATCGGAAAACTCTCTTTTTGCTGTTGTTATTTTTATTTTAGTATATTATTGCATTATCCTTTACTTGTACTTTGTTTTTCTTACTGCGTACGAATTCCCACACTCCTCTTTCGCTTCCAATACCAAGTTCAGTCACCACTTCTTTCTCTCCATAATCAGGAAGGACTACAGTTGCTGCCTTTATGTGCATTTTCAAGTGTCAAACTTGTGTTTTTGAACTTTGGTCGCTTCTGCTTACAATACTTTTGCGGTTGTTTGTTATGTTATGTTGTTGCTATTGCTGCTGTCTAACTGTTCTTGCCACATATCATATGCGCTGGCTTTGTTGTTCCAAACAATATGCTCTGCTGATTTACTGTCTATGGCAATGCCGGTCCCAATTTGTTATATGCGTGTAAGTGCGCGTGTGTATGTGTGTGTGTATGTTTTCGATTCGAAAAGCTCATGCAACATTGTCTGCTCCGCAATCCTTTCTTTTTATTCTTCCTCGCTTCTTCCTTGATAATTATGCTTGTTGTTGCAGCTGTTTTGCGAACCGCAAATAAAGTCAAAGGTGAACCTTGTCCACCCAAACCCAAAAGCTTATGCGGTGTAGCGATGTTATGTGGCTGTCGCTGGGCCGATGCTTCCGCCTGGCTGGCAAACAGTTGTAGTAACATGTATGGGCAGCTCTATTCACTCCTGCTGCTCACTTCATCGGCTTACCAACTATACTCATTGCTTCGTGCCTCAGGGGTAATTATTTTAAAGCTACCATAATTTTCAATGCTTAAAAAAACCGCTAGCATATTTTGTATACAACTCTTTAGTGTATGCAATTAAATAAATGACGTTGATGTTTTTGTTGCAGACTTTTAGAGTGCCTGCTTGGTGAATGTACTGCCGTAGCATAATTACAGACATTTTATTTCCTTATACAGTGATGGTTGAAAGTTAGCGTATTAAATTGTATTACAAAAATAATTAAATGAACTGTTAAACAGTTTCTGTTCAAATGTAGTAGTTCACTTTGGAAGGTCCACAGCGCTTTCTCAGCTTGCGGAATCGCATTAACATTGCGCTTGATGAAACAATTCGGGTATAAGCTTCAAATTGGCAGGGAACCTTCCATTAAGTCAATTAATTTTTCGTCGTTCATTTCTAATGTACAAATTTTTAACGGAAATATCAAAAAAATGTAAAGTATTTCATAGCTGCTTACGATTTGCGGGAAACCCCAAAATTCAATAGATGCTTACGGCTACGGTTATGGTTACGGCGTTATGGTGCGGCACCTATAATTCTTTACAGCGGTGCCCATAAGTCTGATCAGAAGAGCTGATTGCTATGGTTTTGTTTATGACTAAGAAACAGCACCACTACGCGCTTGGTTGCATTGGTTGTTGGTTAAATACTTGTGGACAGATTTTATTAGAACTCGGGTACTTTCATCGGGTCAAACATACGTATTGTGAAAATTAATAACTCAGTTACGTATGAGCCCAGCCTCATCAGTAAAAAGCATATTGACAAGAAGGCAGGAGTTTTCAGCATCATTGAAACCAAAAACAAGTAGACCAGTGCCAAACATCCAAACTTGCTTGATGATTAAGTTGATTTAAGCCCTGTACTTATTGTGCATTCTATAGACAAAGAAGCTGTTTAAAGAGGATTTACCAAACAAGAAGAGCTCTAATTTCTGATATTCGCCGGACACTCGTCGCCGAATTTTGCTCCGTCCTTGCTGGAATTTCATCTTCTGCCGAGTAGATAGGAGCAGATACCGATCTTGATCTACCGGTCTGGAGAATTTTTCTGTGTAAAATTGATAACGAATATTTTTTTCCAAATACAATCGCCACAATACCACACCTTGATAAAAATATTAAAGTGACAACGGAGTAATCAAAACATGAAAGTTACAAAAGAGCTGAATAATAAAATTATTTGCTATTACTCCAAAACCATTAGTTTGTGTACCCAGGTTTATGAAAACTGTTCTGCCTTTTTGATGCCTACTATTACCCCCTCAAATATTTTATATTGTTATAATCGCGAAGTACCGCGAACCGACTGGTAACAATAGCGAACGAGAAGCAAAACAAAAACATGAATTAGCCTTGATGGCGACAGCAGATAGCGAGAGAATGCACGCTTTCTGGGTCTACCGCTAGATGAGTTAGACAAGGAGTAAACTGCTGCTACAACAGAACTTGCCAGATTTAGAAATTACGATAGTTGTTAAGCGCATGCATTTGGGTGACTCTCCGCGTAGCGCAGAATTCCATGTCCCATACGTTTTTAAATAAATAAATAATATTTACGGTAATGAATCCAACGTGAAAAAGCACTTTCTGCGTTTGCAAACAAAAACCAGTTGTTATATAACATAAATAAAAATAGAATTTTCTTCAAAAGTACACCTTAAAGTGCCAAAACGTCACGTTGAAGCGTGTCCCCAGCATCACTTATAAAATAAAAACCAATATTTTAGTGAAGTATGATAATCAGTATAACTGTTATTGACATTTTGGTATTGTGCCAGGTAGTAGAATTGAGAAATATAAAACACTTATTTAAAAAAAAAAAACAATTTAATGCTTTTTTGGATGATATTTCTTGTCCCCAGTTTTTTGCGTCACGGTGAAGCCTATCAATAAAATTGGATTATTTATATAAAAATAAAATGTCAAATTAGTTTTACTTTAGCAAAGGCAACATTTAACTTTGCTAACTTGATCCACTAAGGCAGAAATTAATCTCATGATTGAATTTTTTGGTTTTTATACCTTGGAAGTAACAAACTTGTATTGGGCATAACAGAATCGGCACGGTGAAGCCTCCACATATTTTGTAATAAAATTAATAATTACTTATAATTAATCTTAAATAGTGTGTGGTACTATTAGTCTAGTGAATAAAATGTCCTCAACATAAAAATGGAAAATCGCCGACAATTTGTTTAAAAAATCAGTATTACATATGCGTCGCGGTCGAGCCTTTTCGTATTAAGGGCTTAGAGGCTTCAAGGCTTCAAAAAATCGATTTTGTTTTTTGCATAAATCTTCCCAAACTATCCAAGAATGTGTCCTCAAAATTTCAGAAGCAAATTCAAAATATTTTCGCAGTTACAGAAGAAATTGTGAGCAAGCTTCGAGCAGGTATACGAGCGGATTTTTTATATACATACCTACAGAAACATTGACGCGCGATTTCTCCGTTTTTTATTTTTACGATTTTTCCTAATTGGCGGGAAAGATAGGGAAAAAGTTAAACGTCCTATCGAAACGAGATAACATTGATTGTATTCGGAATTGAATTCTCTTCTAGTTGAACCTAAAAAACCTTAAGAAAGTTATGATTAATTTGTTTTTCTAAAAAAATGAATATTTTTTTAATTAGCGAAAAATTGTTGAATTTCTCACTTTTTGTTTAATTTTCTTGGCTTAACTAGAAGCTATACTATACTAAAATAAAAAAGTGTTTGGGTTTTTGGTTTTAGATGAAAATTGCGACCTGCATCTTTCCCGCCGCACGACACATGCACACTCGAGGCGCCTCGGCAAAATGCTTGTACCAGGCATAATATGACAAATATTTTAATGAAAAAATTTGAGAAGACTGCTGAAATATATAACAATAACACCTAAAAGTTTCGTTTCAATCGAATATTTCTTTCCTTCCCAAAAAAATCCACGAAAAAATCGATTTTTTGAAGCCTCTAAAGCAGGCTCCCCCCTTAAACCGTGTGCATTATTCAAATAGTTACACGTGCAAGTTTAGTGAATTTCTGAAAACAAATAAAGACAAAAAAAGTTATTAAAGCAATCAAAGCTAAGGTGAGTTTCTAAAAATTATTATCATTGGTAAATAATAATGAATTACCGCATAAATTTCCATAAACAAAATAACCGTTGAATTCACAGACGAATAAAAATTAACCTTTTTATTTTATAACTATTCAATAATAATTATTTAACGAAATTATAAAAATATGTCCAAACTTTTAAACAGATTTATTCTAATTTGCCTATGAATTCAATAGTTCAGTAGATCTAATTAATATGCTTAAAGTAAAGCCTGAAGTTGATACATTTGAAGCGCTATTTGTTTATAATGATTTTTTTTGTTTTTAATGATTTATAAACAAAGTATGACTTAAAGAAAAATATTTCCATTACAAAATCCTTCTAACTTTTCTTGTAGAATCGATTGACATTCATAGTTTTGAAAAAAAGGGTAATTTCTTCATTTTTTGTTTAAACAATTACAAACAAACAATTAAAAATTGAACAATACAATGTAACGGTTAGTCTTATTTAATTCTCCTACAAATCCAACAGCTTGCTTTGGTAAAGAATGGTTGGTCAATAGATAAGGCGTTTTTCAATAGGTGCGCTTCCACTTTTTTCCGAAAGGGAGGGCGAACGACGCAATATTTTTTATTTTTCGCTTGTCATTTGTAAACTTCATTAGTATACATTTCATCATGGAACGCTACACACTTGAGCAACGATTGCAAATCGTGCAAATTTTTTATGAAAATTTATAAATTTTCCAGAAAATCATCTTCAGTGATGAAGCTCACTTTTGGCTCAATGGCTTTATTAACAAGCAAAATATGCGTTACTGGGCAGAAAGCAATCCACACGTGATTCATGAGGCACCGTTGCATCCCGAAAAAATCACTGTTTGTTGCGGTTTACATGCCGGCGTCGCAATTGGCCCATATTTTTTCGTTGACGAGAACGATCGCCAAGTTACTGTGAATAGAAATCGATACCGCGACATGATAAACGATTATTTTTGGCCGCAATTGAATGGTATGGACTTACACGACATGTGGTTTCAACAGGACGGGGCCCCAAGCCACACAGCACACGCTACAATTGATTTGTTGAAGAGTAAGTTCGATGAGCGCATTATTTCCAGAAATGGACCGGTCGACTGACCGCCGCGCTCGTGTGACTTGACGCCTCTAGACTATTTTCTTTGGGGTTATGTGAAGTCATTGGTCTACAGTAACAAGCCGGCGACGATTTGTGAGCTCAGAGCCAATATTGAACGCGAAATTGCTGGAATTTCGGCCGATTTATGCAAAAGAGTGGTCGAAAATTGGGTTCAACGATTGGACTTCGTAAAACGTGCACGCGATGGTCATGCAAAAGAAATCGAATATCATACTTAAATGTATATGTTCAAACTCGATAATAAAAAAAAATTAATTAAAAAACTCAAACCGTTTGTGTTTTATTCAAAACAAAAGTTGAAGCGCTCTTACTGAAAAACGCTTTATATAAGTTAAGTTTTATGTTGTTATAGTTACAACTGATCACTTAAAATTAAATGCTTCTAACTCTAGCCTATTATTTATTACGCATCATGCTATTGCTGTACCGCAATTCCACATTCCTTAATAAAGTTACGTTATTTTAAGCCGTAAACAAACAATAAAGTGCTAAGCCGGTTCTGATACTCTGTTATCAAAGACATTTCATTTAATGTCATTAGCGCTTAGATAAATTAACCCAGCATATATTTCAAGAGTAGCAGCAAAGGGATACTAGCTGCTATGTTAACTTATAGCACACACCAGCGTTTACAATTAAAATGTTAAAAAAAAAAATCATGTGCAGCATCGTACACGTGGTAGAAGTGAAACTTCTGTGTGTGAATGAATGTGAATAAGGGAGAGAGAGAGAGGGAGAGAGAAAGAGCGAGAGAGGAAGAGAAGGAGACAGGGATAATTTCAAAATAAATACAACCGTATAAAATTTGTGTAACCAAAATTCGATTTATTAACTATATATGTATGCATTATGCTATCATCTGTTGGTGGTTCAATTGGTAATTCCGATATAATTGGTTTGTGATAGCTGAAATATGAAATATACATATGTACGTGATTCAATATTTTCTAGATAACATGTGAAAATTGCTTCTAGTGTAGTTCCATATTTTGTTGTTGATTCTTTAGGGTTATTGTTTATCTGCAAACCGAATGTTTCTCGAAGAAATTGAATCAACGGCGAAGAATCATTGGATCCGAAATTTACGTTGAAATCTTCCCCGAGAATCAATGGAATTTTGTCTTCGCCTCTTCCAAGTGCATTTGCACCTGCGCGGCTGTAAACCAGTAGTGAGCGGTGAATGAAATAGGTATATTATGTCATTAAGATTTTGGTTCGGTGAGATATATGGCGGCTATGATAATAGTTTTTCCATTCAGCGTTTGACATTCTGCAATGCAAACATCGCCAACTGGGGTGACTGTTGATGAATATGACTGTGACTGCCTTGCAGTCATTTCCATGTTTGGTGTGATGATATTTACGCTATCATCTTGATCAGCTCTAACATTTAGTCGCTTATATTTGATGACGCAATTGAAATTTGGTATACTAATATTCTCGTTATCGTTTAACCAAGTTTCGGACAAAAGTACGATACTCGATTTGCGGATGACAGAGTCTGTTAAATCTGCGGAATGTGCTCGTAGGCTCTCTAAGAGTATATACAGATATCCCTCTTCTCTGAGTCATGAAATCGATTATTTGTTTATCCACAGTTTCCAGTCTATTTAACGATAGTCTCCGGAATTCATCTTGCAAATAAGACATACTGACTGATGCTCGTCGACCCTGGTAGAATCTAAAATCTTTCCCGTTCGTTATAATCCACAAGCCTTCAATACAAGTGACTCGTGATAAAGCAACGTAAACTAATGATTGCGGATGTTTTTTATCATAGGTATTCGTAAACAACTTCAGAACACGTGCTTCCCTGAGACTTGTGAATGGTCGTCGCACAGGCACAAACTAATGGTAAATGTGATCATTTAGCGTTAAACGTTTTGTTGTTGTTAAGCGGGACTGTCGCGTAACATTATGATGTATAGCTCTCCTTATCTTTCCCTCTATGTTATATATCTGTATACTCTGTCTTACAACGAAGCCTATGTTTTAGGTATAGAAAATGTATAGCTCTCTTTCCCCTTCTCTCTACGTTGTATCTTTTTTTCTCTCTCGCGTAACGAAATCTCTAAACGTTACATTTTTTCCAATTTAGGGTAGATTCACATTATGGTGCCGATCACGGTTCGTTCTCGGTCCAGTCTCGGTCCGGTAAAATCTTTCGACATCTACATTTGTGTTCTTACATCGGTCCAGTCGCGATTCATCGTTCGTCGCGTGAACACGTAAAACAGAACAAAAACAAACAAAAAATGGCATTCAATTTTGATCTTGTTGTTGTTGTTCGATCACGCTCCAGCAAAATATTCTTCGAACTTGATCGATGCTGGAGCGTGACTGTACCGAAACTTGAACAGCACGGATAGTGTGAATACAGTCATTGTTTTTCGTTTGTGAATATTTTACCGAACCGAGACTAGACCGAGAACGAACCGTGATCGGCACCATAGTGTGAATCTACCCTTACTCTCCATTCTCGCTCAAATATCAGACCGCCGCTAAAGAAGTTTCACTTAAAAAAAAAATTATAAACATTTTGTCCGGCCCACTAATAATAATATGAACTGAATTCTGCGCTACGCTAAGCTGAGGTTCATGTGAAGTGTTGGAAATAAAGTAAAGCAAGTGTGTTGGTATTAATTTGTGTGTTTTATTCGACAATCTAGTGATCAAACTCAGAGAGTTATTGTAAGAGATTTATTCGAATTTTATCGTAAGAAAATTTGTAACAATATTATTTTTTTAGACTCTGTATGGACTTTCACTATATTCATTAAAAAAATAGTATTTATAGTATTTCATTAATTTTCTTGAGAGTTTTAAATTATTGCGATACATTGTCGAAAACATTTACACACCACTGTATGCAGGTAGATATTATATTCCATTGTTTGCTAATAAAGATTTTATTTATTCATTTATATGTGTGCATGTGAAATGACCTGTTTTTAAGTCTAGTCATATACAAAACTTATGTTTCAGAACAATTTTAAGAATTATGGGATGTTAAACTGTTCAAATGTCAACAGTTTAACATCTTACTTAAGGTATTTCTGAGTGCACAGTACAGTTACACAACTATACGCAATCTCCACTTTTCATGTGCGAGGTGCGATAGTCATTACCTGTGAGGGTCACGGCAATAATAGAAATTGCTTCAGTGGGGCTACTGCAGCATATTCGGTTTCAGGGTCCATTAAAGCCTCTCAGCATATTTCCTCTAGGAGGTGTGGCTGTAAGCGGGTATCAGAATTTGAGCAGCAAACTCAATCCCACAGAGTGGCATTGTGAGTCATATTTTGGACCTTTCACGTAAACACCTTTTCCAGTTAATGTAAATAGTATGCGGCGCATGAGACCTACCTTTTTATAACTGCTATGGTAAGTGGAAAGAACTACTATTTAAATGATGATGATTGAAGTTCTCGGTAACGCTGGCAGCATCGCCACACCAAGTGTTGTATTCGACTGCGCACGGTATAAAAACTAACAGACCATACGACGTGTGCAGTACCCGCAATGTAAAGGAGCGCAAATTTGATTTCTGGATTTCTGGAAACTGGGCGGCCGCCGTAGCCGAATGGGTTGGTGTGTGATTACCATTCGGAATTCACAGAGCGAACGTTGTTTCGAATCTCGGTGAAACCAAAATTAATAAAAACATTTTTCTAATAGCGGTCGCCCCTCGGCAGCCAATGGCAAACCTCCGAGTGTATTTCTGCCATGAAAAATCTCCTTATAAAAAATAGTATATCTGCCGTTCGGAGTCGGCTTGAAACTGTAGGTCCCTCCATTTGTGGAACATCATCAAGATGCACACCACAAATAGGAGGAGGAGTTCGGCCAAACACCCAAAAAAAGGTGTACGTGCCAATTATATATATATAAAGGGCCCACCATCTATCGTTACGGATTTGAACTAGGTATTATTTGAAGAATGGTAACACTTAGCTGTCATCTGATTTGCCAGAAAATTAGTTTTATTCTTCCCCTGAACGAAAATGGTTGTGTATACGCTCAAAGAACGCTGGGAAATATTGCGACATTACGACAAAATCATGGGGCAATGGGAAGAAGAAAAGCACCGAATGAAGCGTATGTGCGTTACTTTGCGAAAAAAGTAAGAGAAGCCAAATTGCCGCATTTAGGGCTCAGAAAACCCGCACGCACTCGAAGAAAATCCGTTGCATTCACAACGAGTCACTGTTTGGTGCGGATTTTGGTCGAGAGGCATCATTGGTCCATTTGTCTTCGAAAATGAGCGAGGAGTGGCCGTAACCGTCAATGGAGAGCATTACCGGGCCATGTTGAACGAGAAATTGAAGAGGAGGATATTGGTGGCATTTAGTTCCAACAAGATGGCGCTACTTGCCACACAGCGAATGCTACGATCAATCTTTTGCGCACTGTCTTCGAAGATCGAATTATCAGCCGAAATTCTCATATCGTTTAGCCGTCTCGAAGCTGCGATTTGACGCCGTTGGATTATTATCTTTGGGGTGCCGTTAAAGACCAGTGTTATGCCAACAAACCAGCAACAATTGATGCACTGAAGGCCAACATACGCGATGTCATAGCTGAAATACAGTCGCATATAATCGAAAATGTGTTGAAAAATTGGACCGATCGTATGGGATGGTGCATGACTAGCCGAGGCAGCCATATGAATGAAGTTGTGTTCCATCATTAACCGGAAGGATTCTATTTCAAAATAAAAAAAAAACAGTTTGGAAAAATATTGACTAGTTTCTTTTTATAGCAGTTTTAATTCCGTAATGTTATATGGCGGACCCTGTATAACTGCATCGGGTCACACTAAGTATACTGAAACTTAAAAGTGAAAAGTCAAAGTAGGGAGCCAAAAAAATGTGTGCCGTTTCTGAACTCTGCACAGCTGATAGCGTTTTCCAATTACGGTTCCACCAGGTATTATTAGCTCGAAATGAATGCTGTTGATTCCAGCAAGTCGCATATCCACTTTTATTAATTTTTTATAAGTCCTTGGCTTGCGGTGACTTCTCTGACACTTGGAAAGTCGGATTTTATACAGCTATATTTACAGTTGGTAACACAAATTATATTGCTAACTAATGCCTAACAGCTATAGGCCTCTACTATTTGGGAATATTATTGAACAGAAACTGTATTTCTCCTTAAAGGATTGTACATCTATTAATCAACATGGCTTCCGTCACCAATTGTCAGTTTCTTCAGAATTTTGTACAACTGCTTTCATTGCTTGGCTTCAAGTCGATACTGGGTGTCAGTTTCGGGTTAACTATAGAGCCAAAGAGGCAGTTGCCTCAGAGTATCACGTAAAAAAAATGACTTTTTGATGTTCTAAAAATGTGGTTTCTAAAAGCCATAACTCGTGTGTCAGATATGCATGTGTGCGTTTTCTTTACGACAGTAGTACGTTTTATTTATTAAAAAAAAAAACCAATTGTTTCTTCATACAAACTTAGCCTCTAATTTTAAGTAATCTATGTTTAATCTCTTTAACTACAGGGTGGCTGATGAAAGCCGCTACCGAAAAAAAAATTGAATAACTTTTTTTCTTTTTAAGTTATTTGTTCCATTTTTGTTTTAATTTGCAGATTGTTCTTTAAAATTTATTAAAATGGATAACTAGGACACGCAAACAAGAATTTGGATAGTCCGCCGCTATCACGCACTGGAGTCCGTAGTTTTGGTACAGAGAGAGAGTACAAGCGGATGTTTGGCGGCGATCCCCCGAGCAGATGGACCATAATGACACTGGTGAATAATTTTGCTGAGCAAGGAACAGTCGCAAGAAGGCCTTATCATCGAAACCCACCAGTTCGGACGGAGGAAACGATCGCTGCTGTAGCTGCAGCTATACAAAGCAATCCAAGGGTTTCAACAAGAAGATTATCTGCTCAACTTGGTGTCAGCCGACAGTCTTTAAAAACAATAATGCACAAAGATTTAGACTTATTTCCCTACAAAATTCAAATGGTTAACAAACTGAATGCAGCAGACTTGCCGATTCGCTTGGAATTTTGCCAGAAGATCCTGCAAATGGTGGAAGAAGACCAAAACATGTTAAACTGCCTTTTCATGTCTGATGAGGCCCATTTCGATTTAAACGGCAATGTGAACAAACAAAATTGTCGAATATGGAGTACTTCTAACCCACAGATACTCCACGAGACGGAATTACATCCTCTTCGCGTGACAGTGTGGTGTGCGGTTTCTTCACGCTGTATTGTCGGGCCTTATTTTTTTGAAGAAAATGGTCACACCGTTACGGTTACTGGAGACCGTTATTTGAAAATGCTGAAAGAATTTTTCTATCCAGAACTACGCCGAAAGAGAATTCCTTTCAACTCTGTGTGGTTTCAACAAGATGCGGCAACGTCTCACATAGCCCAGACTGTTATGACAGAGTTGCGATGAAAATTTCCCAATAAACTGATTTCAAGAAACTCCGAATTTCGTTGGCTCCCCAGGTCGCCTGACCTTACTGCACCTGACTTTTTCTTGTGGGGTTTATGTAAACAAGATGTTTATAAAACAAAGCCAACAAATTTGGATGAACTAAAACAATCCATTCGGGCAACAATTGCGGCTATTCCTGTCGCAACTCTCAAAGCAGCAATGAACAACTTTTTACTAAGATGCCGCTCTTGTGTCAACGAGCATGGGAGGCATTTAAATTCAATTATTTTTAAAACTAGTTTAGCTACATTTAATAAAATTTAATGACCTTCAACTTGAAAAAAAAAATAAATGAGTTCCATACACTAAAAAAAAAGTTATTTGAGTTTCTTAATGTAGCAAAATTCATCAGCCACCCTGTACTTTACTTATCTACGGCTCCTAAGCAAAACGGCTCTTCATTCATACCTAAAAGCAAAAACAAAATTTTTAAGCGAATCAGTACAAATGAATTCATATTTTGATCAGTTATTGAGATCCAAAATGTGTACTTTATGTATTTTAATGTTGAAAACGAAGGGCATATTAGTAAAAAACAACGTTGCAAAAATGCTTAGGCTTAACTCAATATTCGAAAAAATAGTTTACAATTGGATTGGTTTTTGGTTGTAGCAGCATAAATATTTCCCAAACATGTACGGGGAATGCTGCGGAGTGACAGTCTTGGTCGGATATAAATCCGGGTCGTTCGGGTAACGTTGAACCGACTGTCGTGGGAACGGTTTGCAATTGATTTTTATAGATGCTTGAATAAATTGAGGCGAGAAAAACATTAGCATGATGAGTCAATAACTGGCAGGCAAATTGTGTCCATATTATTTAGCATGACTGCCGATCGAGTTCATAAGGGATACTCTTTGCCATCTATTTTTAAATAAGCAGTTTCTGCATCATCAAAAAGGTCGCCAAATCGAGTTTAAAATTCTTCACAGTGCTGTACAATGCTTTGAAACCTCTGTAGAAAAAGGGATTTATTGAATGATTAAAACAATTCAAAAAAAGAGGTTGTCTGTAAAGTCGGTTTACTGACGATAGTTTAACGTGACAACGTCATCAGAAAATATTGATGGAATGGTTGCAATTTTCAAAACAAAATTTTAATTTTATTTGTTTGATAGATATTTTGTATGGATATAGAGGAGGAGGTACGTAAATGGAATTGCAATGGAATAGGTCAAGTTACATTTACACAAACGTGGAAAATGACGAAACATTTATCAAATTCATGAAAGATATCTTCAATTCGATTGTGCATCAGACGTTAATAAGTCAACAACACTAAGAGGCACCATCATCGATTTGCCTTTTTCAAGACACTTTACACTCGAAACACTCCCTTTCATTTCCTACTTTTTCTATCATCGTCCTATTCTCAACAGAGAAATGGTTCATTACCATGCACACAGCAAGAAGGAATATGCAAATACAAGTATGTGAATTTATATACCTACATATGCGCATATACATTCATATATATGCTCACTCAAGTAGGTGTGCAGATGTCGAACGTTGCCGAACGCGGGGGTCAATTGTGCTCTTTGTCGTTCGTTCCGCGCTCTCGCTTGCAGTTCAAGCACATTAGCTTACATTTGCTTGCGTACGGAATAGATTCCTATATTTAATATGTCCATATGACTTGTATGCATCTTTACATATAGATTTGTTCTTTTTGAAAATTGCGCGAAATTGTATATGTATATGCATGTTTGTATACATATATTAGTATACAACATATCTTATAAGGTATATGGTAAATATTACCATACATTTTTTCCTTCATATGTAATAAAAAAATTAATAATAATAACATTAAAACAACAGGTATTATTAACAAACGTGGTTTTATTTTAAATTCTTCAAGTAAACCAAATTAATAATAATCAATAAGAAGGCATATGCAAATACAAATACGTGAATTTATATATGTACATATGCGCATATACATACATATATACGCTAACTTAAGTAGGAGAGAGCAAGATGTTGAACGTTGCCGTTCGTTTGCTTTGTTCGTTCCGCGCTTTCGCTTGCAGTTCATTCAAGGTAACGGCAATGAGCAAGGTAACGACAAATGAGCAAGGTAACACTAATGAGCAAGGTAACGACACATTTTTTCGTGCGTGCAGCCGGCTAAATCGAATTATAAGACGTTATCACGTCAAAAAGTCAACATTTTCTTGTGAAAGTCTTCCTTAGGGCATCAAGAAACATTAACTCGGATGTGCAATGTATGCAGATTCCTCGAAGACTTTTCAATAATTCCATTTTAATTACCAAACTATTCAGTTTTGATTTTCACTCTATTTCCTTAAAATGGATAAAGTCTTACCTCTCCCGCTTAAATGCGTGGGTACGAGTATTATTTAGAGTCCTTTGCTTTTCATAATTTTTTTAAAGAAACTGAATGTTTTTGCTTGTCTGCATTTATTTTCTATGCAGAGGATTTGAAAATTTATCAAACGAATGCTAGAAATCCAGTATTGTATAGAAATGCTTGAAACTATAAATACAAATCTTGACATTTCGATATAAGCAGATATTTCGCTGATAGTTCTGCTGGCGTCAAAAGATTTGGCACTCATAGCCGGACTTTAAAATAGAACATCAAGAATTTTTAGGCCCTTCAAAGTCATCAACTTGATTTAGAAAGCGATTAAACTTTCTGCCAAACCATATTCCAGCATTTGTTGCTTTAAATACTTAAAGAAAGTTTTACATAATGACACAGAATTTTATACTGAGCTAGATATTAAATTAAAAAAAACGATTTGCAATGCCCTTTTAATGCTTTACTGTCAGCTATCACAGTAGGCTATCGCTCTCCATAGTCCGTATGAATGTAGTTTACTATGGATTTTTCAATGATTGCTCTTTTCGTTTTCCTTCCACTTTTCAAGTACTCACCTTTTTCCTGCAACTGTTGCCGCTTAACATCGCCCTTAAGTACCTCCGCTGTGTGAACCAATTCATTGAGTTGTGGCTTTTTCATTTTCAATTCACGTAAAACTTTCTGCAAAAAAAGGTATAAAATATGAAAAGCGTTTAAAATATAATATAGTTCCATGAATGTGTATGTATGTATGCTTATGTACATATGTAAGTATATGGATGTACATTTGTGCTATATCCATTATAATGTAAAACTCATAAAATCAAATTGTACTGAAACTAGGCAAAATATGAGTAGCAGTCAGATAGTACGATATCAGCACTCCAATGCACATGCAATATTTTATTGTCACTGGTTTTTTGCGCAGAAAAGTAGTGCAATTCCTGCGTATTTAACATGCATGCACATCCATATGTACGTCCAATATAAGAAAGTCCTCCTACAGTGACCGATTTCGATTTTTAGTGCTGCACTGTGTTTCAAATGTACAGCCATGGACAGATAAATAGCACAACGTGAACCTTATATGTATGTTAAGTTAAGTTTTTAGTACGAACTCTGCTTTGCTCAAATAAGCAGAAAAACCACTCCTCTCAAAAAGACATATCAACACAGACTTGCCTTTGCAAAAGTCCACAAAGACAAATCTTTGGACAGACGAAACCAAAATAAATAGGATGGAAGCAGTTGGGAAAACTATTGTTCGTCGTCCAAAAAATCAAGCGCTAGGTAAATCCTAGGTTCACAAAAAAGACGATTAAACACGGCGGCGGAAGCATCATGGTTTGGGGAGATTTTTCCCGGCATGGTGTTCAGCCGATTGTTGGCGTGGTTATAGATTTCAGTACCTGGATATACTCCAGAATAAAATGGAGCCATTTGTGTTTGAGTTTATGCCATTAAATTGGACATTTATGCAGGACAATGATCCAAAGCATACTACAAAGACAGTGAAGCAATGGCTCAGAAGATAAAAAATGAATGTACTGGATTACCCGGCGCAGAGCCCTGATCTCAATCCAATAGAAAATTTGTGGAATGACGTTAAAAAAATTTTAAAAATTTTGCGGATTTGTGGGCCGCAGTTGAGGAGGCTTGGTACTCGATTACAAATGAAAGATGCCACAAACTTGTAGAAAGCATGGAGCGACGGTTTGTAGAAGTAATCAAAAACGGTGGATATAGTACAAAATATTATACTAATCTGGTAAAACAATATTATTACTTAACCAACTGATTTGTTTACTATTTTTGCTTTTATTTGGAATTTTTTAGGATGTGCTATTCATGTGTCCAAGATGTTTCGTGAGTTATCAACGTTCTCGTAAATTAAATCGGAACTGAAATTCTTTTTGACCATTTTTTTGTTTTAAAGTGGAAGTAGATAAGATTTTTATTTTTTAAAAAATTGTTAAAAAAAAACTTGCACCTTATTGTACCGAAATTTAAAGATCTATAAATTTGCACATTCAAAGTTTTTCTAAAAATCCTGAGTAAAAAGTTTGAAATGTTGATGAAAATTTACCGAATTTTTACAAATGTTTTACAAAGTTCAAAACGTCGCTTTATATGGTTTTTGTCGTAGTATGAACTATATATATATATATTAGGCCGGGTCGATTTGTGGGGAGGCAAAACAATCGCCCGTTGCTCTGTGAAAATCATATTCTAGGGATCAAAATAAGAAACTTTGCCAAAGGAACCATACCTCTAAAACGAATTCTGATGTCCCCCAATTTGGGTCGAACTTTTTAATTTCTTTTCTCATGTAAGGGCCAAAAATGGTGATATTTTGAAATGATTATATGGGGAACCCCCCAGAGGAGTTCCAGGGGGTGTGCCACTGGCATGGGTGGATCGGCCGTCCAAAGTTAGTGGGGGTCGGTCATACATTTGGACTCGATTGGAGTACTCTAAATGGGTCAAAGTTGTATTTTTCGTTCGACTCAAATTGGGGGACTTCAGAATTCGTTTTAGAGGTATGGTTCCTTCGGCAAAGTTTCTTATTTTGATCCCCAGAATATGATTTTCACAGAGCAATGGGCGATTTTTTTGCCTCCCCACAAATTGACCCGGCCTAATATATATATATAATATATACACAAGCGGCGGTTTGCCATTGCCTGCCGAGAGGCGACCGCTATTAGAAAAATGTTTTTCTTAATTGAACTACATATATTTTTATAAAAAAAAAAATAATTGAAATTACAAAATAAATAACCAAGTAGTCAAAACTTATCAATATGTGGTGTATCATTTTGACGCTGGCTGTATATTTGTTTGGTCTCACTCACCTCTTGTTTCTCGATGGCCATGCGCACCGCATCCACATCGTCGACGACCACACTTTGTATTTTTATCATATTTTGCTCCCACGTCAGCCAATCTGATATTTGAAGTACAGATTTATCAAAACTACCGGCCAGTGCGCCGTTGCCGCTTGGTTCGTTGTTGTAATCTGGAAAGAGAAAAATAAGTCAAATTAAATTGATAACGTTTTTCAATACAAGTTTTGTAAAAATTTGTTTCAATTCAATTTATGCATTCCTTTATCCTGTAGGTGAATGCAAAAAACATTGGGTTAGAGTTTTTCTATGCCTTGGAAGATGGTCCGATAGGCGTCGTAGCCATATGAATAACATTGAAGATATTTCCGAATTAAAGTATATTTTTACCACTTAAGGAGTTTTGGGCTCAATCCAAAAGAAGAAAGGGAGGAATAGTGGCCTAGTGGCCTGATTAAGGCCAGTGTCCTTTACACATTTCATGGTTTTAGGCCTCGGGATTAGTCCATACTGTTTTTAGCACACACCGAGTCAGTTATTCGTGCCATAAGTCAATTGAAAATTGTGCATATTCAGATAAACCTGCTGCGCCTGGGGCAGCTAACTATCATTTCTGAATAAAAATATATGAACTGAATGGTGTCATAGAGCGCATATCTTTCAAGGAGCAAAAATCTTCGGCTGATACTGGTACTGCCTTTGGATGAGCCTTTTGAGTACTACAAATCAGCATATTGAGCGACAGCGAATAGAGTACTACATTATCGAGAGTACTTACAGCAGAGGAAAATATTAAGCAAAATTCGCTCAAACGCGGTTAATTAGTGGTTCTTGCAATCCGATTGGAGTAGGGATACATTACTTAAACAAAAGCCTTTTAGGTTCAATGAGCTGAGTAGGATTAGCGTCTGAAAGTTTTGGTTAGTTCAGCAGAACTTGTTAGCTGGACTCATTTATCTTTCTTTCACTTTTTCGTTCCATTTTTTCATTTATCTTCCTTCCTCTGCTCTTGCTTTTTCTTTTCGAGGTCGCCCTTTTCTTCCCCTTTTCCTTTTCCTTTTCCTTTCTCTTTCCATTTTCTTTTTTACTTTCCCCTACTTTACTTATTACAATTTGCAATCGAAATCGCTAATATCGTTGTGTCGAAAAAAATTGGATTTGACAGAATTTTTGCTTCCTCATTCATCAAATAAATTCAATACAAATTGGCTCAATTGGCACTTACCAAGTCAAACCTGCTCTAATTAATAATAATTTAAGGAATTTGCGAACAACTGCAAGTATGTCAGTTCACTTTACCCAGTAATTATACAAATTTCTAAGCCAACAGAGATTGGCTAAAATCTACTGCTCACTCTTAACAACAACAAAGAAACGAAAATAATGAGCGTTCGAGTTGTGCAGCTATTCGATGTATTTGGGTCAAACGGACTGATATCAAATTGTCATTGAAAGACTAATGAGAATGAGAATGAAGGAAAATGATGAAGAAGAGAAGAAAAGTGAGAAGTTAGTGACAAGAGAGCTGTGCTTAGGGAAGGAAATTATTTAACCCTGCATAACTAATGATATTTTTTACACGTTATGCCCGATGTATCATACTAAAAGTACTAAACTGCTTGATTATAAAAATATTATCATTATTAACCATGCATCTAAATAAAAATTACCTAAACATTTTGTAATTGCTTCTAGTTTTAATTATATATTGTAAAAAATAAATATAAGAAATAAGAAACAAAGGCAGCGAGCAAGGCATAGAGCAATGGCAGTCGAAAGTACTAACATTCTCCAGGCAGGGTTAAGGCAAGGAGGGGACGATAACTCGTAGCTGCCCACTTCAATAATTATGCCAGCGCAGAGGAGTTAACAAACTAATTAAAAATGTGTTTAAGGTAAGAAAATGTAAAAATTAAACTTTAAATACTACATACTTATACAAGGTGGCGCAAAAGTAACCTTGCGATGTTTTTTGGCTGTATTTAAAAAAGAAATGAAAAACTTTGATTCTTCTTTTGGATTATTTTTATTTGGTCTTTTAATTTTTTTTACATCAAGTCGAGAATATGATGTCATGTAAATGGCCGCCGCCACAGTTGATTGCCATTTGAGCCCTTTTTATGGCATTTTCCATCACATTGGGCAAAACTTCCGGCGATAGGTCCTCACATTCTTGACGGAAATTGTCTTTAAGAGCCGCAAGAGTCTGAGGCTTGTTTACATAAACCCGCGACTTCAAAAAGCCCCACAAAAAGAAGTCTGGAGCGATCAAATCAGGCGATCTTGCTGGGCAGTGCAAATCGCCAAAACGGGAGATTAGGCGCCCGGGAAATGCATCCTTCAGCATATCGGTTGTGGCACGTGCAGTGTGTGTGTCTTTGCATCGTCCTGTTGGAAGCACATGTTTTCCAATCCTAATTCATCAAGTTGCGGCAAAAAGAACTCGTTGATCATTGCTCTGTAGCGCTCACCATTCACAGTAATCGTTCGGCCCGCGACGTCTTCGAAGAAAAAAGGTCCAATGACTCCTCCAGCGAAAACAGCACACCATACAGTGACTTTGAGCGGGTATAATGGCTCTTCGTGGGTTACACGCGGATTTTCAGTGCCCCAGAAGTGTAAATTTTGCTTATTTCCGTACCCGCTAAGATGGAAATGGGCCTCACCACTCATGATTATTTTTGATGAAAAATCATCTTCCTCTTGGTGGTGATTAAGGATGGCTTGAGCGTATGTTAGACGCGATTGGCGGCCAGCAGCTAACAGGTGATGCACCATCTGGACTTTGTACGGAAACACCTTCAAATCTTGTACCAAAATTCGCTGTAAAGACCGTCGACTGATACCCATTTGCGTGGCATGTCGTCTGGTCGATGCCGACGGCGCTTCCATGACATCCTCGGCTACAGCAGCAATATTCTCTGCAGAACGGCTACTCCGGGGTCTGCCACGTCTGGCAGCATCTCGTGTTGTGCCAGTCTCTTCGAGGCGAGCGGCTAAACGTCGCAGTGTTTCACCAGTAGGCGTTGGACGGCGAGGAAATCTGCGACGAAATTCACGTTGTGCCAAAGTCACCGACCGATTATTGGTCGAAAAAAAAATAGTCAGCAATATTCCGCGTTCTGGAGCAGTGTAGCGTAACATTGTTCATTCACGTGTATTTCGCATGTGTTTACTACACAAATGTGAAAACAGAACTGACATTAGGAGCCAATCGCAAAATTTATAGCATTTTCTGATAGGAGGATTACTTTAGCGCCACTTGTTAGAAGATGAGAGAATAAATTATAATACGCGAAAAAGATGCGCTTATCAATGCGCTAAAGGGTCATCTACAAGACTCCTTCTCTCAGATACCGGCAACGCACACAGATGCACACCCTATATGAGCAAAGGTCACCCGCCAGTGGCACAAGTGTCAATTGCTATTGAATGAGTAACGAATAACTAACAACTTTTGTAACTCGAGGTAATGCAAGGCGAGGCAAGTTCAACTAAGTTTTTACTAGTAACCTCATCTATGTACTATATATAGGGGCATTTTCAGCAGCTATCAGTTATTTATGCCCCTGAACGCCGTATGTTTCTTCGATCTCCACTTTCAGATTATTTTGAAAGACAAATGTATATTAATCATTGAATCAAATATTATTTTTGCGAAATCCATTATTTTTTGTGCAAAATTCAAACTTTATTTAAGATGTCTCGGATTGTGCGATGTGGGTCAAATATGCACCGTGTTGTTGCATAATTTGTGGCCATTTTAAAGGTGGATTGATAATGGCTCTGTCATAGAAGTTTTGGTCCTTATTAGCGGAAAACTCTAGTAATCCTAAACAATTTGCACAACCTTCTCTTGATACCAACTTCTTATCACTCAGAAAGTTTTGAAATGAGGGAAAAAGGTGGTAAGCGCTTGGTTCCAGTTCTGGATTATATGGTGGATGCATTAAAATTTCCCAACCAAGCTCCCGCAGTTTTTGGCAAATCATTACAGACGTGTGTGGCCTTGCTATGCCCTGATGGGATACAAACGGTCCAGTTTTTGACAGTAGAGATCTAAATTTATTGTTTAGCCATACGGAAACCACTCTTAATAAATGATTCCTTTCAAGTCCCACCTTCAAGGGCCGTCCTGACCCATAGCCCTGGTTTGGCCACCGTTTGAGCTGCTTCATTACGCTTTGATCACAATTTTTCTCGCACAATATTGTCGTGTGTGACCCATTTCTCATCCCCAGTCACCATCTGTTTAAGATATGGGTCGAGTTCATCCCGTTGCATAAATTTTAAATTGTTTCACCGACACTTTACGAGATATCGATTGCTACAACCATCTACCAAGAAAATAACTAGCATAACCCAAACTAGCATAAACTATTTTCTGAATGAAAATATCTTACAATACAAACTGGAGGAGAGTTCTCCACTGTCTGAGAATGTCCCATCAAAGTATTTGAAAAAGGCTTGTTTCGGCTGCTTTCACATGCGAATAACACTAACCATATTAGCTCAAAAAAAGTCTATATCTCAAAACCAAAGACAGACACTTAATGTCTCCAAAGTACCAACATTTACCATACATACAATATATAATTGGCGCGTACACCCTTTTCGGGTGTGTGGCCGAGCTCCTCCTCCTATTTGTGGCGTGCGTCTTGATGTTGTTTCACAAATGGAGGGACCTACAGTTACAAGCCGACTCTGAATGGCAGATATTTTTTATAAGGAGCTTTTTCATGGCAGAAATGCACTCGGAGGGGCGACCGCTTTTAGAAAAATGTTTTTCTTAATTTTGCTGTTTCACCGAGATTCTCTCTCTGAATTCCGAATGGTAATCACGGACCAACCCATTCAGCTACGGCGGCCGCCATGAACTAGATAAAACAAGTTTTTTTTTCTTTCTATAATATTCATGAAGTCAGTCATCCATTTTTTTTGCAAATTCTTCACAGTAATATTTTTCTTATTAAGAAGTGTAAATCAAAGTTTCAAACTTTGTTCAAAATTCACAAATTCCAAAAAGATTAAAAAAAAGATAGAATTTTTTTAACCTGCATTTTTAGAAATTTTGGCTAAAAGTTCATACTTGTTGTTGAAGTCTTTGCCATGTACTTCCATATTTGATTGACCTTCAGAATCCAGAACCAGAGAAATACGGAAATTTTTGGCTTACCCAATCCGAATAGTGCCAGCTAGCACTGGTTTGCAAGACATTGAGGGTTAAAAGTTGAAAACAAATTTTTATTTAGATTCGAGGTTATAAAATACCACAGGATTTTTGTAAAGGTCGGAACAGCACAAATTTTTCTTTTCTAAGCCTATTTGGATACGTAAAAAATCTTTAGTTTTCTTTAAGATATCGAATAGCCGAAATTTAGTTATTTGCATACTGTTCTTCTTCTTCTCTTATGCTACTGAGTTAGGGCGTTAGGCGAGCTTAACTCTTGGGCCACAGGATGTGGGCTAAGTTTAAACCCGCGTAAAACAAAACTTATGCTTTTTACAACCAGATACAAGGTACCAATTTTTACCCTATCAAATATCAACGGACAAACTCTGTCACTATCAACCAGTGCAAAGTACTTAGGGGTAATTCTGGACTCCAAACTTAGCTGGAAGTTAAACGTCGAAGAACGGGTAAGGAAAACAGAAATTGCTTTATATGCCTGTAAAAGTATGCTTGGAAGAAGATGGGGTCTTCAACCTAAGCATACATTATGGCTGTATATGACGGTTATACGACCTATTTTATCGTATGGTTCGGTAGTTTGGTGGAAGGCTCTAGGGAGAGAGTACAATACCAAATTACTCGGCAGAATACAAAGATCAGCCTGTGCAATAACGGTCGGTGCAATCAGATCATGTCCTAGAGAGGCTCTCAATGCACTGACACACGTTATTTCAATAGACCTACACATTAAGAAGACGGCAACTATAAGTGCATTTAGGTTAAATGAAGCGGGTCGCTGGAAAGGAAAAACTTATGGTCACGCTAGTCTATTATTGCGACAAACTCAGTTAACCTCGGTGAGGACTGACTAGAACGTACCGATGGTAACGTTCAATAGGAATTTTGCCACACTCTTTTCATCTAAAAAAGAATAGAATAAGGGATTCTCTCTAAACAACTTCGATACCACAGCCTATACAGATGGCAGTAAAATGGATGTGGTGTTGGAGCTGGTATATATTCTCATAGACTTGGAATTGAAAAATCTGTGCGTGTCCCTAATACCAGCAGCGTCTTCCAGGCGGAAGTACTAGCAATTGGGGAGGCCTGTACGTTACTAATCGCAGATTTCCCTTTTAAGGGCAATATCGCTATTATTTCGGATAGGCAAGCTGCAATCCAGGCGCTGGACGCGACTATAACAACCTCTAAAGTGGTGGAGCAAAGTAGGAATAGCCTTACCAACTTGAGTGAAAACCACAGAGTAACTTTAATTTGGGTCCCGGGACACCGGAACATAGAAGGTAACGAAAAAGCTGATGAATTGGAAAGAGGGGGATCTGCCATGAATAGCGCTCTTGCAGTACCAGTATTCCCTCCACTAGGTGCGGTCAAGAATGCAATTTCCCTAAAATACCATCGAATTGCAGATTGTAGATGGAGAGACCAGACGAAATGCAAAATCAGCAGAACGTTATGGCCCACCTACAACCTCAAGCAATCGTCGACATTGATAAACATGAAACGACGGGACACCTGTAGACTTACGGCAGTCATAACTGGCTTCTGGTCTATCGGAGAACAAGCCGCCAAAATGGGCATCCCTCACAACACATACTGTCATAGTTGTAAACAACCGGAGAAAAAGGAGACAATCTTCCATTTCCTCTGTGAATGCCCTGCCCTATGGAAGGGCAGAATGTTAACCCTGGGCAAACCGCTGTTCGAGAGTCTCGAGCAACTGTCTGGCTTAGACGTCAACAACCTAATAAGGTTCCTAAACCGCACAGACTGGATATAGTCCTGCTGTAAGTAACTGTTAAACAATTTGGTAATGATGATGTGGCAACAAAATGGTGCGGAAGCGCTAGTTGGATTCTGGATGAATCACCACTCTAACCAACCAACCAACCAGCTACTAAGTTTTCACATATTGACGAGTTTTGCCTAGCACTAAAAATATAATGGACAATACATATGTATATCTCAGCGAAAATACATATCTTCAGATTCACATTACAAACTTTCGGAAAAGTGTACTCTGGTCCATGGTTCGAAATTTGTTTTGGCCTTTGTTGTAATAAAGCAAATAATTTCTCCCATTGCATTTGTTTACTTTATGCCAGCTGGTTTAGAAAGAAAAATAATAAGACTTTTGAAGTCTGGCAAGAATTTTGTTTGCATTTCCCTTGGGTTCAATGACACTAATTGCTTCGTTTTCGTAGTTTTTCTACGATGAATAATCGAATACCTGGTGGTGTGCCCCAACCCAATTCAGTTGTTCAAAACGCCGGTGAGAACGATAATGAGAACTGGCAACTGGGTGCGGGTGGGAATGTTCGTCACAATTATACCTTTATGACCATTGCGCTGTTTTTTTTTTAATTAATTTGACCACTTTTATATTTCACGAACGCCTTGTGCGCCTTTTTGTTGTTGCCTTTGGTATGACTAACTTTTTTTAAGCAGTGAATTTTCACGTTAATTAACCCTTATTTTAATAGTCATTAGAAGTGAATATTAAGTAGACTTTTCTGTTGTGACAGGACACTCTAGCTCAACTACATACATAACTACAGCGAAAGCCCTGGGCAATGGTTGCTTGCGTGAGTTGATGACCGCTGAGCTTGTGATTTAATTTGGTGGTGTAAGTTGGGTGGTTCCTTATATGTATAAGTAGGAAAAGGGAATGAGAAATATTTGATGAATATCTACAAGTTTGAATAAAAATAATAGAAACAAATAAAAAAAGTTTAAGCTCGGATGGAACAGAATTTTTTATATCAGACGTGTGTTTGCCTAAAATGTTTAGAGCATCACATTAACTTTGAACAGTTTTTTCTTCTAGTACTTTCAATAATGTCTCGAAACTTGTCCATTTGAACCTTGTCTCGCGCTGTCACGGAAAGGCGAAGCTCGTAATGAGCCCAGCACAGCATTAAGGAGAGCGTAAATTAGCTACCACGATTTTGGGTTATTTTGCTTGTTGAGGTATATATGTATCATATGTTGCGGTGCATAACAGCTAATCGAAAGGTGACAGTGTATTTTTGTTAAAAAAAGCTTACCCAAAAGCTATTTCCTACCAGGAGTCGGCATAAGAATTTAAGCTTGAGCAATTGAAGGAAAGGATTATTATTAGATTATTAGACACCCTTTGCAGAAGGCATACAGCAGTGTATAAGTCTAAGGCACTTAGTTGCATCCATCACTACTTCGTTACCGATGATAAATATCAGTCTACCTTTACTTTGGAACCTAACGGAGCCTTTCGCACTCACAGCCTCTCTAGGGAGGATTGAGCGGAGTGGAAGGAAAGAAAACCTAATAATCCTGTTCGCAAAAGATTTGTGATGGAGTCTCCTGCAAGAAGTTCCCCATTAAGCGTAAACTTAGATTACCGGATAACTGCAATGTTTCCTAAGGCAATAAAGCTGCGACGCTTGATTTTTTCCTAATCTGGTAATCATTAAGAAGATCAACATTTATTGCAATACCTAATTGTCAATTAAGACCCTAAGGGATAGATAGACTATTCAGGGCACCTCTGAGGTGGTCGTTCGTGTAAATAGAATGTGGTGGCCCACTTTGCGTACATTAGTTTTGGTACAGATAGGCCACAAAGTCAGCTCGAAGCGAGAATATTGGCAAAGTGCTTCTCAGTGCCATCAGCGGATCTGAGGCAGTCGAAGGACTTGGCAAGGATAACAACTGTTTAGTGTTGATGTTTTAACCAACCACACTCTGGTGAGACTCAATTCACGTTAAGGTACGTAGATATCCGTATGGAGAATGAATAATTGTAGCCGTTTCTGCATTTCCTTCTCAGTTGGCCTTTTTGTCGTAACGCTGAGATTCAATCATCTTTCTCTCACGTTTTGCAAAAGTCTGGTGGGCTATCAGGCTCGGCTACTAAACCACGGTGGAAATTTCTTATTAGCAAACAGTATTTCTCCATAGGCTACGCTTAACCGTTGTCGTATTAAATACGTACTCCCTTCCAACGAGCAACTAGCCATGTCAAAGACTGTGTGATGGGACACTTGATAGTAATAATACATATGACTAGTTGTAAGTCTTAAATTTCTATTTTTGCCCATATCATAACTAGAGCAACACTGGTTTCATTTCAATTCTCTTCCCTTTCCCCTTTCAAGGAATGTATACTTGACTCGCTTTGAAGTGAAGCATTAAAAAGGTTGGGAATTACAAAATCAGAAAAGAAAATCATCATCAAACCAAAGTAACAAAAATGGTTTAAAAGTGATGAAGCGCTTAGTATTTGGAAAAAAACAACAAGCGAAAGAAGAATAAGAAAGCAGAAATCTCTACTCTTCGGTGGAGCAGCTACTGATGCTTAGTATGTACGGAGAAAACAAAACCCAAAGAGAAAACAACAACTGGTGTAGAAAATGTGCCGATAAATTGAAAGTATTGCAGGACAAAAGTTTGTTGTCCCCACAGCAGGCTATCCATTATTTCCTTTTCTTTTTTCTTTTGGATTTTTGTACTACATTGCTTCTGCCACAATTGTTGTCATTTCGATTGCTGCGTCCATTTCTCGCTAGCAACAAAAATCGCAAAACTGTAGCAACAGCAATTATTCCTGCCAGCAAAGTACCACTTTTATTGAAATTTCATGCACTGCTCGCAACAGCTGGTAGAATGCTGCGAAACGTTTGAGTGGGCATGCATAAGTATGCATGGATGTGTGAGTGTATCGGCAGGACGCGCCACTGCAATAGCTGCGTGCTTGCATGCTGTTGCAGCTGTTGTTGTTGTCGCATTCTCGTAGCATGCTACATGATATTGTTGCTGTGACTTACAAATGAAATGAATGTCTCTGGTTTGCTGTTTTTATGGAAGTTTTTTTATTTTGTTTGTACAATTGTTTGTTGTTGAGGAGTCCGGCACAAGAGAATTCAATATTGCAATTTTAAAAACGGCCAGAGGCATGCGGAATTTGCAATAAGTTGAGGAATGTAGTAAATTGAAGGGAAGAGAAATGGATGATAAGAGGGAAGAGAAATGGCTGATAAGAGGGAAGAGAATGGATGTACAAACCAACTAAAAACCTACTAAATAATGCAAATTTATAAAAAAAAAATTAACTCATCAATTTATAAAAACAAAAAACAGAGCCAAAATCATTAAAAAACAAATTATTAATATATTATAGAAAAAAAAAACACTTTTATTCTTATACTTTCTGTGGCAGTTTGTTCTCACTCTAGATACCTGAAGTAGATTTCCAATGGGTATCAAAATCAAAGTGTTCAATCTTTCTGGATTTCTTCTTTGAATGGATTTAGTGCTAAGCTTAGAAAAACAAAATATTTTTTTTTTACTTTACTAAATTTTTCTTAATTGAAATTTATTTTAACAAATTTCGGACACAGTCAATTGCTGTTTTTATTATAGAGTACGTAAAATTATAAGAACAATTCTTCATTTTTAAAATTTAATGTAGTACTAATTATTTCTTGCGTTGTTTTAGTACTAAATTTTACTTTTTTAATTAAATTTACAACACACAAAATTTAATACCTTTAAAGTTAGTTCTCAATATAATTACAAATTACACATAAAGTTCCAAAGCTCAGTTTTAAAAATTTAAGACAATTAGAGGAGTTCCTTTTATCTTTCGGGATTTGGCAACCCTAGTGTTGCAATCTGGCAACTGACAGCTGTATCGCAAAGTTTGACATTTTTTGGCTTTTACGTACTCAGATCGTTTTGAAATACCAGCGCTATTTGTGTTGTTTACAGTAACTTAAAAGATTCATCTCGGTCCAAAAATGGAATTAAATCGTGAATATTTTCGTGCGATTATTTTTTACAACTTTCGACGTGGATTAACTCAGTAACATTGCATGGATGAACTTAATTCATTTTTTGGCGATGAAGCTCCATCAAGGACCAGTGTTTATCGATGGTATGGTGAATTAAATCGTGGTCGTAGTTCACTCCAAGACGAATTTCGTGAAGGTGGTCCAAAATCTGTTGTTGTTCCGAAAACCATTGATGCTGTGCGCGAACTAATATTGCAAGATCGTCATGTGACCTATCGTGAGATTGAAACAATCTTAGGCATTAGTGGGACCAGCATACATTCAATATTGCATAAACATTTGACTGTCAAAAAAATTTGTTCGCGTTGGATCCCACACAATTTGTCAATCGCTCAAAAAAAGGCTCGTGTCGATTGGTCGAAGGAAATGCTCAAAAAAAACGATCGCGGGGCTTCGAAACACGCCTATGACATCGTGACCGGTGATGAATCATAGATTTACGCGTATGAGCCCGAAAGTAAACAAGAGTCGACTGTATGGGTGTTTCAAGATGAGCCAAATCCAACAAAAGTTGTTCGCGCACGAAGCATTTCCAAGCAAATGGTCGGAAAAACTGGACATGTCATAACCGTACCACTAGAACAACGCAGAACAGTAAATTCTGAGTGGTACACAACCATTTGTTTGCCAGTTGTCTTCCAAGAAATTAGGAAAACCAATCGCCAAAGACGGATCACTCTTCACCAGGACAATGCGAGCTCTCGCACATCGGCTCAAACAACTGCATTTTTGAGCACCAAAAACATCGAATTAATGGGTCATCCGCCGTATAGTCCTGACTTCGCACCGAATGACTTCTTTTTATTCCCGTACGTAGAGAACAAACTGAGAGGTCAACGTTTTTCGAGACCTGAAGAAGCGGTTGCGGCATTCAGAATGCATGTTTTGGAGGTACCTCATTCAGAGTGGCAAAAGTGCTTCGACAATTGGTTCAAACGCATGCAAAAGTGTATAGATCTTCATGGAGAATATTTTGAAAAACAATAAAGTGATTTTCGATGATTAAAATTTGTTTTTGTTCTCTAATCCCGACATATAAAAGGCACCCCTCGGAGAACTGGTATTTTCTGCATCGGATTTCTGAAGGATGTCACGAGATTCTATAAATTTAGTATTTACTTTTAATGCCTCACATTTCAGCTTCAAAACCGCAAAAAAGTAATGCTATTTTAAATACAAAATTGGAAATCGAAAGAAATAGGTTTTTTAAAAAATTTCGCTCACAGCATTTAAGTAGGTACTGAGTGTTGGTTGGTACATTTGTTGGCAACATTGTTTTTATAAGTACACTGTTTGGTTCTAAAATTGAGTAAAAATTATATAAGTTGTAAAATTTGGTATTTAATTGCCACGTTCAAGCAGTTATTGCTAGTCACTGATTTTATGAAGTTAGTGTTGGTGCCTCGAATTTAGTAATAATTTTCAGTTCTGAAGTTGTACTTTTAACTTTCAGCATTAAAATATTTATTTCCACACTCTGGCCTTTCAAATAATATCTTGGTTTTTGGAATTATTACTAATTTTCAGTTTTAAAATTGTACTTTTAGCTTTCCCTTTGGTTTTATAAAGTTATTTCTAATTCTCAAACTTAGTTCCAATATTCATTTTTTAAATTTTAGCCCGAAGCCGAAACATAACAATGAAATAACCAGAGCATAAATTTTGTAAAATTTTCATTACTCTACTAAATTGAGTATTAATTTTTAATTTTCATAATTAAATCACCTATACACAAGTCAAATTTCATATATGTACCATAGATAGCGTATTAATTTTCTGCAACGGGTTTTCCCCCTCTCTTTTTTATGTTTAAAATTTACCAATTCTTCTCTTCCACTCCTTTTTGAAAACTTTCAGTACCATTGTGATTTATTCCTCAAAGGCACACAGTCTTTCCCACTGTTCGCGCACACACACATACACATACATGTACGTACTACCATTCCAATTCTAACTCGAATTGTGTCTGTCAAAATAGAACTGTTCCTGTCATGATAAGCATTTGCTGTTGTAACCACTTGGTGCAGCCACCATGACTATGTGACAAGCACAAATATGCAGCCTCATGCCAACTTACAGCAAAAATAAAAAAACGTTTGAGCTAAATATATAAACTTACATTTGTAGGTGTATAGGTATATTGGTATCCATCACCTCACCAACTAATGCCCTTGCAGTAGATGCCCACTATGTCGACCACAGAGAAATGAATGTTATGAATGAAATAAGTATCCAAGCAGATGACAATCCGCCAAGAGCTGACCACAACTCCACTTTGTAAACAGCAAATACATATACAGCGCAAATACATAAAAACACACAAACAACAAGTAAAATGTACACATACTAAACTTTCGCCAACGAATCTGGGATAGTTTGTGAAACCTAATCAGGCAGCAGCAAAAGATAATAGAAAAAGGCTAGCTAAAAAAAAGTGAAATACGAAAGGAGATGAACCCACAACTGACAGCGGTTTAAGCAAATAAATGATATTTCTAAATAGTATGCGAATGTGTGTGCGTGGGCAAGGGTAATGCTAGTATTAGTTATGCTATACAATGCATACTTTTAGGTGTGTAGACATATGTTGGCAGCAGAAATTCAATTTCACCGTCATAGAAGCAGGTTAGGTAGAGCATCGGCTGTGTGGTCACATCACGACAGGATATACGTCAGCGAAAGTATTAAATATTTACGCCAACAAACTTACATACACATACATGTTCATGTATATCCAATGTGTATCCTAATTATTACATACATTTAGATCATATCTTTATGGCCATTTTCTTCTGTTCTCCCAGAGGAAAGGCGTTAAACAAAAATAAATAATAGTTTTCTTTTATAGGTGAGACACAAAAGTGAAATGAAGGTCACTTATTTCCAGTTGGTAAGGAGAGTTGCGTTTTAATACACCTAATTTGATACATATAACTGAGCAGAAAAATATCCGCTAATAAATGGTGGATGACACTATGTCGGAAAATAAATTAAAAGTGATAAGGAAGGAAGTTAGATACTACCAGAGGTTTCTTAAAGCAGGTGCTCATAAATAAATGGCCACAAACAGTAGATGGAAAAGACAGATCAGTTGACAAGACAAAAGTGATGAAAAGCATATTGCGACTAACGACTGGTTACAAATGACAGCTGGGAACCAGCATCTTATCAAATAGAAGTTATAGAATAAAAGTTTTCAAATTTTTTAGTCATCGGTAAGCTAAACAATTTGTTTTAAATGAAAATTCGCCACATAAGTGGTAAGTGGCAAATAACAAAAGGCAAAAGACATACCTTAAGAAAAAGCGATATGTTGTGGAAAGCCAGTTAAAAATAAATCTTGACTTAGTAAATGTAGATGCAGATGACATCTGACTAATGACAAGTGTATGAATTATTTGACAGATAAATGGCGGCACGAGTTGACAGGCGATAATTAATATGAGGCATACTTAAGTACTGATTACAATCTATGCTGTCATATAAGGAAGTTCAGTAATAATTTGTGGAATGGTAATTGTCTACGGTGGCCACCATAGCCGAATAGCAGTCGCCCCTCGGTAAGCTATGGCAAACCTCCGACTGTATTTCTGCCATGAAAAAGCTCATCATAAAAAAATATCTGCCGTTCGGAGTCGGCTCAAGACGCACACCACAAATAGGAGGAGGAGCTCGGCCAAACACCCAAACAGGGTGTACGCGCCAATTATATCTTTATATATATATTTCTTATGTTCGTGTGTTTGTCACTGAACTCCTCCTAAACGACTGAACCGATTTTGATGAAATTTTTTGTGTGTGTTCAATGGGATTCGAGAATGGTTTAGATTCACAATTTGGTCTCCTGGGGTCTCGAGATATAGGTCAAAACGTGGACCCGGGTAACCTTCGGACGTGTATGTACAATATGGGTAGCAAATGGAAGCTGTTGGTGAATGCTTTAGTTCAGAGTATTTTTCATGCCGCTCCGTGACTAGGGTCCCGAGATAGAGACCAACACGTGGACCCTAGAATGTGTTTGTACAATATGGATATCAATTGGAAGCTGTTGGTGAATGCTTTAGTACACAGTAGTTCTCATGCCGCTCCGTGACTGGGGTCTCGAGATATAAAACGTGGACCCGGGTAACCTTTGGTTGTGGATGTGCAATATGGGCATCAAATGAAAGCTGTCGATAAGTGCTTTAACGTGGGGTAATTTTCATACCTATTGATGACTAGGGTCTCGAAATATATGCCAAAACGTGGACCCACCGTGTCTTTGCCCAGCGAAGCGGGTCGGGTTTGCTAGTAGATATATATAATTGTAAGCGTATACAGCTTCAATAATCGTCTCTCACTTAAATGTATTTGGGTTTCTTGCAAATATAGGTATTCGACGAAAGACTTTCGATATTATATTTTTTCTTGCGCGTTTTAATTCGTATCTCTTCTTCACATACATGGTCCTCTCATAATTCTATTTTTGAACAAGTGAAAATCACATATTTCTAAATCCTATTTTTTCAGTTGCTTCCCGAATGGAATACTTTTCTTTCTGTGGCACGAAAAACTATGCACTTTCGGCAAATTTCTTAGAATTCGGTATTGTTTAACGTTCACTTCAACTTCCAACTAAAACAATTCACCCATATTTTATGATTTAAAAAGTTACTTATTGCATTTATTTATGTTCAAAACGAAGTTCATTTACTGAGATTTAAACCTTCTAGTTTCTATAATAATTAAATGTAAGCTAACTACTTAACTGCCCATATTTGTATATACGTTTACTTTTAAATGTTTAGCTCACTGTCTTTACGAGGTACAAATCAGCCTCACGCCGCAAAGTTCTTAAAACGCCCGCAGAATTGACAAAAATAAATGCAAGAATATTTATTTAAAACTTTTCGTCACTGTGCTTTGTGTTATGGAGACTAGAAGAAATGTGACGCAAACTCGCCCAAAAGCCTACCACGATAAACAAATAAGACTTTGCCCCAAGAAAACGCACGACAAGAATCACTGAAAATACAAACAACAACAGCAAACAAACCGAACACGTAGACACAATGAAAGATTTCCAAAGCAAAGCGTCGGCACGGATAAGCCAGGCACTGTAGGAGCTTTTAGGTGTTGAAATTGTTAGGCGACAAAGTTGTAAGAAAATAAAATAAAGAGAAGAATTGGATTCATAGCACGAAGAAATGGCGAAGTTACAGCGAAAAAAGGCCACAAAACAAAATTTAGTTGGGTATGAGAAATGCAATGAAGCAGCGCAAGAATAAAAATAGACTGAAGATTTGTGTGCAAGTAAAAAAAAAAACAAAGAGCGTGTAACCAAAGGATTAAGAAGTTGTGAAACCAAATAAGTTGCCTGCCATGGGCATAATGGCTAAAGGGGAAAGACCGGTGCAAGGCGGGTGTGTATGCAACCAAGGCCGAGGCCGGGCAGATTTACGCGAATTTTCGCTTTTCTGTACTTTATTTTTCGAGCCGGAGCACAGCAAGCTATATTACTAACACCGATAAACAGATAAGTGAAGCATTGAATAAACACAAATATGTTCAATAAAAGATGTTAGGAAAAAAATGAGTGTACGAAAATGTTTACTGGTTGAACACTGCGGCGCCTAAAATAGACAAATGGTTGCACGATTAGGACACAAAACGAAACAGAGAGCGACTGAGTGAATTGTGAATTGATTTTTTGAAGGCTGGTATAGCTAGCTATTTACACATGAAGCTGTCGGACGTTGCTTACTAATATGAATAGCCAAATACGAGCTCAGCTTCATGTATGTGTGGGTGTGTTAGGGTATGCGCGTTCGCCTGAATGGACTAAGCAGAGCGTGAATGAATGAATGGATGAACGACTGAATGCTGAATGAAAAAAACAAAAAACGAAAATGTGAATGGATAAGAGGCTTTGTTTAGGACATCTCTCTTTTCTCTTCTCCTCCTCGCCCCACCCTCACTTAGCAACAATAGCAGAAAAGCAAAAAGGCAACGAAAAAATCATGCCTCACTACCACAAAGAACAACAAAATGTTGGAAAATGGGGTAAAAAGGGTTTACTTATGAACTCGCAGTGTGCGAAAATTTTAGAAAATATTATAAAAGAAATGTAGGGGAGAAATAATACTCGTAATAATAACAGTTGCAGGCAAAAATGGGTAAAGAAACAGTGTCAAACAAAACGCTACATAAGCAAAATAAAAAGAAAAGTATAGAATATTAAAACAATGTTGTAGGGAATACTTTCTGCATTCCCGGTGCATCTAGGGGTTCTTGTCAATTGCAAGAATGCCAAGTACAACAAAAACAGGTGAAAATGCATATAAAGCACAAAAAAAAAAATATTTCAACAATTATGTAGAAAGCATAAACGAATATAAGAAAATGTACATATAAACATAATAATAAGTGGAAAAGATGTGTGGCGTTTACTGTGGGTTTTTTAAGAGCTATAGAAAATAAAAAAACACGTAAAATTCAGAAAAATGCATGAAAATCGATAGTACAGTCTATATAATTTAATGTTTGAAGATTATTTCGTGCAAATGTTGACCGCGACTGCGCTTCAAATGGTCCACCCGCTTAGTCCAATTTCGGCATACTCTTTCCAGTGTTTCGGCCGGTATCTCACATATAAATTCATTAATGTTGTCTTCCGATGCGTTAATTGAAGTAAGCTTGTCTAAATAGACATGAGCTTTAACATAGCCCCACAAAAAATAATCTAAAGGCGTTATATCACACGATCTGAGTGGCCAATTGACAGGTCCCGAACGTGAAATAAAATGTTCACCGAACTCGCCTCTCAACAAGTCCATTGTTACGCGTGCTGTGTGGCATGTGGCACCGTCTTGCTGAAACCACATGTCATGCAAGTCAAGCTCTTGCATTTTGGGCAAAAAAAGTTGGATATCATTTCACGGTAGCGCACACCATTCACAGTTACGTTACGGTTCGCAGCATCTTTGAAGAAGTGCGGTCCAATGATACCTTCAGCCCATAAACCGCACCAAACTGTGACCTTTTCTGGTTACATTGGTAGCTCTTGCAATTCTTCTGGCTGATCGTCACTCCAAAATCGACAATTCTGCTTATTTACGTACCCATTGATCCAAAAATGAGCTGCGTCGCTGAACACAATTTTTCGATAAAAAAGTGGATCTTCGGCCAACTTTCGAAGAACTTTCTGCGTTGCGATAGGTCGTTCGGCTTCAATTCTTGCACCAGCTGTATTTTGTAAAGCTTCGCACCTAAATCCTTTCGCAAAATGTTCCACGTTGTTGAGTAACAGAGGCCCAATTACTGCGAACGGCGACGAATCGATAATTGATGGTCATCATTAACACTGGCCGATACAGCTGCGATATTTTCTTCAGTTCGCACTCTACGTAAGCGTGTGGGGGTTTGATGTCCAATAATGTAAATTTAGTTCTAAATTTAGTCACAATAGCTCGAATAGCCGCTTCAGTGGGTCGATTAAACTGACCATAAAATGGAAGAGGCGCGCGATAAACTTTCTTAACAGAACACGCATTTTTATAATAAAATTCAATGATTTGCAAGCTTTGCTCGTTTGTAAGACGACTCATGGTTAAATTATAGACCAAACTGAAGATGTTTGACAGTGAAACAAAACACGAAACGAGCGTCAGCTGTTTAAACCAACTGTTTAAAAAGATAATAGCTAAAAAATCACCTGTTATAAGTATATTCTATTATATATATATATATATAATTGGAGCGTACATCCTTTTTTGGGTGTTTGGCCGAGCTCCTTCTCCTCAAGTTGACTCCGAATGCGGCATATATTTTTCATGACAGAAAAACACTTGGAGGTTTGCCATTGCCTGCCGAGGGGCGACGGCTATTAGAAAAAACTTTTTCTACATTTTATTCTTTCACCGAGATTCGAGCCTACGTTCTCTCTAAATTTCGAATGGTAGTCACGCACCAACCCATTCGGCTACGGCGGCTGCCGTACTGTGTTCAAAATAAGCGGAAGTCGATTTCGTTCAGGCATTTTTGATGTAACGTCGATAATGCGGATAAAATCACAGAAATACTCGAAGTTGACCGGCATGTTAGTACTTTTAGCATCGCCCAGGAGCTAAAGATAGACGATAAGCAGTTTTAAGCCATTTGATCAAAAATAATGGATTTCTCTTTCTCCAAACTCATTAGGCTATATTCGGAGCAATAACGTCCAATCCAATAGTATTTATTTGATAATAATAAAATATAGTTTTTCATTTTATTTAGGCTGCATTTGTTGCTACTTAACTTAAGAAATTAGGCAAAGTTATCATAAGAAAAAGCTCTTTGCCACTTAAATAATTATATCAGCCAGTTTTACCTCGTCATTGAGTTTTAACATATAAAAACAGGACACGTTTAGTTTTCTGTTACTTGTTCTTCTTTTAGCTGCAATTTTTGAGGATATTTTCCCGATGACACAGTGGAAAAGCCATTTTGGTAGCTCAGTGGTCAGAGTGTTTTTCGAAAAAATCCGAAATATGTTTAAAATGCATATGTGAAAATTTCTAGTTAAGACAAATATAATAACTTTCGCGAATAATATTTTAGTAGCAGAAATTAACGCATTCACTCTTCGTTTTGAAAATAATTAATTTAGCAGGTTGTTCGAGGGTCAAAATGTTCTAGAGAACTATTTAAATCGCTCGTCAAAATGCCTTTTTGGCTATTATTCAAATGTCACCGTAAAAAATTTAAAGAATTTAGGAGATGGCTAGAGGGTCAGAGAATTATTTTGCGGAAAATTTTATTAATGAACTTCTACACAATCTGCATAGGCAGAACTTCTGCCAGAAGTAGTTCACCCGAGGCAGCTATTCTCAACGTGATGTATACGCGACAAAGCTTATACATTGATTCCTCGCTGCTTGCCGTTGAACAAGTAATTTGACGCATTTTATGAGGAAAGGGTTCGGTATACCTGAAACCTGTGGAACATCCACTTACAACAACAACTATTTCGCCGCCATTGTTCCTGAATCAATTTTGAATTTTATATTGTCTTTTCTTCAACCGGTCTATAATAGATATATAAAAATATAACAAAAATGTACAGCCGTTGTGTCTATACGCTGAAAATATTATTAAATAAATGATTAGGGATAATACAGGGAGTGTAAAAAATACTTATAACAAACCCATTTTAAGAACTTTGTTTGTAAGTCTGCCTGTTTTTCCTCAGAAAAAATTGATCTGCAGGTGGTATTGGTGTCGAAATATTTAACAACTCCTTTTTATGATTGGGTTCAGTTCGCTTTCAAAACATATGGTATATTGGATATTTGTAAACACATACATTCAAAAAACACTTTTCCGCCAGATAGCGCTAAGACCAAAACATTCGGAAATGCCATATTTATAGTCCGTTTCATTTCAAAACGGCTTAGCTTATTGTAGAAGATTTTAATTGGGGTGGGTATCCTAAGCTTTGATTTCTGAAGTATCAATTAAGCCCGGATAACGATCCCCTTTTTCTGCATACTGAAAATACTGTCTGGAACTCAATGAAATATCCCCGAATTTGAGCCAATAGATACGGTGGGTCCCTTCTCTTCAGTTGTGTCGAATTATGTCGGCTTTAGAGTGGAATTCTCATTGGAAAACATTAACGTTTTCCTCACGAAATTTCTTTTACTCCTTCACCGGAATTTCAAATTTACTTGGAAACTTGATCCCGATGGTTGTTAAAGGGTTAATTTTGCTGTCCCTGATAAGTGGCGAGTACTTTTCACAAAACCGGTGCTTTCACTTTGAAATTTCATATTCGAGGAATTTGAATTGTGCCTACAACCAGGGGATTAGCGAAGATATGACTGGCACCAGCACACAGTGTCGCACCACCGAATGTAGAGGTATACCCTCTGATCAGAAAGTACCGGGAATGTTTAAATAAAACAAAACAGAGTTAAATTTTAGGCAAATTTATTTCATCGCCTTCAAAATATGACCCGTCTGAAGCAACACACATGTGCCAACGTTTAACCCAGTCCTCCAAGCACCCCTGGTAGACCCACGAAAGGATGGCCTTCAGCTCCTTCGTCGCATTCTCTTTGATCTCCTCGACCAACTGAGATCTCATCACACGAAGTGGTAACTTCAACTTGGGAAACAAAAAGAAGTCGCACAGGGCCATATCTGGTGAAAACGGTGTTTGCACGAATGGTATTTACTTGGTGTTTGGTCAAATGTGCAATTTGGGTTCGGTGCGATGACACGTTATTATCATGAAGAATTGTTTGCTCACATTTCCGGCCGTTTGCGACGTGCATCATCAATTAAACTCTTCAAAACGGATAAATAATATTCTTTATTGACTGTCTGGCCTGATGGAAGAAACTCATGGTGCACTACGCCTTGGCAATCGAAGAAAATAGTCGATTAAACATTCCCGGTACTTTTTGATCATAGGGTATAAATAGAAAGGTGTAGAAATGGAATCAGTAACAGAGACTGGTATTGGGGAATGAGGAAGAAGTAAAACAAAAGCAAGAGAGAAAATGTCATAATTCATTAAAAAGCGTTTGTGCAAGAAGAAGTGAATGGGTGTTGTTGGGGCAATGTATAAGTACAGGAGTTATGAGCGCGGCAAATTACATGAAGAAACGTATAGATTTGAAGTAGCGCTGCGTTACTGGTGCGATTTCTAAGAAAATAAAACTACTTTTTTTCACGCGTACACATTAGGGTGGCTTCACAGTGCATCCGAAGCAAACGTAATTTTTTTTTTTTTTATTCTCCTTTTCAATGATATGGTTATATGGTGGCCAAGTGAGGCAGAGACTGTTCTAAGCATACATAGATATTGCTATATTTAAGGTAGATACTACTTAGGTAAAAAAGCAAACAGAAAACACATAATTTTAATAAAATTCCAGGTTGTTGACTTCGAAAGCTAAGGAAAAAACTTCAAAAATACAGTTGAGGTTCTGTACATTTTTGCTCAAGATGTTCAGCAGAATTGTCTATGTTAAAGCAGTTACAGGAGAGTGGCGTGAAATGGTTTCCTTTACATAATTTTTAATTTAGCTTATGTGATAGCTGATTGCTTCTTCCTCTTAAGTCAGATGACGTCTTAATAGGCACCGGAGTAAACAAACGTTATATTCTACCAATATTGTTTTTTAAAAAGTGTAGACAACCATATATATTAGTATTAAACATAACGCATTAAAAAACGTCTTTAGCAGATTTGAAAAGGAATATGCTCGTAAGTATGTGTGTTGGTTATAGAAACCATTTTGGGTCTCAACCAAAGCAGTTCCAAATGTGAGTAGTATTTTAACCCCCTGGCTTATACTCGAGTGGGTCTATTTGACCTTTCTTAAAACAACACTTATGAGTGCTAATTTATTAAACTGGCCGTTAGAGGGTTAAAGTCTTCAAACGTAAAAATATTGATCTAACATTCGAAAGTTGAGATTGCAAATATTTTCTTGGTGATTGCAAAAAAATTAAGATTCAAAAAACGGTTTAGCATTTGAAAATTAAAAAAAAGTGCTTAAATCTGATTTTACTCTCTTACAGAAGAAACATTTTAAAGACAAAAATGTGCCATATTCCCATAAATTTATTTGGATTGCAGTAAAATATATTATCTTCAAGGAAACCCTCATTTTTTAAGGATTAAATATTTACACTTTTTAATTAATCGAATTACTAAATTTTACAAATTATACTCAAAAATAAAATTTAAACCCCTAAAAGAGAAAAAATGTGTTATTTTTTACCCTTTTAAGCTATCTAAGTATTTACAATGATAGTTCAGTAAAGAATTTTCGTTGCTCAACCAAAAATGTATTATTAGCACATTACCTACCGTGGGCTTATATTTGTGATTTTTGTCGAACTTCACGTGTATACATTTAGAGTGCCGATAACTGTTAATTTTAGTTTCGAATTAAATAAAATTAGATTCCTTGATTCAGTTAAAATTTTACAGGATTGCATTTTTCATTTCTTTTGTCACGCCTAATCGTTCTTAATCTAGAGTTACTTACGGCATCGCTCGAAGGTTATCAGGTTAGGTTAGGTTGGTATGGTTGCCCAGGGAGGGAGCACACTTGGACAAAGAAAGATTCGTCCTTTGTGATATCATTGTGAAGGAGGTGAGGTGAAAGGGAAAGGCCGATGGGATGCAGGGAGGGGCCGGGAGAGGTGGTGATGGGATGGTTAGGAGCGTGCGGATTACGAACGATGACTATGTTTGCGTCAACCGCTTTGTGCTGCTGATGAAATTCATCAGATTTTTAATGTCAGCAGGCGTGGCAAAGAAGTAAGAGCCAAGATGCCTGGATCTTAGCCCCACCAGAGCAGGGCAGCTAAGGAGAAGGTGCTGAGATGATTCCACCTCATCCTCCATACATCCAGCGCAAAAAGCACTCGAGGTGATTCCAAGTCTCACAGCATGCATTCCTCGCGCATTGTGTCCTTTGAGAGAACCCACTAGATTGCAGAGCTGATATTTTGTCAGCCTCAGAAGCTCACCCGAGCGCCTTCGGGCCACACGTGGTCAGAAGGATTTCGCGACTTTGCACGTTTGTGTATTTGCCCAGCGCTCGCTGAGTTTGCGCGATGCCCATCTTTCCAGGAGCAGACCGCAGGTAGTCAGGTGTCCCTTGTCTGGCCAGCTCATCCGCCTCACAGTTTCCCACAATGTCGCTGTGACCGGGAACCCAAATGAGGCTGATGTCAAAGAATTCGGACGCAGTCGAAAGTGAGGGTTATCACATATTTCAATATTTGTTTTCGCTTTGAGTATATTAGGTCATAAAGAAATAAATATAGTTTTGTTAAGTTTTGCAGAAGTCGAGAGTTGACGAAGCATTTGTGAGAAATCCTAAACTGTTAGCTATCATTACAGATAAATATAACCTTCGTAGAATCTATACCAAGAAACATATAGTGTTAGGAAAAAAGTACCTAAAATTACAAAAACCCCCCTACCTGCGATAACAAGCATTTCACCCTTACGGTCCCATATGATTTTTTGTTCCTATCGTCATCCCCTATCTTCCCACGTACACATCCCCACGAAAAGCGGTACATCTTGTTTTTGATTCTTTTGAATTTCATCCGACACCAGAGAAACTTTTTTTTTGCAAACATTAGCGGAAGGTAATGTGTTAACGTAGAATGGTAGAATTTTCCGTTCAGTATTTTTATGAAACATACTAATCCTCAGTGTACATCAAAACCCAAACAAGCGTTTTTAGATTTTCTCCCGTTCAGGTTAATCTCCAAAATGGTACTCTATGTCCCATAGGATACAAAGGTTAAGGACATTTTCACGCATAATGAAAATGTCCTTAAGTTCCCGCTGATGAAAATGCAACTTTATTCTGAAAAAATGGTTACAAGTGAATCATTGAAAGTATCGCCCATCGCTGGCTACTACTTTTCCCCATCTTTCTAGTAGATCCCGTATACCGTCGCGGTAAAACTGTTCATCTTTTGTGGCTATCCACGGATCAAGCCACTTTTTGATGTCTTCATATGAATGGAACTGCTAGTCAGCTAGACCATGTGCCATTGATCGGAACAGGTGATAATCGGACGGCCCAATATCTGGAGAATATGGCGGCTGGGGTAGGATTTCGCAATTCAGTGTTTCCATGTTTAACGGGTTTGGCAACGTGAGGCCGAGCGTTGTCATGCTGTAGAATCACTTTTTCATGCCTCTCCACGTATTGCGTCCGCTTCTTGCGGAGTGCTCGGCTCAATCGCATCAATTTAAGTCGAAGTCGATACCGATCCCGAGTGATCGTTTCGCTTAGTTCATAATAAATAACACCAACTTGGTCCCACCAAATATATAGCTTAATCTTCGCAGCGTGAATATTCGACCGAGTCGACGACGTAGAAGCATGACCGGGCAGTCCACATGACCTTCTTTTCTTTGGATTGCGGTAATGAATCCATTTCTCATCGCCCTTTACGATGCGATGAAGAAAACCCTTCCTTTTTTGTCGCTGGAGCAGTTGTTCACAGGCGAAAAAACGACGTTCAACATCCCTTGGTTTCAACTCATAAGGAACCTAAGTCCCCTGTTTCTGAATCATTTCCAAAGCATGCAATAGCTTGGAAATGGATTGGCGGGTAACTCCTAATACTGAAGCAAGCTCTTCTTGCGTTTGACACGGATCTTCATTGAGCAATGCCTCCAATTCAGCGTCTTCTAAGGTTTTTGGTCTTCCTTCACGCGGACGGTCGTCAACATTAAAATCACCGTCTTTGAAGCGACGGAACCGATCTCGGCACGTTGTTTCACTTAAAGCGGCATCTCTATAAACTTTTTGTAGCTCTCGATGCGCTTCAGCCGCTGTTTTTTTCGAATGAAAGAGGAAATTCAACACTTCCCGCAAATGGCGATTATTCGGCACAAAATCAGACATTTTCACAAAACCAAAATTATATGATACCAAAACAAAATCACTAATGTGTCGAAGCCGTTTGTTTACCATATGTCTAAGTTTGGTTTATGACGTTTAGGTTATGTTAGAATCGACTAGCACACACTGCTGGCGGCATCTATTGACAAACAGCGGGAACTTAGTTGCGCACTTAATATTACGTTTTCCGAATTTCTATCAAAGTTTAAATCAAATGTAATATATATTATATTATATGCGAGTTAGTGCTATTTTAGTGACAATTTATCCGAAATAGAGTAAACATAAATTTAGTTTGAGCTATAAATTGCATTCCGAGTTATGGGATTAATGATTAAAGGGGGAGAAAAAGTGTTCTTACTTTACAGGAAAAAGAGTACCCAACAAGAAAATAGTAACGGGTTTCCTGATCAAAGGGTAAAATTTATGAACCATTCTTGGAAGTTTTTTTCACTTTTCAGATTACCTCATTTACGTTGCTAATCAGATATCACTGAAACTCAAATCGGTTTACTTTCGCCATTGATTATCTTAGCAAAGCGCGATAAAACTTTTAATCTTTATTTATGAGGCATCACAATGTACGCCGAGTATTTGCAAGAATTAAATAAAAGTGCTCGTTAGCGCAATGAGTCCAATCAAGCACTACGCTTCTTACTTCTTGCCAACTGTAACTAAAAAAAGCTAAGATATTTGCCTAAGTCAAAACAACAAATTCTAAAGATTTTAGTAACAATTCTTCCACTTCACCAATCCACTGCCAGCGGCGGTACCAAAGTGTCTATCGAGACGCCCACGTGCGCCGACACTAACAAAAGTATTAAAAGCAAAAACAACAAATTTGTATACAAACACTCAACAAGCGTAAAAGTAACAACAAAGCAAAGACAAAAACAACGATTTAAGTTAAAAATGACAGTTAACAAGGAAAAATGCATAAAAAGCTAACAGCGCATAAAACAGTAACATAGGCAGCAACAACATTAAAAATAACAACAACGACAACCTGCTAAGTGTTGAACAACACTTGAGAGCGCATCAGTATAGCGCGCGAGGACGTTGACTTTGAGGCGACAAGAAAAGGAGGCAATAAGACAGGCGAAAGTAGAAGCATCAACAGCAACTGTCATCAACCAAAGCAGGTGTTTAGCTGTAAAAGTGTCAGTCAACAGAGTCGGCAGTTGGACATTTGAGACTAACAGACAGACCAGCAAAATTTTTGTTGTGTTGTTGCGTTGTTGCCCTAAGGCAAAGTGGCTTGCGGAGAGTATAAGGAATGGCATATGTTGTTGTGAAGACGCCGAGTTGACTGACTGACTGAGACTTTTGGTTTTTTCTGTATATTTGCCGCCAAGTTTTTGTATGTTCGGTAGATACTGCTGAATGTCTTGCTTTGAATACAAACCAAAAAACATATTTTTTTTAGTTTGCTACAAACTTTCATATTATATTGGTTTTTCGATGGGGTTCTTAATTCTTTTATTTGGTGTTTTGTAACGAATATTTTTTTTAGCGCACGACAATTGCGTGCTTAGGTCGCGTATACGCAATGCAGCACAAGCGCACCTCAGATGTGCACTATCAAATTATTCCGAATGTGACTGCTTATATTTATTTTTCATTTCGAATTATTTTACGCAATTGGGCGACCTTAACAATTAATTATAGGTTTTTTTTTGTCTTTTGGCAAAACAAAATGTTTTTTTTTTTTTTTTCACTTATCTCGCTTCCTTTCACTAACTTGCTGTGTGATGTCAGCCGTCGAAGTAAATTATTTTTTTGCACAGCTCCTTTGGTGTTATGTATTGTGGCATGCCGCTAGCACAATTTGTGTGTGGCACGCCTGAGGGCTTGACAGCGGCCTAAAGCAGGTTAATGGCAAAATTTATATCTGCTTTCTTTGAGCCTGATAAGATGTGAATGATGGCATTATTCGTTTTTGCTTCTATGCTTGGATGTGAGTACCAAGTGATTTTTTTAAAGGTTATTACTCATTGTAAACTGCACTAAAAATTACTATAGTCTTAAGGTATTTACTCGCTTTAAAGCAAAGTGTAATTAAGCACTTATTTAAGCACGTATTTCGGTAAAAAAAAATGTAAACTTTGTTATTCGTTACAACTGGTTTTACTTTAACTTAATTTAACCTAAATTTACCGCCATTGCCTGCCACGAAAAAGCTGCTCATAAAAAATATCTACCGTTCGGTAGGTCCCTCCATTTGTGGAAAAACATCAAGACGCACACCACAAGCAAGAGGAGGAGCTAGGCCAAATACCGAAGTGTACGTACCAATTATTTATTTACTTTTTATAGATTTATTTTAAATTTACCTCCATTCGGTTTAATTTAATTTAATTAAAATTCTAGTTTACTTTATTTTGCTACATTTAAATTTATTTTATTTGAATTTGATTTAAAAATAAATAACTAATTGGCGCATACATTTCTGTTAGGTGTTTGGCCGAGCTCCTTCTCCTATTTGTGGTGTGCGTCTTGATGTTGTTCTACAAATGGAGGGACCTATAGTTTCAAACCGACTCCGAACGGCAGATATTTTTATGAGGAGCTTTTTCATGGCAGAAATACACTCGCAGGTTTGCCATTGCCTGCCGAGGGGCGACCGCTATTAGACATTTTTTTTTTTATTAATTTTGCTTTCACCGAGATTCGAACCAACGATTTCTCTGTGAATCCCGAATGGTAATCTCGCACCAACCCATTCGGCTACGGCAGCCGCCGGTTTAGTTTTATTTATCTCGAGTTTTGGTAAAGCTTTTTATTTTTATTCTTTATTTTATTATTTAACAATACTTATTATTATATTTTATTTAATTAGGCTAATTTATTTCAATTTGTTTGTTCAATTGAATTTTATTTTATTTATTAGTTTTCGTTGCATATTATTTTATATCTATTTTATTTTTTATTACTTTTATTTTTTCTATTAAATTGTATTTTTGTTTTTATTATTTTCATTTTTCATTATTTGTATTGGTATTTTTCTAACATTTATTTTTTACTATTTTACTTAATTTAATTTAATTTTATTTTATTTTTTATATTAAATTATTTTATTTTTTATTTTACATTATTTTGCTTTGCTTTACTCTGTATTGTTTTAATTTATTTTATTTCACTTTGTATCTGATTTTAATTTAATGTGTTTTATTTCATTTTATTCAAATACATTTTATTTTAAATTAATATTTATTTAATTTTATTTTACTTGTTTATCTTGTTTTCCACTTTTTTAACTCCTTCGTCGTCCAACTTCATTTGCACTACTTAACCTTTCTAACCTTTTCAATTTCCTCTCTATTCAAAGCGAATTTCCACACTACAAAATAGCGACGTAGAATTCTTCATCTAGCATCGCGCTACCGGTGAATGATAATCAACAATCTCATGTCCATGTATAAGCCACCGTGTACCGTTCAAACAACCGACCAGCCATGCGAGTGACCGACTGCAAGCGTTCAGGCGCACCGTTAATCTTTTCGTTTCCGTTCGGTTGCACGTTTTGGTTTTGAATGCGACTACATGCGACAAGAAGCGCGCCTTTAGTGTCAGGAACACATACATGTAGCACTCACACAGACACATATACCCAGCACTTGGGCACAAATGCAAATAGCAGGCAAAAATACAAAAACAGCTGTTCTGCACGTTTCAACTGCACCACATACAGGTAAACAGGATATTATCAAAAGCATTTATCAATATAATGTGCCTACATCCATGTAAACATATGTATATAGGTGTGTGTGTACCAGCATATTTCTACAAAAGTGCTTTATTCACACTCACACTCGTCTAAAATAAATAACAACAATTTTAGCTGGATGTTGAATTAAGCTTTTTGTGTGACTGTACAAATATTTCAGACAAACGCCCCTCAAATTAAGCTTTTTAATTATGCAGCTTCGCGTGGAAAACAGCTTTAAGGATGTTCCGGTCATAGAGCTTTTTTGGGTAAAAAAGGAAACTATTAGTTGCCGTCAGAATTATAAAGATTGTCAGCGAAGTTGCAAACCAATTTTTCGGAGTCAAATACTCGTACTCGTAAAACTTGATGCTTTTAAAAGTAAGCAGTTCTTTATGTGGTAGGTACAATAGGTCCTTAAGAGTAGTGCCAAAATCACGCGAGATTTGATCACCAGTAAGTGAGGTTTTAGCGTTAGATACTGCAACCTAACCTAATATTTTACATAGAGTCGAAGCGAAGTTATTGTATCTGCAGCAAAAATATGTTTTTTGTTTTTGGTACATCAATCACCATCGATGAAGTAGTTAGCTGCGCGTGCATGAACTCCACATTAGTACGAGTAGTAAGATGGTCAAAATAGACATAAATAGGGAGCAACAAGCTGGCCAATATGAATATTCGAATTAACGAACTCAAAATTTAATTTGTGATTATCTGTGTGTTCACAGTATTGGACCAAAAGAAATTTGGCATTTACCAATTTTTTGATTAAAAATCGAATTTTAGCTTTCAATCACTTCCTTACCTGATGTGGAAGGAGATGAGGTTTCAACTTTCCGAAAAAAAATATTTTTGAGGATTAGAATAAAGTGTTTTGTGAATTTAAAAGTATTCACAAGGCTTATGATTGCACCTCTTCGAGGAGGGAAAACCTTTTTTTCTACGTTTATGCAAACCCCAGAGTAATGCTAGCACAAGACTTTTTGGCTATCAAGCACAGCAGTGCATTAGTTCCAATCAAATATGGGGGAAACTTGCTATTAAGCGCGTTAGTGAGCAGCGCGACTGTGCTGCCGTTAGGAGTCATTGGACTGAAGTGTCATACACTGATTGAAGTTAAAAGTTTTAAATGGCAGAATATGTAAATTTCCGAGCGTATTCGTGTGAAAAAAAAACAAAGTGTTTAATTTGACAGGTTTCCATTTGCCACAGATTTAACCCTCATCCTTTTTATGTACATACAGTCCTGTTCACTTGATGTAAAACAATTATTTTTCTGGAAGAAAATGGTTATTAAAGCAACCTTATTTGATCTAGTAACCCAAGCTTTTCTAATTCTTCAAGTGAAGACTGTACTTTGCTCGAAAATAAACATGCATCAAAACTTAATAATATTCCATCTAACGGTATCTCGCAGCAGTAAAACTTCAGCGGCACTAAAACTGTGCTTGGTTTATGCTGGAGTGGATTTACTGATTTATTCTTGAAGTTCATTAGAATAGAGGCACTCAGTTAGCCTACATTATTTGCATATTAAAGCTGTGAAAACGGATCGTCATTGTGCTTGGTCGAAAATTTCTAATTTCTAATAAAATGGGAAAGCAGAAAGGTTTAACAGATCGCGAAAAGGCGAAATCGATATCTTGACCTCAGAGCGACTTTCAAATCGCCAAATTGTTAAAAAAAATTGGTCGAAATCCAAACGTCGTATCGTTACGTCAAACAATGTGTAAGAACTACAAAGACAGAACTGCAATGACTTTCACATCGAAGGAAACCCGCAAAATCCCTAGGATTGCGTCAAAGTCCGTCGGTGAGAATGGACAACAATTTGAAGGAAACGTGCTTTAATTCGAATCATTAAATTGGCCGGGCTTGAAATTGCATTAAGCTAACTGGAGAATTTGTACAGTCCACTCATTAAAAGTATTTACGAAGGAATTTATTAACAAGGAGGCACCACAAACTATTAAGCTTTAAATAATAACTATTATAAAAGAACAAACAACATTTCCTATAGTTATTATTATTTTTCTTATTTGGTTAGTGCATCTATTCAAGTGAACCACTAAATCAAGCACAGTATTGCAGCTACTGAAGTTTTATATGGTATATTATATATATTAGGGCGGGTCCATTTAAAAATCGCTCATTGCTCTGTGAAAATCGTATTCTAGGGATCAAAATAAGAAACTTTGCCAAAGGATCTATACCTCTAAAACGAATTCTGAACCCTAACAAAAAGTTTTAGACCCATCAGTTTGACATCGTTCACGTTGAAAAGTCTGGAACAAGTGGTGGAGAAACATATTCGAGTGGGAGTATTGCCGAGAAGTCCACTTAGTAGAAATCAATACGCTTACCAGAGTGGAAAATCATGTGAATCAGCCTTACACGATCTTGTTAGCAAGATTGAAGCTGGGCTGGAAGCTGACGAATACACAATGGGCGTGTTCGTGGACATTGAGGGGGCTTTTGTTAATGCCACTTTCGGCTCGATATGTTCTTCTGCCGAACGACACGGAGTTAATCAAGCCATTATAAAAGGCATATAATCCATGCTCTCTGAGAGGCTGTTAACCGCTAGTGGGAGCAGTGACGAGGAAATCACAGTCAGGGCCAAGCAAGGATGTCCCCAAGGGGGTGTTCTTTCTCCGCTGCTGTGGTGCTTCGTCGTAGACTGAAGGTGAATCGTGCATTGAAGATTTTTCAGCAATGCCGTAGAGCCATTGGCAAAACCTGGGGTCTGAAACTTGCTGTGGTCCTATGGATATACACAGCACTTATCAGACCAATCATCACTTACGCTTCTGTGGTCTGGTGGCGACGGAGCATGGTTAAGTCCACAATCCGGGAACTATACAGGCTGCAAAGAAGTGTATATTTATGCATCATGGGCGCCATGAGTACAACCTCTGGTGATGCCCTAAATGCTATGCTTGATTTGCTCCCCCTGGATCTTAAGATACAACAGGAAGCAATAAAAGCAATGTGCAGACTCCATAAATATGGTTTCTGGCACGAAGATGGAACTTCGGGACACAGAGAAATCTTTAAGTTGCGGTCGGAGCAGTATCCACTGTTTTTAGCACCTAAAGATGACCTGATACCCACAGTTTTATTTGGAAGGAAATTTGATGTCAGATTTCCATTGCGTGAGCAATGGAGCAATGCAGAATGCATTCAGGGAGGTTTGACGGATATTTTTTTACCGATGGGTCCAAGAATGAAATAGGGTCTGGAGCCGGATGGTACTTAAACGATAGTAAGAAGTATCACTATGCTATGGGGGGAATGGCAACTGTTTTCCAAACAGAAGTTTTTCCTATCCTAAAAGTAGCCGAATGGATAATCGAGAGGAGATGGAGCGGGAAACAGATTGGAGTCTTCAGTGACAGTCAGGCTGCATCGAAGGCCCTGGAGAACACGAAGCAAACCTCAAAGATTGTTCAAGAATGTAAGAAGAAGCTTAATTCTGTCGCAAGACAAAACAGGTTTGTACTTATATGGGTTCCGGGACACTCCGGTGTTCAAGGAAACGAAATTGCCGACGAATTGGCCAACCGTGGATCAGCGGTGCCCCCACAGGGGTCAGAGCCAATAATCGGAATCAGTCCCGCAGGAATCAAGAATTGGATCTGCGATTATGTAGGCAATCTACATAAAGAGCGACGGTCAGGTTTATAACGCTGCAGAACTGCAAAGTGTTTTGTAACAAGTCCGAACAGAAAACTGTCAAACTTTCTACTAAAACTTAGAAGGAAAGACATTCGGTTGATGGTCGGCATCATTACAGGACACAACCCACGGGGTCAGCATATGACCACCATTGGAATCATCGAGAACCCGGTATGCCTGTCATGCTTGGAGGAGGCGGATAGCACTGGGCACTTTCTCTGTGAGTGTCCTGCCTTTGCCAGAGCACGACTACGAGTATTGGGTTCGGATGTCATAAGAATGAATAATATTCGTTCTCTAAAACTGGAGGATATTTAAGATTTGCCAAAGAATCTGGAAAATTCTCACAGGACTAACTATCTCTATCTCTGTCTCTATTCTTTCCTATCTCTTTCTCTGATACTTTTCTCCTTCCCTCCTTGACTATCTACCCCCTTTCCAGAGCTTTAAATACAATGGGCTCTTTAGCCTGAGTGTTTTAGGAGTCACCAAATCTCCTGGTGCTCGACCTTTTCAAATTCAAATTCAAGCAGTCAAGAAAAAATTCATACTTATAGTGAAAAATTTATCATTTATCATTTGCCAGCTGAACATTTTATTTCTTGCTATTTTTTAACTATTTCAGGGGTCTGGTTTCAAATTTTCAATCAACACAGACTGCTGGGCTCATGCTATATATTATCTGATACATTTGCATTGCTTGAGATTTACAAAAAATTTAATTTTTATTTTATTAAAGTTTACACAACAATAAAATTATTACAATATATTGTATAAACTAACGCTAGCGCAGTGCTGGCTTCGGACTCTCTCGGCTGGCATGTTGTTTTGTTTTTTTTTTCTTTCTTTTTGTTTTGGCTTTCATACGTACGTTGCACTGGCAAATTTTTAATCAAAAAAGTATTAAATTCGATTTAACCTAGGAATAGGTACTTAACGCGGCTGCCGTAGCCGAATAGGTGGTGCATAACAGAAAATCGCATGACGTTATATAACCTCGATTACCGGAAAATAAACATCTTTTTTTGCACTTTTAAGCGAAAAAATGCCGAAAAGGGAACGCGCTGGAGTTATCCTAATTCAGATTCAGCACGTCAAAAGAACTCGAAATATTTTAGTCTGATTCTCCATACCGGAAGACAATAAAATTTTGCCGGCATGTGTTTATTTAATTTAATATTTCATATAATATTTTATATTTTTATAATGCTTCATATATTTCTTAATTTTTTTTTATATATTTAGGTAGTTATAGTTTTTTCTTTGAATTTCTTATTTCATTTCATTAACAATTCATTGAGCTATTTCCAAAACAAAAATGGGTTTAACTGTCCCTGCAACGCAAAACCGAAAAAGAGCCTCTGCCAGATTTAAATTCTATTCGACACTAGGGTCATGTGTATGCATACAACCCAATGTGCATACGTACATATGTATGTGCGCATGTTAGCGCGTACACATTTCTATATGCATTCCATATTTGTTCACAGCTGTGCCCCATCATTGCTTGCGTGCCAAATTGTTGCAACGCCGCGTTGATTTGTTTATAATTTTTTGTTTCGTTCGCTTTTCAACAACCATGTACGAGTATTAAAGTTTCATTTTTATTTGGTGCAGCGCGGAGAAATGAAAACAAATATAAAACCCAGCAGTTGAGCGGATGAAAATGTCAAGCTTATATGGGTTGTTTTCTATATGCGGCTAAATATGTATGTATGCGTGTTTATTCGGGGGAAATGGCAAAAAAATTTAAGTCAAGCAGTAAAAGCGAAAACATTTGGTTGCAGAATTATTTGTCGAATTGTTGACACAAAACTAATTGCCAAAATTAGCGCTTACAAACGTATTAAATTGCCTTAAAGTGCTTAAGTGTGTGATGAATGTGACAAACTAAAATTATTTACCTTTATCATCATCGCCATTTCGTGCTGACAGTTTATTTATCTGTTTCAATTCGGTCAGCGAGAGCTCCACAGCATCGGCATGTGATTGCAGATTGTTTTTGGACTGGAAAAATTATTTTGAATTAAATAAAACATTGATTGTTATTTGTCCGTATCCACCATTTTGAAAGTGGTCTAAGTCATACAATATAATTAAATTATGGGTTTGCATTTGAGCAAACTAAAAACTATTTTTCTATTTTGTATGGTCTTGAATAAGATTTCTACTAATCTTGCACAAAACTGTTTTTAGATGACTTAAACCATTTTCAGAATCAGCGAAATAATTAACGTACAAGTAATATAAGCAATAAAATATGAATTTTATTAAAAAAATTAATTTAATATAGAAATTCCTTCAAATCTTTCAAGTAATTCAGTTTGATTTAATCTTAGATACTTAAAATATTTCTGAGAGACTGAAGAAATAGATGGTAGTAAGCCGTTTACACAAGATTAGAAATAACCTAAATAATAATGCCCTTAGTATCTAGCACGACTTTCCCCCTAATTCTGTATATATCCCTTCTCGTACAGACTATGAAAACAGATTAATGCTACGCATTTACGTTATATTTTAACAATGCAATTAAAAACAATTTCTAATATTTCAAATGTAACATTTCTTGCAGTTTACAAAGAAGGAAGATTAGAGAATATTTCGAAACTGGTCAAACAATTAATTTAGTAAATAAAGTAATTTTGAAATAGTATTTTGGGGGAAAAAATCAAGATCTATAGGGTTTGAAAGCTTTGCACTTGAGAGGTGCATCTAACTCATTACTTTGTGTTTGGCGCGGAATTTCGATGGGCATGCATCTCGGCAGTTGTTACATCAAATAGTATACAAAAAAAAAATTACAAAGTTTAATGAAATTATCTTCGTAAATATGTAAATATACTTTAAATATTAACATGTACAAATTTCATGTAAGAAATTCACCAAAAGCGCAACGAAATGCTTGCGGGTTGGTCCGCGCGGAAAAGGTAAAAAAAAAATCAATTTTTTTTTTTCGTTTTAAGCGATTCCTAATATATTTCAGAATATTCACACAAAGTTACAGAGCCTAATTCTCAATATTTCCGTAGATACAAAGCCAAAGGTAGGCGAGCGTTAGGTCCCTCTAGTTACGCTGTGGCCGGGCACCTATAGTACAAACTTTATCTTCTTTTCTCGACTTTTCATTTTTATGATTTCTTTGAATTGGCGTACATGAATGAAAAAAACTAATGAACCTTTTGAAATGAATCATAGCTTGTTCCCTTCAGTATTAAATTCTCTTCTATTTGAACTAACAAAATAGATAAAAACAAATTTTTCAAGATTTTTATACCAACTTGAAGTGATTTTTTTTTTATAGAAAGGCATTTATTTCTTTAAAACCTCCAAACAGTTGAAATTTTGGAATTCCTCTCAGTTTTCTTAGTTCATCTAGAATAAAAAATCATGATAATTAGAAATCCATTTGAATTTTTTGCTTTAGATAATAATTACGAGCTGTATCTGGTACGCCAGTAGGAAACTCCAGCGTGGCAGCGCTCTACTAATTTCTATGTTAAACATTTCTTTCAACTTATTTTAACCAGTACAACAACTTGTTATGCTTTTTAAATGTTCATTAAAAGATAGAAAAAACTTTGCAGTTCTAAATTAATTTTTTCCTTAAAAAAAAAAAATCGCAAAGAGATGCAATTTTTAGACCTCATAAACCAGGCTCCCCCTTTATAGGTCCCAGAATAAAGACTAGCCTCGAATGCACAACAAAAGTTTGAACCAAAACGTCAAAGTCTGAACAAATAGTTAAAAATGTTGGTCTTCATCTGTTAAATAGAAAATTTTACACGGGAAATTCTGTATCATCAAAAGATGATTTGGATCTTATTAGTAGATTTTTTTTTAATATTATGAACTGAACTTTCATCTAGAGTCAGATTCATCCGCAGTATATTTTATTCTTCTTCATTGTGTTGTTTAACAGTATGGACTGAGTGATGCAACTTATGAGCTGTATCTATTTTTGTTTTTTTTGTTTTTCTGACTTGGACTTTAATAATTAATATCAAACGACTTTCGCATATTGTGGATATAGCCAACACTGTACGCGGCTTAATTCTCGGCAATTACATCTGTACAATTTTTGATGAACATAGTCAGATTAAGGTATCGTGATTTCAAATGAATAATAAATAATATTTTTGTTTTTTACTTAATAGCTTAGATCACTATAAAAATAGAAAAAAATAAATGAAAAATAAATAGCATGATTTGATTTCACATGTTATGATGAGAAGTGGTGTATTCTAATATGATGTGATGTGGTGTGACTATGATATGATGCCATATGATATAATAAATATATTTTCCACTTGACATGATATTGAAAATTGAAATAAAAATGTATATATTGGGTAGTCGAAAAAGTCTTTTCGTATTTTGTCAATAGAAGTCGTTGGATCTCCGGTGCTACCAATCACATTGTGTCATATCATATGGTGTTAGAAAGATGACATTTTAAGCTTCATTTAACCAAACAAAAATTAAATTCGGAAAAGTTGAAAAAAAGTTATAGCTGTTCAAAAATGAGTGAAAATAATGAAGAAATTCGCTATAATTTGAAATTTTTGTATAAAAAAAGGGAAGAATGCCACGCAAGCCGCCAATGAAATTTGTGAAGTTTACGGAGACGATGCTGTATCAGTTTGTATAGCACAACAATGGTTCGCTCGCTTCAGTTCTGGAAATTTCGATGAGAAAGATGCACCTCGCTCCGGTCGACCTATCGTTGAAAAAGTCGATGAAATTATGGAAAAGATTGACCAGAACCGTCACATAAGCTGCCATGACCTCGCCAAGGCACTTAACATTCATCATCAAACGGTTTTGAACCATTTAAAAAAGGCTGGTTACAAAAAGAAGCTCCATGTTTGGGTACCACATGAATTGTCTGTGAAAAATTTAATGGACCGAATTAACATCTGCGATTCTTTGCTGAAACGAAATGAAATCGAACCATTTCTGAAGCGAATGGTAACAGGAGACGAAAAGTGGATCAAATACGACAATAATGTGCGAAAAAGATCATGGTGCAAGGGCGGTGTAGCTCAACAAATGGTCGCAAAGCCAGGATTGACACTTCGAAAGGTTATGCTGTGTGTTTGGTGGGATTGGAAAGGAATCATCCACTATGAGCTGCTCCAGCCTGCTCGAACGATTGATTCTACACTTTACTGTCAACAACTGATGAGATTGAAGCAAGCAATCGAAAAAAAAACGGCCAGAACTGATCAGCAGAAAGGGCGTCGTCTTCCATCAGGACAACATCTTTGATGACTCGGCAAAAACTGGGAGAGCTTGGCTGGAAAGTATTGATGCATCCACCATATAGCCCTGACCTTGCACCATCGGACTATCATTTGTTGCAGACCTCTCTTAATGGAGTAAAGTTGGCTTGAAGAGAAGACTGTGAAAATTATTTGTCGCAGTTTTTCGCCGAGAAACCACAAAAGTTTTACACTGATAGAATAATGTCTCCGCAAGAAAAATGGCAAAAGGTGGTCGACCAAAATGGTACATATTTGGTTTAATAAAGTTCATTATACATAAATATAAAAAAAATTAGTTGAAGTTTGATTAGAAATACGAAAAGACTTTTTCGACTACCCAATATTTTGCTATTCTAACATCAACCAGTACGGAAGTTTAGATACATATATTGCTGTTCCATTCCATCCATCTGTTCCTTTGTACAATTAACAAGTAATAGAATCTGTTCAAAGCGACTGATGCGCCTTAAAAGTATTTCATTTTTCATCACATATGTCTGCACGTACATGCATCCAATATTATTACACATATTTATTACAGATTCGGGCAAGTACGTTTTAGCAAATTCAGATGATTCCATTGTGTAAAAATTTAAGAATAAAAATAAATGCTGGTTTTTCGAAAAACATAAAATTTAATTCCGAAATTCGCATTTTATTTTATTTAAATCATTCATGTAGTTAATAGAATTCTAAATCTGTCATCGCACATTAAGGAGCACTTTCTGCCAGTTTCGCTTATAACAAATAGTCACTCTATAAGCTATAGTAGATAAAATTGGAATATGTTATCAGTATTGAGTGTTCGGAGTGTCGAAAATTATATGGTTCTAAATGAGTTAAAAAATCAGTTGAACCAACAAAGTTGATAGAAATTAGTATCTGATTAATACCAACTGAGCTGTCGCCCGCGAATATTTAGCTAGTATTAACGCAAAAATTAATTTTCATTTATCGAAAAAATCTAACAATCAGTGAAACCCAACTTGATGTGAGGTGTTAAAATTCGAATCCTTACAGACCCATCCCGGTAGTTGTTATAGAATTTACTGAACTCTTCAATGCAAATATCGTTATTTTTGTATTAACTCTTAATAGGTAACACCGTGACAAAACGGGTGGAAAAAGCAGCATGTGCTGAAATAAATTAATGGGCTAACTTTGTCCATTACCGCATACTGCTTTTGCCTGAGAACATCGCTCCTGAAATTTTATGCAGAATATTTCTGTGCAAGGTTTTGACCAGCCATCCATAATATTTTTCAGAATTATAAAATTAAGGGTCAAAATTATCCACACAAGAAAAAAATATTGGATTATTTAGATTCTTAAAGACGATATTAAGTAAATGTTTTCAAAACCAATATACTGTAAAAATTCTACAGCTCTTCTTCTTTCAAAATATGTATATCACCTTTTTGATTTTTTTTGACTGCTGGCTGCAGACTGTTATTTATTTGCCTTTCATTTATTCAGATAAATCTAAACTTTAAACCTTGCTAAAAAATTCCCAAAAGTTGCAATAATTCTCTCTTAGTGTAATAATTCTCTCTTAGTGTAGCAAAATAGTAGGATGTTCAGATAAGAATTAAAAACAAAATCTAAAATACATCAATCCAAATTTTGCTTACCTTTTCAATTTCACTCATCATGGTAGCGGTAACCTTTGGTTTCTCTTCACTTTTGCCAATTTTATTTACAATCAACTTCAAATCGTCCCGCCGATCCTAAAAGGTATTATAAATGCTTATGAAAAGGTGACATTAGCATGTATTTAGTTGTGTTTGTGTATTAATGGAAAAACTGAAGTGTCTAATAAAAATTTGTTGACACAAAGGAAAACAACATATTATTTGTCAAATTACTTAAAAATTTTAAAATTTGAGCGCCAATTAAAAATTTTGTAAAAACCATAAAAGTTTATTAAAATATTGGGTAGTCGAAAAAGTCTTTTCGTATTTCTAATCAAACTTCAACTCATTTCTTTTTATATTTATAATAAACTTTATTAAACCAAATATGTCCCATTTTGGTCGACCACCTTTAGCCATTTTTCTTCTAGAGACATTATTCCATCAGTGTAAAACCAAAAGTTTCACGGCGAGAGCCAACTTTACTCCATTAAGGGAGTTCTGCATTGACCGAAACAAATGGTAGTCCGATGGTGCAAGGTCAGGGCTATATGGTGGATGCATCAATACTTTCCAGCCAAGCTCTCCCAGTTTTTGCCGAGTCATCAAAGATGTGTGTGGCCTAGCGTTGTCCTGATGAAAGACGACGCCCTTTCTGCTGATCAGTTCTGGCCGTTTTTTTTCGATTGCTTGCTTCAATCTCATCAGTTGTTGACAGTAAAGTGTAGAATCAATCGCTTGAGCAGGCTAGAGCAGCTCATAGTGGATGATTCCTTTCGAATCCCACCAAACACACAGCATAACCTTTCGAGTCGTCCAACCGGGCTTTGCGACCATTTGTTGAGCTTCACCACCCTTGCACTATGATCTTTATCGCACATTATTGTCGTATTTGATCCACTTTTCGTCACCTGTTACCACTCGCTTCAGAAATGGTTCGATTTCATTTCGTTTCAGCAAAGAATCGCAGATGTTAATTCGGTCCATTAAATTTTTCACAGACAATTCATGTGGTACCCCAACATCGAGCTTATTTTTGTAACCAGCCTTTTCTAAATGGTTCAAAACCGTTTGATGATGAATGTTTAGTGCCTTAGAGATGTCATGGCTGCTTATGTGACGTTTCTGGTCAATATTTTCCATAATTTCATCGACTTTTTCAACGATAGGTCGACCGGAGCGAGGTGTATCTTTCACATCGAAATTTCCAGAACGGAAGCGAGCGAACCATTGTTGTGCTACACGAACTGATACAGCATCGTCTCCGTAAACTTCACAAATTTCAATGGTGGCTTGCGTGGCATTCTTCCCTTTTTTATACAAAAATTTCATAATATAGCGAATTTCTTCATTATTTTCACTCATTTTTGAACAGCTTTAACTTTTTTTCAACTTCTCCGAATTTAATTTTTTTTTTTTGGTTAAATGAAGCTTAAAATGTCACCTTTCTAACACCATATGATATGACACAATGTGATTGGTAGCACTGGAGATAGATGACTCCAACGACATCTATTGACAAAATACGAAAAGACTTTTTCGACTACCCAATATTTGTGTAAGTATGTGTATCAAATATTCACTGCTCAGTATGAAACTCAATGAAACAAGTATCTTTGAAGGCATCCTAAAAAAAAAAACAAATGCAGAATGAATGCAAATAGGAGAGGAGAAATTTTGGTAAAAAAAAGTGAGGAAAAATGCAGCAGAAGTGGAGATTAAAAACGAAAATTTGAAAAAATGCTACAACTAGTTGGAGTGGAAGTCTGTATCACTTGTGCATACATGCATACATACACATAAGTATTTGTGTTCAATTGCGTAGGTGTGCCTAAGCTGTTTTTGTGTAGCTCTTGCGATAACGGTTAAATGTTTGCGGCGCTTGCATAAACCTTTAGTGCAGTTTTCGATGATTCTGATCTTGTCCTTTCTTAAATTTCTTATTTTCAAAATGATTGATTTACATTTTTTCTTAGGCATGCGTTGGAAAGTTGATCTTTCAAGCGCATGCACTGAATTTGTTTGCGTGTGTGTGTGTGCTTTGGTAGTTCATGCCCAAGCCTTAACTGACGATTTGTGTCAACCAGCAGAATTGCATTTTTGAGCTGACGAAACTGACAATGTTTCTTGTTATTTTTGTTGGTTAAAATTTGTTTCTTTGTCGTTTTGTAGGAGATTGCTTTGCTTTTCTAGTTTATTGTTGTAAAACTTTCACGACTCACTGTTGCTTTTATTCAGGATTATTGGTATTTTGCTAAAGACGTCACTTTTAAAGTATTTTATATTTTTATGCACTTGTGTAATAACTTTTTTATTTTTTATTAAGGCACTTCAAATTCACAGTAGTTCATATTTCATATATAAATTTCTACATATGAGATTAATGTTGAGGGGGATACAAAAGCAGCTAAACACTGCAACATTTACCACAGAAGCCCCATTTATGTCGTTTTAACGTAAACTCCAAATAAAACACGCAGAGTTGGATCGCTGCGACCTCCCGAACCAACTCAGCAGTAAGGTTAAGGGGCTAAGTCGAAAATAAAAAAAAAACTAGATTCAGTTAGGAATATGTGGCCGTAGGAATTTATTACTAGTTTCAACCAATACTGAAAAGCAGATGAGGCTTGCAAATCAGTGACTCTACAACCACCGGATAACGGGTTTAAATCAAATTCGTGAGTTAAAAATTAAAATTAACAATAACTAAAACCACAAATTTAACACGTCGCACATTTAGTGAAAAAAAATCTAGCAACATAATTATTTCTAGACTAATTTCAGGGTTTTGGAAAACAGTTCTCACATTCCCGTCTAAATATTGTGGCCACGTAGAACTACTCAATTAAAAGATAATTCAAAATTACATTTTTTTGGCACAGACATTTTTAAACCACACAAAGGTAATTTGAATTTAAAAAACCGGAAGAAGATCAGTAGAAGTCGGAACAACCTGCAAATAGCCTTGCAACACGTCAAAGAGCCGAGCAGGCAGACTCGATGTCCAAAAACATAAGACTGTTCCCTGAATTGAAGGGCACTCTGAAATATTCGGCTGAAATAGGGCAAATAGATATACCCACGACTGCCGGTTTTACGTTGTCGGAATGACCCGGATTTATAAGCCAAGCCCTTGTCACTCCAGCACCATTCCCGATACATGTATGGGGAATGTTTATACTGCTACTTGAACCAAACCCGAAAATATATAAGGGAAATAAGAAAACTCTATACAACCGACTGCTTTCACTTAGTCACAAGTTATATTACATACATACAGGGTGGGCAATATAGCGTTTGCTTTTCGAACCACCTATTTTTTGAGAATGGTAACACAAATGACCTGTAAAATGTGTTCATAATTTACTTGAAGGTTCGACATTTACGAAATGGGACGCGATACGCTTGAAAAAAAAAATTGGGAAATATTGAAAACCAATTTCCAAAGTTGTGAGTCTTCTTCTTCTTTTCTGATTTTCGCATCGGTGGCTACGTCAATAAGCAAAATTGTCGGATTTGGGGTTCATCCACAACGAGTCACTGTTTGGTGCGGTTTTTGGTCTGGCGGCATCATCGGGCCATTTTTTTTCCGAAAATGAGCAAGGAGCCGCGGTTACAGTAAATGGCGAGCGTCACCGTGACATGCTCAACGAGTTTTGGTTTCCAAAAATTGAAGAGGACGACATGGACGGCATTTGGTTTCAACAAGACCGTGCAACTTGTCACACTGCCAAAGTTACACTCGAACTTTTGGCTACCGTTTTTGAAAACCGAATAATCAGCCGAAATTCAGATATCAATTGGCCGCCTCGGAGCTGTGATTTAAGCCCGTTGGACTATTTTTTGTGGGGAGCCGTTAAGGACAAATGCTATGCGAACCATCCAGAGACGATTGAGGCTTTAAAACACGAAATCGAAGTTGCCATTCATGAAATTGGAGCCCAAACAATCGAAAATGTGCTTAAAAATTGGGTTGATCGAATGGCCTACTGTAAGGCCAGTCGTGGCAGTCATTTTAACGATATTATCTTTCATTCATAAATGACAATGTTCAATCTTCAAAATAAAAAAAAACAAAAGTTCAAAAAAATATCGATTAGTTTTTTTTCTATAGCCGATTCAAAAAGCAAATTTTACATGGCCCACCCTATATATGTACATTAATTATAATAATAATTTCTTTTGCATCTATTTTCACAAAAAAAAAGAAGAATGCGATTTTATTTATGTAATTTTTTTTTTTTTTTTTGTAGTCTGCTAGATCATAGATGTGCAAATACAATTTTGTTACTTTTTTATGGTTGTCTACAAATGAAATAAATATGCGCGCCACACATCTACCACCACCATTCGAGAATTCCAATTGGTCTAAGAGTAAGAGTTTTATAAAATTTGGAAAGAAATGAAAATCTATTTGCGGCTTTCGAGATACATGATAACTCTCAGATAAGCGGCAATGATTTTAATTTATTTGTTTTTCAACCTTGTTTAAGTTTTTTGTAGTAAACTTGTGAATCCATACTAGCCTACATCTGCTTGTGCTTCCTTTCTCTCATTCTCTCATCAAGGCTTCCCTTCTTATCAATGGCAAGCTGCGCTATTCACATATCATTTCATTCGCTTGGCGCACAAGCCAGCACACTGCATGCAATGGCATATTGAGGAGAAACACCGGTTGCATACTACAATCAAGCTACTTGTATCTATCTTGCTCTATGCAGAAGGGTTCCGTTGAAGTTTCCGAACCGCAGGACTCAATATTTCTGGTGGTTAATCCTAACATCCGGAAGCGTGAATTGTACATTTGTATGAGTGCGTTTTCTTACGGCAGTAAAGAAGCTATGCATAAAAACGCAAGAAAAGTTGATTATTTTTATACTTTTGGCGCTTCAAGTAGCCGGTTAACCCATTAACGGCTTTGGAACATATGTAGGGCATATACGTTCCAACGCAAATTATCCTCACCACCTAAGGTGTGGCGAATTCTGGTGGAAATCATAAATTGAGCATTTTCAGAGAGAAGTGGCAAATTAAAAGAAAATTGGCCTTTTGTGACAACAGATTTCAATTCAGCACAACAACAAACATATTTTTTGTGAAGCCGTTGTTAACTTACAACCTCTGCTTCCTTTCGCTTCCATTATCCCTTCTTTATATCAGCGTTCTCCACTGTCCCTAAGCTGATCAATGTTGGTGGTCCCCAAAAATTAATGAGCCAATTTAATCAACTTTTTGGAATTATTTTTTTTTTTATTTTGCTTTGCATTCGCCCTCTGTTATATATTTTTATTTACACATGAGAATACCGCATGACACACAAGTTTACATTCATTTCTTTATGTATTTAACACGCTGCCACTTTAAAATTTGTGCAAACATTTTTTATTATAATTTTTGAGCCAAATTTTCTCTTTACTTTTTCACGCTTCAGTTTTTGAAATTTATAAGTATATTTTGAATTCTTGCAACTTTCGTAACATCACCAGTAAATTTAAACCCGTTTGTATACACGTGCACACGTCAACGAACACGATGATGCAACAATTTGTTGCAGCAACACGCTTTCTCGCCCCCAAATATGTCGTCACGAGACCGTTTTCGATAAAAATCGACGTTTTCAAGTGGAATAATCGCGCCATACTGAGTGTAGCTGAAGTGAAAAATATTTCTCATGCCGCTCAATGAGGATCCATCGAGTATCGGCAGCGGCGCGCAACTCGCATACGTACACACACGCAACAGATAACATTATTTTAGCAAATTCATTTCTGACGATTTTCAATTAAAAACATTTCCATTTTGATTATGAAGCTTAATTTTATAAAAAAAAAAAAAAAAGCTTTAGCTCAGCCATATAAGAGACACTACGGCGAAAAGCTACAAAAATAATTAATCAAAGGGAAAATATCAACAAAAATCGGCGCACGCTTCGCACCACTTTTCCTTTTATTATATAGAATATTATTAGCCACAATTCTTTTGCTGCTCACCATCGACGTTGAGTGGCTATTTTTAACGCACCCACCTCTGTCACTTACTTGGCGGCGATGTCGCCTAGCTGGCTGATTGGCGCAGCGTCATCCGGCGCACGACTGAATGCTTAAGGCGACTTAGTGAAAAATTTGGCAGTGTAACATTAAAATACGCTAAATAGTTGGAGATAAAAATCACCATAGCCACACGCAAAGTACTTAAAAATACCTGTGTATACGTTAGTGTATTTGCATAAGTATGAATGACTTGCGAAGACTGAGCACTACTGTGGGCAAAAAGTAAGGTGAATTTGGTTGTAAAATGAAAACTCTTTATTTATTCTTGTAAATCAATTTCATCCCCTTCAAAATAATCCCCTCTCGATGAAATACACTTATGCCAACGATTTTTCCAATCCCCGAAACTTGTAAAATAGTCCATTTCCGGTATAGCCATCAGCACCTTCTTCGATTCAGCTTTTATCTCCTCAATCGACTCGAAACGCGTTCCCCGGAGTGGTCTCTTGAGTTTTGGGAATAGTCAGAAGTCACACGGAGCCAAATCAGGCGAATACGGTGGTTGCGAAACGATATGCATGGAATTTTTGGCGAAATGATCACGAAGAATGAGTGTAGTGTGAGACGGTGCATTATCGTCATGCAAAAACCAAGAGTTGTTGGCCCATAATTCTGGTCTTTTTAGACGAATTGCTTCACGTAAACGACGCATAACGCTCAAATAATATTCCTTATTAACAGTTTGGCCAAGTGGAAGGAATTCATAGTGCACCACACCACGAAAATCGAAAAAAAATGTCATCATGAACTTTATTTTTGAACGACTTTGACGAGCTCTTTTCGGTCTGGCCTCGCCTTTAGCACGACATTCGCTTGATTGGTCGGTTGTTTCAGGGTCGTAAGCATAAATCCAAGTCTCATCTCCCGTAATGATGCATTTGAGCTTGTCCTGATAGTCTGAAAGCATTGTTTCACACACATCAACGCGACGACTTTTTTACCAAACGAGATTTGACTTTTCGTAGGCCCAAATGGTCTTTCAAAATGGTTTTCACAGATCCTTCTGATATTCCGATCATATCAGTAAGGTCTTTAACAGTCAAGCGACGATTTTTGAGCACTAACTCCTTCAATTTATTGACGTGTTGGTCATCTGTTGACGTCGATGGTCGTCCGGAGCGCTCCAAGTCATCAACACGTTCTCGACCCTCTTTGAAGCCTTTGTACCACTTATAAACATTTTTCTGCGACATGGTCGAATCACCAAATGCCTTCTGCAACATGCTAAACGTTTCCGCAGCCGAAATTTCATTCCGCAAACAAAATTTGATGGCACTTTTCTGCTCAATCAAATCAGACATTGTAAAAATCGAAAAATGCACTGTAGGTCGTTTGGTAAACGCAAGCGTAAATATATTACTCATAATGACATTCACATGAAAGTTGGCCCAGATGTCATTAACAGTGCTGCAAACTCACGAAACAAATAACTAGAGCGAAATTTTTATCCCGCGAAGTTTGACAAATAAATTCACCTTACTTTTTGCCCACAGTAGTATTATTATGACCCAATAGATAGGTGATTTCTAGGTAGTTTATAAATTTCACAATATTTTTATTCTCCGAAATCTATTTTATTGCGCCTCATTTCAAGTAATCCATTTCTCCGGCAAAATACAACTATGCCAATTTACTTTTTAGTTCTCTTCTCGCCAAATGTGATTTCCGAAACGGAATGTTAAATGTCTTCTGTTGGCTCGAAACGGTGTTGGAGTAATGTTTGCCCAGGTGAGTTAGAAGTGGACCACGTCATCATAATCAATATAAGCAATTCTCTGCTGAAAATTGATTTTGGATCAACTTCTGGGCTTTAGGATAATTTAACTATTCCTCGCATTGTTAGTTCGTTGAGATGCCACATTTATTGCCGCGTCACTAATGCCTGCAGTAAAAAGTTGGCTCAAAAGAACACAATTCTTGAATGCCAGTTTTGCAATGATATTTTTTACTTAAGCCGAGCTTCAACATTCTTGTAATAGCCAAAGCAAGTCGATTTTTGAGTATATTTTGTTTTTAATTTTCTGGGTTTTTCGTCATTCTCAGAGGTAGATGGACGACCGGCACAATTCGGCCAGCTTTGAACTTTAAACAAATTCAGCCACTCATACTTGGCTCATTTTCATAAGCGCTTTGGGTACTTTCGGGCGAAGATATTAATCTTGAATATCAACTGGTTATTGTATCAGTCCAGTGAGCGTTATGCACAAAGTTTTCAGATTATTCTCTAATAAGACCCAATGGACTCGGTTATATAAGATAACAACATCTAACGAACATGTCTTTATGGCCTTATTTCGATTCGGAAGCTATCTTGATAAAAAGTATGCAAATAAATTTCGAAGATTATCAAATTGCAAATTTACATTTAACTACAAAATATAAGAGTCAACTGATCAGACATACTATACATACATTACTACAACGCACCCATACATTGAAAATATAAATAAGCAGCGCGTGCTGAAAATCATCAGTTATAATTTATTTGTCGACGTTACTTGATACAGAATCAGAGACTTCAATAGCCGCATGGATCAATTTAAAATAAACTATAAGTATGTACGTATGTTTATTTATGTACTCTTATATGCATATGTGGGTGAGTGTGTATTTACAAGATTTCCATAAATAAACAAGTCGTGGGTAACCGAAAACGGCAATTTGAAAACTTCACGCTCAGAGCTCCCAACCACCCCGACCGACGCCTTTCTTCGGCTATTGAAGCTAAGAGAATACAAAATGCGGAATGCGGAACTGCCAAGTGTTTCGCAGCATGGGGCACACGCCACATATTAACATATACAAGGTGAAGTCCAAAATAAACAAGACTGAGCTAAAATAGAAATGACAGGAGCTTTGTTCCGATAACTTCGAATTTATTTATTCAAAATAGCCCCCTCTGGCCTCGATACACTGTTTTGCGCGATCTAAAAGCTTTTCGAAAGAGTGTTTCAGGTCATTGACCGGAATGTCCTTCAGGATGTCGGTACTAGTCTTTTGGATGACCTCTACGCATGCAAAACATTTTCCCTTCATGGCCAAATATTATTTTCCGAATAGGTAGAAGTCACAGTGAGACATATCAGGCACATACGGTGAGTGATTTGTGGTTAAAATGCCATTTCTAGTCAAAAAATCAGTCACAAAAGTGAATATATGATATGGTGCTTTACCATGCAATAAATGCCAGATTCCTCCTTCGCAGTATTCAGAGCGAATTCGACGAATGCGATGCAATAAACGCTTCAAAATGCCAAGATAGAAAATTGCATTGACGGTTTGGCCCGTTGGCACGAACACCTTCGGCCAATTCTCTTGGAATCGCAAAAACAAATGAGCATCGACTTGATCTTTGACTTCTTAAAACGCGATTTTCTGGGAGTTGGCTCGTCTGGGGCCTTCCATTCGGATCTTTGATACTTAGTTTCAGGTTCATGTTGGAAACACCAAATTTCATTACCAGTTACAATGTTGTAAAGGAAGCTCTCGTCTTTTCTCGCCTCCCTAATAAGGTATTTCGAATGTTGAATTCTGAGCAATTTTTGGTCCTCAGTTAACGTGGGCGGAATGAAACATGCACAGACCTCTCGTTAGCGCAAATGATCAGTTAAAATGCGATAAATCAATGTTTTGGATATATACAACTCCGATTCCATGAGTTCCAACGATGATTTCGGTTCATTTTTGATAAATTTACGAACAATTTCGATGGAGTTTTCGGTGATTACTGATTTTGGGTGGCCCGTATGTTCATTGCTATTTATGTCCTCGCAACCATCTCTGAAACGTTTAAACCACCCACGAGATAGACAACCATCACCATAAACTTTTTTCATCAATTCAAATGTTTCGATAAACGTTTTACCGATTTTAAAACAAAATTTGATATTAGCTCTTTGTTCAAAACTTATTTTTGTACCGATGACACAAACCTACTGACACTTTAGGCGCAATAACTTCGCTTCCACTGATAGGGATGTAACTTCCAACGCACTAACTCATTAAAAATATGGCGCCATCAAAAACATTTTTACGACGCCAGTCTTGTTTATTTTGGACTTCACCTTGTATATGTAAGTGCATACTTCTAAGAAATAACATGAAATGCTTGCAATTTATGTAGAGTTTGTGCTCTATTCAAATTTTAAAGATTATGGTTCCAGAGAATGTTAACGAAATGAGAAGGCGCAAAAATTACTGGTAACTATTTTTAGTTCAATTGAGTTTTGAAAAGTTTCTTAGTAATGGAGTTAAGAACAGCGAAGATATGCGTGCATCACACAAAAATTTAAGACACTTTAAAATTCCATTTCTTACTATTTGCTTATATATGAAATGATAAGCGAATACATACAATTTTTTACACAAAACATTAACATTCTCTGCTATACCTCCTCACCAGAGAATGTTAATTAAATGGGAAGGCGCAAATGTTAAATAATATTTTTTTGAGTACTAAATTGAAGATTCGCTAATAAGTGATGGGGGGTTCAGCATATGCATTTCATGTGGTAAAATAAATGCTCACATCAAATTTAATGAATTGGCTATTGGAGATTAACTGCATACGCTGATGCCTAAAGTCGGCGAAAATAATAGTGGAGTTTTTGTGGCGCATATTTAACACAGGATCAACTCCTGTTGTGCCATATTTTTCTTCTTCTTGCACAATTTTTGAAGTGAAACTTCTTATGCGTCGATGGACGAGCGAGAATGGAGAGTAAAATTTCAAGACCATGCAACGTTTTGGGCATTTTCGTTCCGCGAGAGAGAAAAAAGATATAACCTGGAGGAAATGGAGAGAGAGAGCTATACCTTATATATATTTTAGATACACGTTAGGCTATTCACGTCTCCCTTTTGTGCGGTTCTTCGTCTTTTTTCCGACTTCTACGCTAAGGCTATAATCTAAGTCGTACGACGTTACTCGTGTAGGAGCAACAGAGAACCACGTATACATTACTCAAGGCGTTAGAATATAACAGAGAGAGAAAGAGAGTGACGCGTAAACTTACAGCACTAACGCCATATTACTATAGTAGAGCGAAAGAGAGCAACATATTGTTAGAATAGGATAGATAGTATTGCGCATGCGCGTGCCTTGTCTATGCACGTTATAGTGTTAGACGCTATATATGCGCACGGCTCTAACGCCACGCTAATACATCGGAGCGAGAGAAAGCAACGTATAGTTAGAATACGACAGATCGTACTCGTATTGTGCGCGCTATGGCAGTACGCGTTGGCAACAGACGCTATATATACGCATTTGATAAACAACGTGAATTATTATTCTTTTTTTTTTGTAAATTTTGTCTTTTTCTATTATCTGCAAATGTTGTCAATTTATTTAGATATATATTCTTTCTCTCTCTCTCTCTCTCTCATTCTCTCTGGAGTCTCTCCCTCTTTCTTTATCTGCCTTGAAAGTTTCACTTCTGTTATGTGTACTACGCTACACGGACTTTTTTTATTTATCCTACAATTCCAAACCAGGAAAGTATGGTAACATTTTTAAGTTTACTTTAATTATAATTGAATTCAAATAGTGCGTTTATGTTTTTTATATTTTATATTATTTACAACATAACATATATATTTACAAACGCGCCGCGTATTTCTCCTCGCGACATGTATCGACACGGCGCCAAATCAAAGAAGAAAATTTGTTCTTCCTTTATTTTTCAAAAGTAAAAAATAGTAAGAATTTAATTGGGGAAATGTTGAGGTGAGAGATGAGTAGTGTTTTAAATTAATCTGTGGTGCAAAACTGAGTGTGGTGTGTATTTTACATTACCAGCAAACCTTTCAAATCTCAATCGTACTAAAAATACTTAACAGTAACATTTGCACCTTCTCATTTTATTAACATTCACTTGCAGCATTTCCCAAACGAGCAGCTGCTACGTACAGTTTGAGTGCCACTGCCCAAAGTACTTACGCTAATTTCCTCCAGGCGGCGCTCTATTGTCTCAATAGATTTATTTTCGTACGGCTTCTCAATTAGATCGTTTATTCGCTTGAGACCCTTTGTGATGAGCTCTTCCAAATTGATATTCAGCTTTTCGAGAGTGGAATGTGGACAGGGTGTTTTGTTGTCATCCGTGAGTTGTGGGACGCCAGGCACTTTCGATCTGGAAAGAGGAAATCAAAAAATGTATGTAAAAAACTCGCGAGAATTGGTAAATAAATACAAAAATATTCGATTGTAAATTTGCATAGTTGAAAAGGTTCGAATTCTACCAAAAAAGCCTCCAACAGTATGAAATAAAATATTAATGCAATCTGGGTTATGCATTCATATGATGCTTATGTGATGTGGCATTAATTATGCACCAGGTAAAAAGTTCAGTTCTTCTCGAGGTAAGGAATTTCTTAAAGGTGTCCCCCTTTGGGAATTTCACAATTATTACTAGATGCGAAAATTATTTAACCTCTAGTGTATGATTTTTTGTAAACTAAACTCTAAAGAAAAACAACAACCTATCTGTTAAAGTTTTTTTGGGGGGAATCCTAAAAACTAATTAATTATTAGGTGCGCCACTAAGTTCCCGATGTTTTTTTGAGGAAAATATAACTTTATTCTGAAAAAATGGTTCCAAGTGAATCATTGAAAGTATCGCCCATCGCTGGCTACTACTTTTTCTTATCTTTCTGGTAGACCTCGTTTACCGTTGCGCTAAAACTGTTCATCTTTTGTGGCTATCCACGGATCAAGCCATTTTTTGATGTCTTCATATGAATGGAGCTGCTGGTCAGCTAGATCATGTGCCATAGATCCGAACAGGTGATAATCGGACGGCGCAATATCTGGAGAATATGGCAGGGGGGTAGGATTTCCCATTTCAGTGTTTCCAGGTAGGTTTTAACGGGTTTGGCAACGTGAGGCCGAGCGTTGTTATGCTGTAGAATCTTTTTTCATACCTCTCCGCGTATTGCGGCCGCTTTTCGCGGAGTGCTCGACTCAATCGCATCAATTGAAGTCGATACCGATCCCCAGTGATCGTTTCGCTTGGTTTTGACAGTTCATAATAAATAACACCAACTTGGTCCCACCAAATATATAGCATAACCTTTGCAGCGTGGATATTCGGCCGAGGCGACGACGTAGAAGCATGGCCGGGCAGTCCCCATAACCTTCTTTTCTTTGGATTGCTGTAATGAATCCATTTTTCATCACCCTACACGATGCGATGAGGAAAACCCTTCCTTTTTTTGCCGCTGGAGCAGTTGCTCACTGGCGAAAAAACGACGTTCACAATCCCTTGGTTTCAACTGATAAGGAACCTAAGTCCTCTGTTTCTGAATCATTCAAAAAACATTCAATCGCTTGGAAATGGATTGGCGCGTAGCTGCTAATACTGTAGCAAGCTCTTCTTGCGTTTGACACGGATCCTCATTGAGCAATGCCTACAATTCAACGTCTTCGAAGGTTTTTGGCCTTCCTTCACGCGGACGGTCGTCAACATTGAAATCGCCGTATTTGAAGCGACGGAATCTGGGCACGTTGTTTCATTTAAGGCAGCATCTCTATAAACTTTTTCTAGCTCTCGATGCGCCTTAGCGCCGTTTTTTTTTCGAATGAAAGAGGAAAATCAACACTTCTCGCAAATGACGATTATTCCGCACAAAGTCGGGCATTTTCACACAAGCAAAAGTATATGATACGAAAACAAAATCACTAATGTTCGACACATCAGTTTGTTTACCATATAGTATGTCTAAGCTTGGTTTATGACGTTTAGGTTATGTTAGAATCGACTAGCACACACTGCTGGCGGCATCTATTGACAAACAGCGGGAATTTAGTTGCGCACCTAAAAATTAACCAAAAAAAACATAAAATTTTTAAACACTTTATTAGGTAACTCAGTTCTGCATATAAAATAACTTTTCAGAAATAATATTTTATTCTTCGTACTAGTGCAGTTTCCGGTTTTTTTCAAAAATAGGTATGCGGTGAAAGTATCCGAAGATCTGAGAAATTTTGTACAAATTAAATAATTTCACGTCACTGTGCTTTAAAACGTCGCCAAAAAGTTGATAGTTTTTCTTACACATTTTGATTATGATTAAACACTCAACAATTTAACTACTTCACTGTTTTTAAAAGGCCTGCAAAAAGAGGCGAGTTTTTCGAGTTTACATTCTGAATGCGCGGAAATCTAAATAGAAACCCTGTTATTTAAAATTTTCTTCTGGTATGAAGCAAAATTTTCCTATACTCAATTTATCCTAATAGCTTAGTCTCATCAAATGTTGCTCCACTTACTTGGCCTGCTGTACTTCACGGAATTTTTCACGGAGTATTATCTGGGTTTTCATAACCAAACGGGAAAGATTTCCCTGTTTGCCGTGTGTCTCTAACACTAAAGAGTCTCCTTGTGAAATCAACGTGGCAGCGTCTGGGGCAATCAGCAGCTTCAGGTCCTCAATGGCGCTGTGGATAATAAGAAATTATTATATACAATACATTACATTTCGAGAGAGTTTTAAACAACTTACGCCTCGCCCTCATCAGACTTTTCAATTTTCTCTTTGGTCGCCTCCATCTTGCGTATCATGTACTTAGCCATTTTATCGAAACTTTGGACGCGTTGGTCCAACGGCGCATTATCTCTGAAACTCAACGAGTTCTCAGAGTAGGGACTTTTTAAAGTAATATTCGAATCATCGATAGATGGTGAAGAAGGTAAAATTTTGTTATCTAATAAATTTGGTTTCTTAGCGCCGGGCGTCTCAATGCGGCTCTATGTGGATAGGGGAAAAAATGTTTCACATTTTAGTCAAGTAATCAGCATAAATGAAACTTAGTCAGCTTAAAATAACTATTCCTGAAAGCCAAACTTAACAAGCCTTTTATTTGGAAGTGTAAATTGTCATGTGCTTGTTTACCGTATCACTATCGGAATCAAATGTTGGTGTCATTTCTAGTGAGAATCTCGGTATATCTTCATCGTCAGAAAAAACCAATGGTTCCAAGTCGTAACTTGCCTCTTTATCTGCACCATAAAAGCTGTCGCGTACTGGCGACTCCACTGAATACTGCCCTTCAAACTGCTTAAGCTGCTCCGAACCATCCCTAGCCTTGGCCTTTTTAGGCGACTGTTCTTCGTCCAACGTGAGTGTCAGTTGACGCCACCGTTTCGGCTGTTTTGGCGTAGATTCTTTCCCATTAGAAATTTCGACATTTTTCGTAGGACGCTCCTCTTCATCCTCTTCTGAATCTCTTAATATGTCACGCTCACTCTCGATGCGTTTACGTTTCTCATCAAATGAGATACGTTGCTTTTCCACACGCAAGAAAGGGGTGCTTGTATTAATTGGCTGAGCGTCACGCATCTCCACATCGTCTGGCAGCGGTGAGAGTGGTGCCTGCGGCTTAGGTGATTCACAGAGTGAGCGTTTGCTTTTGCTGCGCTGAATCTCTTTTCCATCGGCATCAAAGCGCATCGATGAATCCGAGTCTTCAGATAGATCAACAATTTGAACCGTCTCCACGTATTCCGGCACGAATGGTTCCACACTCTCCAAAATATTTACAGTGTCAACAATCTCGCCAACTTGCGGCTCAAATTCGATATTTTGCACAGACATTTTGTCATGTGGCAAATTACGTTCACGTATCTCTACCACTTTGGCGTGCTGTTCGCCCTTGCGACTTTTACGCTTCGGTGGCTTCGCGGGTACGGTGTCTGAAATTTCAATGGGCGTAGATGTGGATATGTGTGAGAATAGAGTGCTGAACTCAGCTAAGCGAAATGTTTGTGGTGGCAAGACATCGGGCAACACTTGTGTGACAATCGCCTGCTCGCCTGTGGGCGATTCTGATTCACATGTTTGCTGCAACTGCTGGGCTTGTGATTGGGCGGTCTGAGTTTTATCAGACTTTGTCGATGTATCGCCAGCGTTCGGTGAATCATTTGCGCTGGGTGTGCGTGCGCGCCGTTGACGTACAGTATCACTTACAACAACAATTTCTACATCGGAATTGGCGTTTTCAACAGCATTGCATGCAGGAGAAGTAGATGTTGGTGGCTTCGGTAGCAGTGTTGCCAACTCAGAATTTTCATTGCAACGCGTTTTTAAAGCGTCCTGTGACGAATAATAATGTTGTTTTGTGAGATCAAATAAAAATTGAAACTCTCCAAAAAGTGGAGACTTTTACTTCTAAGCGCAAATTGACTTCAGCTAATGAGAAATTTTATCAATGAATTTAGTAGGATTTAGAAAAAGTGCTTGCACGTTGCAACGGCTAAGCCCTTGAATTATGTATGAAAGTATCTCTAAATTCCAAAGCCATATCAAAAAAGTATAACGCATTGACGAAATTATTCGATTTTAAAGTGTTATATTAAAATATGTGTAACTATTGGATGCTTAAAGTAATTGTTATGTATGTTAAAGGATTTTTCAAGGTATGTACATGGTACAATACGAATTTTATGCGTCGTTAAAATTCCATGGCCTGAAGCAGTGAACAATTACAGCCCGATCGTACCTATCCCATAATAAAGTCTAGATAAAATTCAATAAGTTCGTATTCTAAATGGATATACAGGTATAAAATGTATTATACATTAAAATGACACCAACAAATGTTTCCACTTCAGCTAGATGGTGATACGGTGATTGGCTTTGAGGATGAAGGTGCTTTGTGATTTTATTTTTAGGTTTTGATTGATTAGTTAATTTGCAACGGGATGAATTAATGAGTTTTAATTTTACGTTGAGGATGTTTAATGGGTTTTGCGGTGTGAATAAATCTATATGAGTGAGTACTGAGGAATAAAAGTACATACATATAAATACATATTTACATTAATATACACACAAAATGTTTGGTTAATGATGATTTTATTTTGATGCCATTCACTATATGCCTTTAACTTAGGACGTGGTTAAAAATTTTACATACTCGCTTTTATATACTTGTACTTCTAATTTAAAACGTCAATTTAATTTAAAGAAAGAAAATGAGGCAGAATTTATTACCATCTCTACGTATACATACGCTCACACCTCATAAGTTAAAGCTTAATAGGATTGGTGCTATAATCTTAAGATCATAACTTTCAGAAATTTTTGCTTTAAATTTTAAATGGTAAGAACCCTAAACGCGCCTCCCACAATGCTCAATAATTTTACATTTTTAACCTTTTGAGTTAATAAGTTCTGTAAATAAACTAATTCCATTTCAATACTCGAAATGTAACCAATTAAAAAGGCCATAAATTTAGTTTGGAAAATTACTTTTATTCAATTCAAAGCAAAAATTGTGTGAAAATAATAAAAAATAAAGAAATAATTAACTTTTGCTTGATATGACCACCTTTTGCCTTGACTATGGCCTTGACACGGTCCAGCAATTAATCGCAAGTTGCCTGAATGTGACTTGCAGGAATTTTGGCCCACTCGCGGACAATAGCGCTTTTCAGCGCTTCGAGACTGGTGAATCTTTTAGTTCGGACCTTGCTCTTCAAAATTACCCAAAGATAATAATCCATCAGATTCGCGTGTGGTGAATTTGAGAGTCATTGTGTGGACGTTAAGAAGTTCGAAACGTTGTTTTTTAGCCATTCTTGGTTTATTCGATCTTTGTGAGATGGTGCCGAAACCTGTTGAAACGTCCATAGTCTGCCACCGAAATGTTTGTATACCCACGGCTTCAAAGCAAACTCCAGAATACTTTTCCGATAATATTTCGCATTTACCTTGACGCCATACTCGATGAAAACGATTGGAGAGCGCCCATTTGCGGTTACAGCAGCCCAGACCATTATCTGTGACGGGTGCTGCCTCTTGGTGATGATGACTCAAATTCTCGTATGAACGGTCGGTCAAATAAACCCTATCGTTTTGGGAGTTTACGAATTGCTCAATTTGAAGAATTTTCCCGTCAGAAAACACAATGTTCGGAAATTGACCGCTTTCGGCCAGGCGAAGTAACTCCTTCGCTCTCTCAAGTCTGGCTTGTTGCTGCTTTCGTGTGAGATCCTGCGCCTTTTGGATCTCGCAAGGCTTGACTTTGAGATCATTTTTCAGTGCGGTGGATGCTAAGGTCAGATATTTTCATTTTTTGAACCATTTCACGTGACGTGACCACCTCCATGAGGTATTGCGATACTACCAGTATCATTGTAATGCGTTATGGTGCGATAAACAAAAACTTTATTTACTTTAAGGTGCTCGAATTCACGAACAATCGCTAGTTGTGATTTCCAGTCAAATATAATGCAATCACACTATTACGATTGAAATCCAATACTGATTCTCTTTTTTCGCGTTTACTTTCGGCAATACTCTGGACTGTCATTTAGCCAACTAATGCCTATACATCAGCTGCGCGAGCGCACAGTGCGGCCGATTCCCAAAAATCTGGCCAAAGGTCGAAAAAAAAGTTTCTAATATAATATGCTGTTTTGAAACCTATTAAAGGTTACTCAAAAAAGAAATGGTTACTGAATAAAACAAGATTCAACTGCTACCACTTGCTACCTTGCGACCCCGAAAACATATAAATTAACATGCATCTTGATTATGTTCTAGAATATACGCTATTTCACGTGAGGGGGTGGCCAATAGGGGTGGAAGGGGGTGGATTTTCAAAATTTTAAGATCAAATTCGTAATCAACGACCCCGACAAACCCCGAGTAAGAAATTTTGAATCAATTACTTAATTTTTTGAGTTTTGGCCAGCTTTTCGGGAATCGGCCGCACAGTGGAGCGGTCAGAAGTTTGTTACACTTCGAGTGCCCTACAGGGTCCGGCATGGAATAAATATGAGTCGCTAAAGTTGTTTGCCTTAAAACTCTTCGGATCAGTACAGAAATTAACAGGAGACCGCATTAAGCGTGTAAGTCTCACTTTTTTTGGTTTGGATTTGTCAATGGGTAAGCAAAATAATCCATTATAGATATCAAATGAAATGTACAGCTTAAATGTGGAAGCATTTTATGCTTATACTTAGGCTTCCACCATCCCATTTTTATTAAAATAAGATAGCTTTATCTACAGTTATATGCTATTCACAAAGATTAGTCGATATAAGGTTGTCCTCCTCTTCAAAGAAACAAAAAATAAATCAGGTACTATTGTATATACATACCTAGATGGATGGATGGGGTTTGGATACAAAAACAGAAATTCTCATTTAAGAATAGCGATTTATTTCGGAAAGGTTGCCAATAATTTCCCTTAGTATAGACTTTTTATTTCGTTAATTATTTAATTTAAAATGTTAAAATGCAATATAACCATCCCTACGTAGGAAAGATGTTAAATAGGATCATCTAAATTTATGTATTATTCACGGAAATTATTCGGTACAAACTTTTTTAAGTAATTTAATTATTTAATAATTAACTTTTTGTCATAAAACATCACAATATGAGTATCAAACGGAAAATATTTTTCACAGCTTTACTTCCGATATAAATGTTGTAGGTAGCTATTTAAAAAGTTTAAATATGTACAATAAGACGATACACGAATGCGAATCGAATTTTATGTTCCAAGATCTTTATGCGGAAAGGTATTCATCACTCTGAGAATATTCCTATAAGGTTAAATAAAAAATTAATATGGAGTTCAAATGGGATATATGGATAGATGCAGTGCATGCACAACTTTAATTCAGGATGATATTTGAGTACGGTTGCCAAGTAATATTCTTTTTAGAGTTTTTGTTTGAAAAGTAAGTTATTTAAAAAGTAAATAAAATATCAAACGTTAAGTGAAATTAATACATTTTTAACAACTTTACTATAGAAGTATGTTCAAATATCAGATTGGTGAAAAATAAATTCACTATTTTCTCGGTAGATGGTTGTAGTAATCGATATCTCGTTAAATTTGAAGTTTATGCTCGTTGCCAAGGGGACACCAAAAAAAAAACCTTTTGCAGTTTTTTGTTTGTGCCATTCGTTTGTGAGTTACAGGGTGTTAACAATGGAAGTTTAGCAGTTTTTCATTGATAAACGCGAAAATAGAAGCCAGGCCGCTGAAATATTGAATGGTGCTTATGTTGCCGACACTGGAACAGCTAATTACATGCGATTTTGGTTTCGTCGATTCCGTTCAGGCGTTTTGATGTGAAACATCTATTGGTTCACTTGTAAACCGAATCGTTGGCGTGGCGACGCTTGCCGTGTGTAGTAGTATGAGAAGTGCTAGGCCAATTTCAAAGGAACAATTCACAAATGATGTGGGTTAAAGTGTGTTAGTATGTGTGCCATGTTAGAGAGACAAATGTAGAGTTGCTAAAGAGCGGCAAGTTGGATGCTCGTGAGTGCTTAGTAAATGTTGGTGAGTTATGTGTTTTTGAATGTATTCGGTAATTTGCTATGTAGATAATAGGAATTCGATTACAGATAATTCAAGGGAAACTAGAAGGCTGGCTAGAGTGGGCACCTTTGAGGCGCGCTCTCTGTGCGAAGAAATGACGAAGGTCAGTGTTTGAGTTGAAAAGTGGAACTATTTTGCAATGCCAAATTTAGTGCTTTATTAATTCGAAATGAAAAGTGCAAACTTATTTAATAGCAAATTCGAGATATGCCAGCTCGTAATGAGCAAAAGTTGAAATTGAATGAAAAGTTTAAGCCTATGGAGGAAGGCATATTTTAAAGACACATTTTGATTATCATACAAAGTGACACAAAATTAATCATGCTACCGGATTATTTATATTTTTTACAAATAGTGCAGTACGTCAATCATAATTGAAATTTGTGAAGGGTAGAGCTGCTGTATAAAAACAGACAAGCAATGGCGGGCGTAAAGGTCAAAAGTCATCACTCAATATAATTTCTTTATCTATTATTATTTTAATTTTATTTAATAATTTTCAAATACAAATCTGGATGATTAATTTTGCGCCACCAGAAACGTCAAAAAATTTCATCACTCAAAGGCATTTTTTTTAAATTTTTTTTTTAATTTTATTTAATAATTATCAAAATCAAAACTGAATGATTAATTTTGCGCCACCCGAAAATTCAAAAAATTTCATCACTCAAGGTTATTCTTTATTTATTTTTTTTTTAACTTTATTTAATAATTTTCAAAAACAAAACTGGATGATTAATTTTGCGCCACCTGAAAATTCAAAAAATGTCATCACTCCAAGTCATTTTTTTATTTAATTTTTTTTTAATTTTATTTAATAATTTTCAAATACAAAACTGGATGATTACTTTTGCGCCACCTGAAAATTCAAAAAATTTCAGCACTCAAAGCACACTTCAAAAAGAATTTCAATTGCAAATCATCAACAATCCAACAGAATCAATCTACTACCAAATATGGAACAACAATAGATGCTGTATTTGAGAGATATCTTGACAATATTTCATCCAATACTTTTGTAACGTACTTTAGTTATCATCGACCAATCGTCACATTAATACCGGCAGAGGAAACATCGAATATAACTATTACTGAAGTCACAGATGAAAATATTTAAATTGTGGCTTGATATTAATATCGAATTTTGATATCACATGTAAGTAAATGTTTATTAAATAAAGTTACCATTTTCTGTAAGAAATTCGTAATACTTCATTTTTTCATTAGGCTAATTCCTGTAATAATATTATCTTTTATGCATATTACTTGTACACACACGATGTTTCACATCTGCCAGGCGTCCCATGACGGCTCACATTTTTTTTTTGATGTACTGTCGATAATTTGGATAAAATCACAGAAATAATTAAAGTTACATGTTAGTACTCGTAGCATCCCCCGGAGAGGCTAAAGATTCACCATAAAACAGTTCTCAACAATTTGCGCAAAAATAACGGATTTCTTTTCCCCAAACTAATATTATTGAAAATTATAAATATTACATAAATTCATTAAAGTTTGAAGTAATCAAAAAATATATTTAAACTAATACAAAAATAAATAAACAAGTAAATCTTGTGATTTTGAAAGACGTCTTCTTCAAAAATATTATTACATAAAATAACTTTTAAAAACTTCATTCATAAATACTCAAATTGTGATATTTCCGTTAATTATCAAATAATTTAAACAATAAACGCAATTATTCGAATATTTATAAGCGGTAGAGGAAGCGGTAGCCACCAAGTAATATAATATAATAAAGCGGTAGTATGTAATTAAGTCCAAGGTATTCGGAAATGGGTGTGAGTAAATGAAGAAATGAGTTGAGAGTTAATGAATAGGCGAATTGCTATATAATTTCCAATGAAATGAAATGAAAAATACAAATTGACACGAAGACTACACACTTGGAGTTTAATTACAAGGATAAGTAGATACTTATAGAAAATGAGAAATACGCCAAAGAAGGTGCAGAAAGCAGCAACAATACAAACATATCTACTAGCATTAAAAATAAGGAATGAATGCGAGTGTATATAGAAAATTGCGAGTTGATTTTTTTTTTTTTTGTTTTTTGTATGTACGTGTAAGTGTCATTAGTTGCTCACCACTACAATTGCGATTACTTGCTGTTGCAGCTTCTCTATATCCGGATTCGATGGCGTATTTATCTGTTTCAACTCATGCTCCATCGCTCTGTGGGGAAAATAAAAAAACCTTTAGTGTTAAACTAGTCACCGGAATTACTAGGTATTTATAAATTTACTTCAACGTCTCTGGTGATATGTTGTCCAAATTCTGTAATGTGGACTTCATTTCGGTTAAACGTTTGATCACATCTGCGCTAGTTAATTTCATGTAGATCATTTTTAGTTCATCAATCTTTTGACGTGTATCCTCCATGCACGATTGATCACAGGATTTGCTGTATTCATCATACAATTCTTCACAACGCTGTAGTAGATCTTCGTATTCCAAGAAACCCGAATTGCGATCTTGCATCTCTTGCAGTGATTCGAAACGCCTTATCAGCTGATCGGCCAGATCGAAGTATTCGTCCAGTTGGTGTGCTAATTTCAGCAACGTTTCCAGAAACACTTTAGATTGTGTCACATTCTCGCCGAGCGCATTGTAGAGATGTTTTAGTGCGTCGATGCGTTGACTGAGTTGTTTAGGCGAACGCGTGAATTTGTCCTCACACACTTTGCGGCCAGTTTTAATGGTGCTCTCGATCTCCGGCTTGATCTCCGAAAGTGTGCGGTAGATTTGCTAGCAAATGAAAATGAAAACGTTAGATATGAAATTCCTAGTAAGTAAAATCTGAGAAAACGTATGGGGAGTCATCAAAAGTGAGTCATTTCCGGTTATAATACCGTTTAGTTTCGAAATCATAAAATCGACTGTCGTTGAAACTTAAATTTTTTAGTGAATGCGGAAAGTATGGGTCGCAAGATCGAAATATAGAAAAATGGGACTGAAAGAAACTGAAGGTTTAATGCTTTTTAAATGAAGCACTTATTTAACTGTATATTTTAGGTATCTCCTAAAGCAACGATTTTACGAAGTCTCCCAAAATATACATTCTGTCAAAAAAGTACCGGGATTTATTCAATAAAACGCAAAAAAAAAAATAATTTTTTAACCACATTTATTGTGTCGTCTTCAAAACAGGCTCCATTCGAAGATATACACATATGCCAACGATTAGTGCAGTCATCAAAGCACATTTTAAACGCGTTTGAAGAGATCTTCTTCAGCTTCTTCAGCGAATTCTCCCTAATGGCCTCAATCGACTCAAAACGGCGTCCACGGAGTGGCAATTTAAGTTTTGGGGAAAGAAAAAAGTCACAGGGGGCTAAATTCGGTGAATACGGTGGTTTTTCGATGACATTTGTCGAAGTTTTAGTCAAAAAAGTGCTCACAATATAATATAATATATATAATATAATATATAAAGGTGCGTTATCACGGTGCAAGATCCATATTTTTGACAGAATATATAATATTGTATATATAAATATATATATAATATTAGGGCGGGTCAATTTAAAAATCGCTCATTGCTCTGTGAAAACCGTATTCTAGGGATCAAAATAAGAAACTTTGCCGAAGGAACCATACCTCTAAAACGAATTCTGATGTCCCCCAATTTGGGTCGAACTTTTTAGTTTCTTTTCTCATTGACCCGCCCTAATATATATACATATATGTTTATATACTTACCACACATTTCTGATACTGCGCCTGCACAGTACTAGGTCCCGCCGAGGCCACGTCTAGTACCAATGTGGAATGTTCGACCGCACGCAGCTCAGCCACTGCTCGATTCAAGCGTGACTCGTACGCCGGTTGGGGCGCTGTGCACTTATTTAGCTTTAGTTGACACGACTTGAAACGCAACTCCATTAAATTTAGCTTCTCTTGTAGCCGGTTGGCGGCTTCAATCTTGCCATTACGTGTGTGTTCAGAAATAAGTTCATCAATTTCTTGGAAGCACTGCTTTTTCGCTTCGAACTCTTTAACCAAGCGCTGGATAAAAAGATAATATTAAAAATTATATTATTTAAATTGAAGGAAAATGCGATCTCCCTCGCTTTGTTCCTTTTCTTTATAGAACAACTGTATTCCCGTGCTTAAGTGCAAAGTTGTATACCTCTCTATCTTCCTCTTTAAATACACAAGTGCAATCTTTTCATTGAAATTATAATCTATCTTTATCTCTCTCTCGCTCTTTCTCTTCTCATATAAGTATAAGTAGAGCCCTACGATTAAAAGCAGAACCTCCTCTCTCTAGCTTTATATATAAAATTATAGTCCTTCGATCAAAAGCTGCGTTTTCCTTTTTCTCCCTCTCACTCACATTACAGTACTTACCTGGAAATCATCCGGCAGATCCTCAATGGTCACATCATTCTCCAGATGTTCTGTGAGTATCTCATCGACGCGCGTTAGCCACGCCTCAAATTGCACAATGCACTTCTCGGATTGCTCAGCCTCGCTTACCTCCTTCTCCAGTATTTCAGTGCGTTGCTTAGCGCGCTGCTGTAGTTGCATCCAACGCTCGACAATACCGTCGATTTCGGCGCGTATCGAATTCGCCATAAATTCATCTTCAATTAGCTCATTGCCAATTTCTTGAATTTTCTCCAACCACTCTTCAGAATGCGCACGCAGTACGTTCTCGAGATCCTGCAATACACACATGCATACAAATTAGTAAAGTTTCTAATTTGTACTAAAAAAAATACTCACATCCAACTCTTCAATGATCTCCTCTGCATCCGCGTTCTCCGGCGTGCTGCCTATTTTATTCTCCAATCGATCCAGGTATCCAGACTCGGAGACCATAAATTTCTTGAATTCACCCAGCTGTGTAGAAATGTGCTCTAACAATGCTGTCTTTGCGTACACCAGCGAAGTGACCTCGGTCCAACGTGCGCTCAAGCGCGTAAACTTCTTCGGCAGCTGCGCATATTTGCTGTCCACTTCCTCGCCCGTTGTTTTGAGTTCATCCATTTGTAGTAGCAGCTCGCCACCAACTTCATTTAGCTCGCGAAAGCCAACAGATTCGCGTTCACAGGTTTCCTTGAGTGTTTGAAATCTACTCTTTATTTGAAACAGCTCATTGGAGTTGTTGATCTCAGAGATATTTGTCTTCGGCGTACTTTGCTCAAGCTCATTTAACCATATCTCTGTTTTTGCCAGTCTCTTGAAGACTTCTTCAGCTTTGTCGAGCACTTGCGTACGTTTCAGTGCCTGCCCTTTGTGCAACTCCTGCACCTTTGTAAAGAACTCATTCAGTTCCTTAATTTGTGCGAGCAGGTGGTCACGATGCGCCGGCTCCGCATCCTTGATGAGTATTTCGCTAAAGTTTCGAGCACTAATCACGTCAATTTCGATCTTGCGCAGCTCCATATTCAGCCGATTACTGTCACCAACCGCTGGTTGGCTGTTAAGTAAAGACTGATCTGTGTTGTCGGCATCGTCACGCATGAATTTTGCCTCCAGCTTACGCAACACATTCAGTATGGCATTATACTCGGCATTGAAGTGATTGAGATTTTCAATTGCCGTCGTCTGTTTGATAACTCGCTCACTCAGTTGCTCTGGTATTTTCGCCCAATTCTCTACAAACTCAGTGGCTGCAGTATCGGGCCGTCGTTCGCAGACATACTCGTAGTCCGCTCTCAACTGTTCTAGCTCCTCGACGAGCTCATTCAGTTGCTTTTGCTGTTGCTGCATTTGCGCGAGATCTGTGACGACCACTTTGACGCTGGCTACTTTCACCATAAAGTCTTCTAAACATTGTTGACGCTGAGTGACTTCATCTAGTCCACCCTTGTCTTGTATGAGTGTGATTATTGCGCGCTTCATATCATTCCAACTCTCATAGAATATGTTGAAGTCCTGCTTCCATTCATGCAGCTCATCACTGAGCGTTGCCGTGATCTCTTTTGCATCGGCGATCTCGCCAGACAGCGAATCCATGTGGCTCAAGCGTTGTTCCAAATCGGCTTTACTTGCCGACTGTGAGTGCTGCTTATACCAGTCGCGCGAATCGGCCAACACCAGCTTGAAACCTGTCAAGCTGTTATAGAACTTTTCCTTGGCTATTATTTGTGATGTTTCAGATTTCTGTTCGACTATACGCTTAATGAGCTTGGTAAAACGTTCATCAATCTGCTTAATCTGCGTGGCCTCCATAATTAAATTGCGTTTCATATTTTCGTGTTCACACTCTTCATAGAGTTGCTTCAGCTCGCTGGTTAATGGTGCATGTTTTGCAACTTCTTTCTCGAGCGCGATCAAAATTTCGCTTTGGTTCCGTAAACTCTGGCGATGTATATTATGCAAACGGTCTTCACAGTCATCAAGAAAGTTGATTGCCTCCATTATGCGGCCGGTGAGCAAATAAAAATTATCTGAGCTACGCAACTTGCGTTTCTTATTACCCTCTGGTGATGCTTCTTGGTATGTGGTGTCTTGTGACTCTTGCACTTCTGTAATATCTTCCTCATTCAACTCTTCACTTTCTTCACCAAATTTGATGAGCAGTTGGAAATCCACCCAACCGTCAGGTCGCACTACGCGACTATCATCGTAGGATGCACGATCGCGTCCGAACTTGAAGCCTTTCGCTTCGATGCGGTCAGTTTGTACTTCAACGATCTGTTTTAATGCATCCAATCGATCTTCAAAACTTTCCAACTGCATCAATACACGTTCACCCTGATCATCGCCCTCCTGCAGTGAAGCTGCCACCATCTGTCTCAAATCAATGAGGTAGCGTTCCAATTCAAGAAGGTCTTTAGCGCAATAGTTAAGGTCATTCATGCGCTTCGTAATGCCGCCCAGATCGGTAACATCTTTGCTCTCCATCGCCTTCAGATCTTGTTCGCGCGTGTCTAGCCAGCGATAGATGCATTTGTATTGTTGTAGCTTCTCCATGCGCAAGTCCCCCCATTTGGAGACATGCGACCAGCGTTCACCAAGTGCGGACAACTTATCTTCCAGATCGTTGAAATTGCCAGATTCATCATTCACTATCACCACCATATTGCTAAGGCTATCTACCAGCGTTTGCTGATTGCACAAATCTTCTTTGAGTTGTCGCGCCTCGGCAATCTGTTGCTGCACTGCAGGCAAGCTTGGACCAATGTCCGTCATGTGAGATATGCGATCTTCGACATTGGTGAGAAAGAGCCGCAGTTTCTCGATCTGCTGCGACTGGAATTCAGCCAGACGAGCGAGTATCTTTGCCTGCACATCGAGCGCCTGCAGACGTAAGGTCTCCCAACGTTCATTCAGCAGCACCATTTGCTGGCGTATTTCATTCTGATCATCCGTGGTAAGTCCCGAGGTCTTCTGAGATTCATTGATCAAATTCGAACCTTCTTCAAGGGCTTCACCCACATACTGTTGGTGTTCGGTGAGTTTCAGCATGAAATTTTCATTCTCGTGAAACTGTAATTTGGCGCTCTGAAAATCAATTGGTTCGAGCAGCTCGCGTGAGAGTACTTGTTCATCTTCTAGCAGCAGCGTAAGCACCGCCTCCAACGCCGCCTGATAGCTAGTGATCTCAATCGACGCATTTGTCGCTGTGCTAATGGGTCGAGATTTGTCGTGCGTCATGCGTAAGTAATCCAACGGTTTGCTCTCATCCATGCCGATATCCATGATGCTGCGCATTGTATCAGTGCTATACTTAGGCGACTTCACCGCATCCGAGCCGCTTACCGGTGTGCTGCTCACATCCGAGTATACCTCTTCGGCGCTATCCAATGGCACTTCATCGAGGTCTGTAATGTTTGTGTGCGGGTGTGGTGGCAACGCTTCCTGCGCCTTCTCATCGAACAGCACTGCCTCGCCGGCGCTGTCACTGCGTTCGCGATTGCGTCGCGATTCCATTGCGTGATACAAGCACATCACATACATTTGTATGGATTTATTGTCGGGTTTGTGTGTGTGCACATCCTCAGGATCGAGTAGTTTCTCTATCTTAAAGTACTTATGCGCCAAATCGAAGGCGGTCTTTAGTCGCGCCAATGGATGTTTCGTAAGCGCTGCACTCAAATCAATATCGTCGAGATGCGCATTGAGTATGATGAGAAAGGCACGTCCATCCGCCCAACTAGTGGAGAAGTCGTGCAGCTGCACACCATACGGTTCGACGAATTGGCACGCCCATGCAAGGAGGGATTTCTCAACACCATTGCTAGACTGGCTCTTGACTAGATTTTGGCCATTGAACTCGAGCGCAATGAGCCAGATCAGGCCCAGTGTCAATTTCGGATTACCAGCGACTATGTCATCACTGGATATATTCACTAATTTGACGCCATGTTCTTGTATCACTTGGATAACTTTGTTGATGTTGTTGATGTGATGTACGCGCATGCGACCCCTTTCCGGTTTCTGTGAGAGGGCGAGAGCGGATGGTACATGCAATTCATTTGAGTTAAACAAGTGAAGCGTAATTGCATGAGGAGTTAGCATAATGGAATGAAAGGTAGTAGAAATGTAAGAGAAATGTGAAAGAAATGTGAAAGAAATGTTTGTAAAATATATATAAATTGCTTTGCTACACAAAACTAATAATCAACCTACACATCAGTGGATACTCTTCTGACTGTGTACTTACAAATAACTGTACGCTAATGCTTCATCGCTTTTGAGTGTGGTGGAACTGCATTCACCAACATTAACACATTCAAACACATTTATCCTACTGCTTGTGTGTTTCCGTATTTTCCACCTGTCACTCATTATTCGACTGTAATTTGCATACACCACACCCACAAGTCCTTGACTTTGCTATTTCTATGCAATTCGAAACACTTGCCTTCTGCACTTCACCCTCCTCCCTTACCCTGAGGATGAGCTGAGTTGGATATCTTCACCCTCCCCTACTATCTACTGTTCAACTAAATATCTCTAATTCGGTTCATATTTCCTTCCTCCTACACTCGGCAAGATAATTTAAATGCGTAACGTGAAAATATAGGGTTTTCAAAAAAGATTGAGTTAATGTTGATGGAATAAAATAAACGGAATTAACGAAATTATTATTTTTTATTTGAAGGACCTTGCGTGCCATTATTCATTGCGCGTGGAATATAGATCGCTCAAATATCCGTCGCGGCTTTGCATCGCGACATGGAAACATTTTCAATGTCCCTGTTGCATAGCTGCGGATGAATTTGAACAATAGGCTAAGTTATGTTGATTTTCATAATATTAGATGACAGCTTATTGACCTGTGACTTTAAAAACTCGGCCAGAAGAAACAGTCTAGCGAGATCAAATCGCATGCCCTTGGTGCCCAATCCTCGTCAACTCGGTGATCAAACCTTCCGTAATAAAGTGTTGTCGTTTGAAAATGCTGCTCAAGTGTATAATTTGCCATAATAATTTGACATTGGGGGCTGCATGATTAAATAATAAACAACAGATTGAACAGACCTCGACAAAACTACATGTCCGCCGCTACATCCTGTCACAGACTTCGTTACGGCTTTTGGCAGTTTAAATCACGAATACTTATTAACTCAACTGCTCTTAAGTGGCTTGAAGTGCAGACAATTAATCATCAAAGTTTGTGACAGTTTCTCTCGCCCAATTTCTGTATCTTCTGGTATACTCCGAGGTAGACTTTTAGGACTGTTACCTTTCACGATTTTCATTAGTCTTCGAATTTGGCGAGCGTTTGCGTCGACGATTTAAAGCTAAGACTACGCAAGATTTACAGATTTTATTTTTTAAAAGTAAAGGATTTTTGTTAATTTGCTCTTCGCTGCCTATTTTACCAATAACATTCAATTTTGCATATGGTAAGGATGTTAGCTTCTTCTACTTTGAAACTGTAAAGTACTTAGGTGCTTACCTCGACACTAAGCTAAGCTTTTAATACCATAGAAAATACATAAATCTAACTGCGATCTATAAACTTGGTTTTCATAAACGCAAATCCACGAATTTCAAAAGGCTTTGGACTCTAAATAAGATTTATTCGGCACTCAAAGTTCATTGCGAGCGCTTAGAGAGGATCCAGTAAATTTTCACGACATTTGCGCTGTAACATCGTACAGTCTTCGATGTAGGATTCTGAGCTTAGAGATTATCAAGCGTTAGAGAAAGCACCAAGGATTTTTGCTCATCAAAGATATTACAAGCAATAGAATTGAAACCTTCAGAACTGTTTTCACATAGTATTTTAATGTGCTCGCCCCGCATCTGAGACGACTATGCTTTTTATACTCGTCTAAAGTATCGCAGACTTAAGTTAATGGTTTATTTATAGGAATTTTTATTAATACTATTACTCGTGTACTACTTAAATCTGAGATATCAAACTAAATAAGCATCGAACTATTCCTATTAGAAAACCCTATACCAAACATTTACAAAGCCATTGCAGATCTCCGTTATTGCTGTTGCTGCTTCCTGCTTTAGCTGTGTCCCATCTGCATACTTATTTATTTGAGATTGAAGCAATGAATTCACATTTCTGGAAATTTCTCAAGTTGCTGATAACTACAGGGTGGGCCATGTAAAATTTGCTTTTTGAAGATTGAACATTGTCATTTGTGAATGAAAAATAATATCGTTCAGATGACTGCCTCGATCCACCCAATTTTTAAGCACATTTTCGATTGTTTGGGCTCCAATTTCATTAATGGCAACTTCGATTTCGTGTTTTAAAGCATCAATCGTCTCTGGATGGTTCGCATAGCATTTGTCCTTAACGGCTCCCCACAAAAAATAGTCCAACGGGCTTAAATCACAGCTCCGAGGCGGCCAATTAATACCGAAATTTCGACTGATTATTCGGTTTTCAAAAACGGTAGCCAAAAGTTCGAGTGTAACTTTGGCAGTGTGAGAAGTTGCACCGTCCTGTTGAAACCAAATGTCGTCCATGTCATCCTCTTCAATTTTTGGAAACAAAAACTCGTTGAGCATGTCACGGTAACGCTCGCCATTTACTGTAACCGCGGCTCCTCGCTCATTTTCGAGAAAAAAAATGGCCCGATGATGCCGCCAGACCAAAAACCGCACCAAACAGTGACTCGTTGTGGATGCATTTGCTTCTCTACAGTAACGTGTGGATTTTCTGAGCCCCAAATCCGACAATTTTGCTTATTGACGTAGCCACCGATGTGAAAATGAGCTTCATCAGAAAAGAAGAAGAAGACTCACCACTTTGGAAATGGGTTTTCAATATTTCCCAATTTTGTTCAAGCGTATAGCGTCCCATTTCGTAAATTTCAAACCTTTAAGTAAATTATGAACACATTTGACATGTCATTAGTGTTACCATTCTCAAAAAAATAAGTGGTTCAAAAAGAAAACGCTATATGGTCCACCGTGTAGTATATTTAGTTCAGGGCCTGTAAAAAGTTGATTAATTCTAAAAACCAATGAATTCGAATTGTACTTCGTATAATTGTTGTAAATCTAAAATTAAGAATATTAAATTCTGAAGTATGTAATTCAACTACACACCTGAATATTTATTTGGTTTAAATGCTGATCACAATGGTTCCGTTTCAATTTGCTAAATTTAATTGAAATTATCTCTTCCCTAGACGATGAGCTGAGAGGAGGATCATTTTTAATCTTCTTCTTTATATCCGCTAGAATATCCACGTTTAAAGTTATCTCTGTCTAGGCGCAAGGACCTTGATATTAAAAATAAACTTGGATACTCAATCCAGCAAGTTTTGTTCCTTTAGGTCTTGGTCACTTGGGAGGACCAATGAGTGTATCCAATCAGCCTTGCAATTGAAAACAGCGGACCAATAAACGTAACAGCAAGAATATGGGCTGCTTTGTAGTTTCGAGGATTGTTTGTTTCATCTGCTCCTCTCGCCTTTCTCAAATCAATGCTACTTCTGCACGGAGAGGTTTACTAGCTCAAAGTTACAATTCGAAATTCGTTTGAGAGAATACATAAGGTTGCATATACGAGGCGATTTTCTGCTATCGAAAAAAATTGATCAAAATTGCATCATATTTTGGTAAAACATGGAATTAAGTGATCAAAAACACTTAAAATGTTAGCAGTGGAATAAGGTGAGAGTACTTTGAGTCAAAAACATGTTTACAAGTGGTTTAAACTTTTTACAGAAGGTCGAGAAGGTGTGAATGACGACGCTCGCTCTGGACGCCCCAACACATCCACTACCGATGAAAACGTTGAGAAAGTGAAGAAAATTGTTATAGAGAATCGTCGCTGAACATGTCGGCATATCGGTTGGCTCATGCCATGCAACCTTTTCGGAAAATTTGGACATAAAGCTTTTGGCAGCGAAGTTCGTTCCAAAATTGCTGGATTTTGACCAAAATCAACGTTTTGAGCATCGCTCAGGAATTGTTGAATGACGTCAGCGATTATCCATATTTGCTTAAAAGGGTTAAAATTGGTGCCCAATCATGAATATATGGTTATAACATCGAAACCAAAGCCCAATCGTCTCAATGTGAGAGTCCAGGAGAGCCAAGAGTCGATAGGAGAAAATCGCTGAAGACGCAAAACGTTTGTCTTATTTATTTATACCTCTCACAAACAAACTAAACATGCTATATTGCTAAAACCGTGAACATATCTTCGAGACGAGTGTACCAACATAACCAAAAATAATAATCGAAAGTCGTATGCACGTAGCCCGCGTAATTTTAAAATCCCCCTTATTTTTTCAACAAACCCTGTACTCAATCTCTACTTACATACCTACAAGAGTGGCTTGTGCGGGGTGCAACATTCAGAGACCAAGCGCGCTGAGCCTGCGTGTAACTCCACATTTTTTCAAAGCGAAAGTAATCACAGCCAACGAAGCAGTCAATTAGGATTCCCATACCCAAACAACAATCAATACTCTAAGCTAAGGAAAGCCTGACTTCTCTTTCGTTTCATCTAATAGTAATTTTTCATTTTCATTGTGATATCGCAGATAACCATATGGCTGATAAGCTGGCTGGACACTGGTGACCCTGGGTCATCCGCGACACGATTTTAATTCAGTTCGGCTTTAGATCAATCAACTCAACGTACGTTGGCCGGTTGGTTTGTCAAATAAAATTACAGGATCTTGCATTTTTGCACAGCTCCGTGCGGCTCGTTATCACAAGAAATAGTCTTTAAAGCTAGCAAAACCCTCAACTTTCGTGGAGAGTGCTTAAAAGAGACGCACTTCTTACTTACAGAAGACCCTTGTGAGCACCGAGTGAACTATTTTTAATATCAACTTAACCTATCCTAACTCTCGACATACAGACATGTATGTTATTGGTGTGCGGCGTGTACGAACGGGGTAGCCCAATCAACCACTTTTGTCCCACCAAATTGGCTTGCAATACCTAATTCTGCTCACGTTAATTTACCTTAGCTTAACAAGCCAGCCATATCTTCGAAGATACTACATAGCCCCTTCACCACCCTCACTACTCAATCATAATGATCCTATCTATCCATTTTTCAAACACATTCTTAACTTATTAATTTACACTAAAAACATGCAGGATAAATACTGTTATACAACAAAAAAATAATAATTTCCTCCTACCAACTGTGATTGGGTGAGTATACTAAGCAACGCCAACAATCGATGACCATCGCGCAAATCTTCAAACAAGTCGATCACTGGTGTGCACTGGGTTTTCAACAAATGTGAGTTAATCCATTTTGTAAAGGTCTTCTTTTGTATGTCCTGGCGTTCGTCTGCAAAAGAAGAAGAGCAAATGGATTAGAGTTAATTTAAGAAGAGATTAATAAAAGACAAGAGAGTATAGAATGTATATATGTATATTAGGGGTGTCCTTATTTTGGGAAAGTTACTAGATCATCGTTCACCGGGTCTAATTTTTTTCCTTTTGGTGTAAAAAAAATAACTGCAAAGTTTGAAGCCGATCGGGCTTCATTTGATGGACCCGGAAATCGCTTATATCTGAAAGATCCACTAATAGGTGTAAAAAAGACGATTTTTTCACTATTTTACTTTATTCTGTATTTTTTTGCTCATGGTTGTTGCTTTTTTTTATTAAATTACATTGAATAAATATTATTACATTTCATTTCAAATATATTTTACAAAAAAACCACCTAACAGGAACATTTTTCATTTAAATTTACAGCATGTCAAATGAAAATATAGTCGATTTCGTATCGTTTTTTGTTGGGGTTTTTTTAAATATATGTAATTATATTTTTTTTCAATCCTACATTTTTTCAAATATATACGTATTTTTCCCTTTTCCACTTAATCGTCCTGCATGTCAGCCAACCCCGCGCAAGGGTCGTGTGCGACTCGGCGCCACGCCGGTAGGTGGCCGCGCGAGTCTTCTCTCCCATAAATGATATTATGCGCAGCGGCTTCAAAGCGACTTTGATATTTTGACAAAAAGTTTATCCCTGTGTCGTATAAGTGCTGCATCACACATCAAGTGCTTTCTGCGAAGTTTATTTGGAACATATGGCAAAAAAAATATCACCATGTCGGATAAACCATCGACCTCAAGTCATTCAAGTAGAAGATCTGTGAAAAATTTGAATAACATTGATTTGATCGGCAACACTGCGCATCAGATCACGGGCGCCAAACTTCCGTGCATCAAACAAGTGTTACAAGTGATGTTCCATAATATGCGATTTGTTGGACTTACTGCAAAAAATTAGACCCGGTGAACGATGATCTAGTAACTTTCCCAAAATAAGGACACCCCTAATGTATATATAAGTACACTAGCAAACACCCGGCGCCGCTCTGCCATTATTAGGTATATACGAAAAAGAAATGAGCAACAAAATAACAAATCCACACATAACATTTTATATAATTTTTATTGTAGAAATCAGAAAACATGTATTTTTCATCTTTGCCGTGCCTGCTATCCCGCTTAGTGGAGTTCAGCACACAGCAAGCATACCTATTTAAGGGGGAGCCTGGTTTATGAGGTCTAAAAATTGCATCTCTGCGATTTTTTTTTTTTAAGGAAAAAATTAATTTAGCACTGCAAAGTTTTTTCTATATTTTAATGAACATTTAAAAAGTATAAAAAATGTTTGTACTGGTTAAAATAAGTTGAAAAAAATGTTTAACATAGAAATTAGTAGAGCGCTGCAACGCTGGAGTTTCCAACTGGCGTACAAGATACAGCTCGTAATTATTATCTGAAGCAAAAAATTCAAATGGATTTCTAATTATTATGATTTTTTATTCTAGATGAACTAAGAAAACTGAGAGAAATTCCAAAATTTCAACTTTTTGGAGGTTTTAAAGAAAAAAATGCCTTTCTATAAAAAAAAAAATTCACTTCAACTTGGTATAAAAATCTTGAAACATTTTTTTTAATCTATTTTGTTAGTTCAAATAGAAGAGATAATTTAATACTGAAGGGAACAAGCTATGATTCATTTCAAAAGGTTTATTAGTTTTTTTTTTCATTCATGTACGCGAATTCAAAGAAATCATAAAAATGAAAAGTCGAGAAAAGAAGATAAAGTTTGTACCATAGGTGCCCGGTCACAGCGTAACTACGAGTACCTAACGCTCGCCTACCTTTGGCTTTGTATCTACGGAAATATTGAGAATTAGGCTCTGTAACTTAGTGAGAATATTCTGAAATATATTAGGTATCGTTTAAAAAGAAAAAAAAAATTGATTTTTTTGACCTTACAAACCAGGCTCCCCCTTAAATACAAACAAGAATTTTATGAAACGTTCCTTTCATTTTCAAAATTTTAGTATTCTTAGGAAAGAGCAAACATTTAATTACAATAAGCAGAGTCATAATTAACATTTTAAAGTTTCACGAAAATAGTACCTACTCCAATCGGTTGAGTTATGTTCGGTTTATTGCAGTTAGACAATTTATTTCATGATTTTTTAAAATATTTTGGCTTATACGCACGCTTTTTTTGTAAGTTTATGCAATTTGTGTCGAAAAATACCTTACAGCTCCAAACTACTAAAAACCCTGTGCAAATTCGAGAATTATGGGCATGGGCATTGGCATATTTAGGGACTTCATTTTATAAGATTATAATCGACACATAACATATTTGGGAGTGAAGTGTACGTTGCTTCTTGGGGCAATGCACACAGAGACGTATGGCAGTTGTGTCAGTAGCCTAAAGACCCGCCATTGTGGTAGAATGCCACTCCAGCACGAGGTGCCCCTGCTTTTAACTCAAAATGGCGGATCTAGAGAGGCAAAACTCGATAAAACCCGTAATCCTAGGTGTAATTCGAATCGTGCCTATAGGATGAGTGGCACTACGTAAGTGTGTCTTATAACAGTGACCTCCAGATATCGGGCGCCCTCTGGTTGTAATTAGCCTTACCGCGACACCGGGGCACTGTCGTGGCTCGACCTTCCCTTCCCCTTTACTAGTGAGACCACATGGCAGAGTCAAACATTAATTTTTTAAAAAGGGCAGGAGTGCCTAATATAAACCAGGTCGATAACGACCTTTCGGTAAACAGTGCCGAACTACCAACAACATCGCAGGCAGCTAAGGGCAACCAATGCCCTCCAACTGCCAGCGAAATTAAGGATATGGAAGTTGACGACATGGCCCTGGGGCCAGATGGCAAAGCTTCTGCAACATCACCAGAGGAAGAGGAGAAACTACTAGCTTCTCCCACTCGTGACTCAGAAGGAAAGGATGAAAACAAGGTGCGGCTGTGTGGTGCCGCCAGAAAGCGTCTAAAGTACTTCCTGAGAAAGGGTCACAACATTGACGAGACAAGAGAGCTGGCTCAAAAACCAGCTGATCTGAAGCGACAACACTCCAGCAGTAGCACGCCAAAGCAAAGCTCCCCCAAGCGTGCCAATTTACAGGGCAGCTCTAGCGTTGGAAGAAAGGCAGACGAGACTACCGAAACGGAAGAACCAAAGGCAGCAGTACCTTATCAAAAAGTCAAGCTAGACTTAACAAAAATGTCTTACAAAGATGCGGCGTGTAGCACGAAGTTGGGAATAATACCTCCTGACTATCCAACTACAATATGGTCGACGGAAAAACTAACGGCCACACAACATGCTATCCTGGAGGCTATAAGGAAAAAGCAGACTGGTGCTGCAAAGCCCAAATTTAATAGCTGCACCTTTCGCCCAGGATACATATGTAGTTATCTCATGCGGCTGCGATGATACGGCAAATTGGCTAAAGGAAGCAGTTCCTAAGCTGAAGCCGTGGAAAGATGCACAGCTGAAGATTGTACAGGGAGCAGATATACCGCGTCCACAAATCTTCGTTGGCCGCTTTCCAGAATTGGACAGCATCTCAGCTGAGGATATTATTAGCCTCCTTGATGGCCAAAATGAGGGTCTCAACACGAATGACTGGCGGGTGCTCAACAGAGTGCGCAAGGGTACTGTGGTAGAAATCACTCTTGCTATCGAGCGTCTCAACACGAATGACTGGCGGGTGCTCAACAGAGTGCGCAAGGGTACTGTGGTAGAAATCACTCTTGCTATCGACCCAATCTCCGCAGAGGTCATAAAAACCTTCAACAATTGGCTGAACTGCGGGTTCGGTAAAAGCCAACTTCGGTATTTGCATGCGACCCCCGCTGCAGGCCGATAAAAAAGCGCACAACCATAACAAAGCTCGAAGAGGGGATCAGATGTCCGCTGAGAAAGCAGTTACGCTGAAAAGCAACCGAGGTAGGAAAACGGCAGCCATTGCCGAACGAAGGATCACTAGATGACGTGGCCAAATCAAAAACCTCGTAACAGCAGAAGGCAACTCGGATGCCTTCAAATAAATCTCCATCACGCAAACTACAACAAAGAATTGAGGAAATCTAAAAGGGCTACTTGGAGGAATCATTGTGAAAAGATTTGTAGTCTTCCGAATGCAAATCGTATCCAAAAAGTTCTACTAAAAGATCACTCAAACGGCATAGGTACCCTGAAAAAGCCAGATGGAAGCTACACAAGGAATCCAGAGGAAACCAGTCAACTTCTGCTGGACACTCACTTCCCTGGATCACTTGTGCTAGACGAGATCTCTGTGCTGAGAACTTAAAACTAGCAAACCAGCTATTCCACGAAAAGCGGGTACAATGGGCGATATCAACATTCAGCCCATACAAATCTCCTGGACCTGATGGGATATTACCCTGTCTGCAGGGTGCTTGGATATTTACCTACGAAATGGGCTGAGGTTAAGGTTGTATTTATTCCAAAGGTAGGGAAAAAACCCCGAACAATTGCCTAAATCATACAGACCAATTAGTCTCAGCTCATTTATCCTTAAAACAATGGAAAAGATAGTTCATCAGTATATTAGGCAAAAAAACAATTTAGTTAACTTCCCACTGCATCGACTTCTATTTGCCTATTAACACTGAAAATCCACTGAGACTGCAATACACAGCCTGGCAACAGTTATTGAAAAGGCTATTGAGACCAATAAGATAGCTCTATGTGCATTTATTGACATATCAGGGGCTTTGATAACACTTCCTATGAGGCAATCTATAATGTCCTATATCTAAAGGAGGTACCTGAACCCATCACTAGATGGACAACATTCATGCTGAAATCTAGGACGATCAGCACCGAACTAGGAGGAACTATCTAAATCTATCAAAGCCACAAGAGGTTGCCCTCAGGGAGGCGTACTCTCTCCTCTTTTGTGGACTCTAGTCATAGATGAACTTCTCCACAAACTGAACAACCTAGGTTTTCACACTCAGGGTTACGCTGATGACCTAGTAGTTTATGTATTAGGCTGGCATGAGGAAACCATTTCGGATCGCATGCAGCAAACCCTTGCAATAATAAACAAATGGTGCACGGAAAAAGGGCTTTCCATTAACCCATCCAAAATAGCACTTGTACCGTTTACTAGGAGAAGGAACATAAATCTCAAATGCCCGACCCTTAATGGAACAACACTTCAACTCTCGACAGAAGCGAACTATCTTGGTGTCAGTCTTGACAAAATGCTTACGTGGAATTCCCATATTGAGAGAGTTACTTCAAAAGCCACAAGGGCATTCTTTGCCTGCACAAGGCTGTTTGGTAAGACATGGGGACTAAACCCTAGAATGACCTTTTGGACATTCACCACAGTCATTTATGCATCCTTAGCATGGTGGCCCAAGGTCAAGCAAAGAAAAGCAGTAAACGAATTAAACAAACTGCATCGCGTGATATGTGTTAGTATTACAGGCGCGATGAAAACATGTCCCAAGGATGCATTGGGTGTGCTCCTGAACATACCACCGCTTCCAATCTTGATTGAAAAGGAAGCTTGCTCGAGTACCTTAAGATTAAAAGGTATATCTGAACTTAAAAGTGGGGATATGAAAGGGCATTTAAAGAGCTTAGAAGACTTCCTACATAGTCCCATTATTCGAGGGATGATATACTATCACCCAAACCAATACTCTTCAGGAACTCCCAAGTTATAACAGACTGGAGAACTAACTCTATCACTTTCAAACCTGGCTCTCAGCTATGGTAGAACAGGGGCAGGAATCAATGGGCCTAAATTCAAAAAATCGATTCCGATGGGACTCTACCCAACAATATTCCAGGCAGAAATACATGCCATTGAAATATGTGTGAGAGTATGCCTTAGCAGGAAAATGAGAGGTACTCACATCTACATACTTTCAGATAGCCAAGCGGCTCTAAAAGCCCTTCTATCAACAACTATCACCTCTAAATTGGTAAATGATTGCCTAAACCTTCTCAACACGTTAGGAAACCTCAACATAGTAAGACTAGGCTGGATTCCGGGACATGAGGGAAATGAAATGGCTGATGACCTTGCAAAACAAGGAGCAAACATGCAACTTACTGGTCCTGAGCCTTTCTGTGGACTGACAAAACGCCACATTAATGAATTCCTTAGGAAATGGGAAGAAAGAAAATTTGCTACACACTGGCTAAACTGTGCGGGTCAGCGTCAAGCCAAACTATTCCTAAGTCCCAACAAAGGAATATCTGGCAAGCTTCTCTCAATAAGCAGAGTAGATCTGCGTCTTTTAACAGGATATCTTACAGGTCACTGCAGCCTGAGGTATCATCTAAATATTACTGGTCTATCTGAGACCAATGTCTGCCGCTTTTGCGAAATGGACATAGAAAGCTCAGAACATGTGCTTTGTGAATGTCCTGCGTTGGACAGACAGAGACTTCATCACCTTGGTGGTATCGTAATATCTCCATGCAATCTTTGGAACAACAAACCTAAAATTGTGCTTAAATTTTAAAAAGCCTGAAACTCTAGGGCTACAAAAATAGGCCTTTCACAATAGATCAGCTCTGGTCGCACTGCGTAATGGCCTTCTAATAATAATAATAACATATTTGGGAGGAGAGGGAGTAAAAAAAAGTATATAATTTATATGGAGAAAAAATATCTAAAAATTATGTAAGTTTGAAATACGCATTGTGTGAAGACGGTTATTTACTATATAAATTTCGAGATATGAGGCTGTTATACCACCTTGATTAAGAAGTTCCCGGGATATATTGAGAAAACTAAAAAAAATAGTTTATTTCTTAAAAGTGATATTATCCTTCAAAGTACTCGCCATCAACTGTAAGGCTCTTACGCCAGCGTTTGACACAGCTCTTGAAACATTTCTAGAACTCTACTTTGGGTATAGCCATCAGAGCCGTAGAAAGTACAATTAAATTATAATAAATATTCAAAAATTTCAATAGGCGATCTTTTGAAAATGAAAATCTACATAAAAAAATTTAGAGATTTTATTAAACTCAATCAGGGGTCAAGTAATAGTACCAATTCGAGCAAAAACAGATTTGGAGAGGCCAACACGGAAATCTCCGTACTACGAAGGTTGTCGCAAGTTTGTGATCGTGCGACCATTGAAATTACCAGAAAGGGTATATCCATCTAACAGCTGCGTTCAGAGCGCGAGACAATAAGTGGTCACGCAACCAGACTTGATACTGCAGTATCATTTCCCACCGTACCGGAAACTCATTCGGGAGGCGGAAGAAGTGGCAAAAGGAATACTTTGGCATCGTTTACCACAAATTGAAATTCGCAAGTTTAGAGCATATAGCATGGTTTTGCCATACTGCATTGCCACGCAGTCTCTTATATTCGTATTCGTCTTCCATGCCTGAAATTATACTCGTAAAATAAACACAGTAGCTCCTGACTGAATTACAAAATACACGTCTACAAATTATACACGAAATGCCGTGCCATGGCCATGCTGAATGATTTGTGTACAAATTTCCGAGAAATCCATAATTTTCACACCTGTCTGTTTTGTTGTAATGTCACATTTCATTATCACACACTCGCACATCCATATAAGTGCTTGTTTATGCATTATACAAGCACTTAGGCTGTGTTTGGTGGAGGCCACACCGCTCACATTGAATTAGCAGTAAAGCGTGGCATGCAACAAATAGCTGCATTTGTATGAAAATCACAAGTTACCGTATCCATTGCATTGGACACAACAGTAGGTATTACCGTTGCACCGTGTCATTATCCCATACAAATGTTTCTCTACACTGAACATTAAGAAAGTCAGTACCTACTCTAACGGCGAATAATGAATGTCTAAGATCTCCTTAATTTTATTTACTGCAGAAAATCTTTGGCTTACATACTAGCTTCCGCATTTTCCAATAATGTTGGGCCTGCTTATTGAATTGGATACGCTTCTTAGCAGCGCGAGATTTACTAATATTTCACAATGCAATAATTCGTGCGCTAAATATCTCTGAGAATTTTAAGATATATTTTTTAGATCGGACAATATTAGAATCAGGTAAACCATACATCGAACCCGACTCGGAAATATGGCACACATGGGTCGAGGCTTACGGATGGTGGGACTAGTGCGGGTGCTTTTGCGACGAACTTCAGACCGGTAGTAAGGGATGGTTAGCTCACAGTCTTTCAAGAGGGACTCCATAACATATAAATATTTGCTTTCGAAAAAGCCCAACTTTGACGTTTATCTGCATTTCGTCAGATAGCCAAAGAGCATTCTGTGCACTGTATCCTCACATAATAGCATACAAACTCGTTGACCAGCATTTCAATGTCGTCCCTCAGAAGCAAAGCGCATCGTTTTCTTGAGCTATCTGTCGGACTGTCTAACATCAAATAGGCCCCTTATACGGGGGGCTTTATTTCGTTTATGACTATCGTGACTATAGTTTTCGGTTCAGTTAGCTCGTTGTTCCGATTGGACCTATTTGAGAACGACACCTTAAACTGTGTCTGAAGTTGCAACTCGGAGAGCACCGGCTCATACTGCTAATAAGAAGTTCTTGCGCTTCTCTAGTGTACTGCAGATGGATGATTGTTTTATCATCTTATTCTCCGCATTCTCTCTTGAGGAAGCAATAAGAGAAGCTGCGCGCTGGCCCATATATTCTACAATGAATTCAACTCTACTCGGATGACCATCAAATCACTCGACTTAACTTTGCTGTAAAAAGCCTTACTACTATCTAGATAACGACATGGAGAGGAAAAATGTTCCGTGATGCCCGCGCAAATCCCATGCCTGTGCTGCTATTCCTCAACGTTGTTTGAGCTTAGCTTGCATATAATACGACATTTTCTTCTTCTAAAGCGCAGTATGTGTCAGAATGGGTTTGGCTTAAGTATCATACAACCAGATAACCAACCTAAGTTCCAGGCCTTTTGAATGGCTTTACGCGATTTGGGTTTTATGACAACTTGCCAAAAAGCTGCAGTTAGGTAGCCAAATATATAAATCACTTGGAATCAGAACGTCTTGAGAATACGTTCCTCAATACTTTGTTTTAATATTTTTGGACTTTCTCATTCAATTTATGTCCCTGAGTTAAATTGACATATGCAAATTTGGTTTTGTGGAACTGCGGTTAGTCAAATTCATTAACTAGCAACCGGCCAACAAACATGCTGCGCCCCTAGCTCTGCTCAATGCCGGTAAGCGAAACAACAATAATATTCAACAAAAACTTGGTTGCTATCATACTAACGACGTGATGAGGTGGTGGTTGCATTAATTGCAGAGGTGCACTTGTTGCAACAACACTCCAACCTAACATGACATGCAATAACTGACAGCAATCAATTTGCAGCAGATATGAACTACAACCATATATCTGCTTGTATGTCTGCATGTCTCTCAGTCTGTTTCTCTGTCTACATGTCTGTATAGCTTACTGACAAATGATTGCATGCAAGTGAATATGATTGCGATGGCTTTGAGGTTTACCAAAACTGACAAGAGTTCACTGATGTACTGCCTAGGTGACTGAATGGCTGACTGACGGAGGAACTGATTGACTGCGTGTCTGATCCACTGACTGTTGCACTGACCTAACAAACTGATTACGTTCATATCTGCTCAACAACTTTCAAGTATTTCTGCAGTACGGCGCTTTGTTCACTTCAGGAATTCTGTTGAGCTGAAGCAGCATAGCTGAAACAACCGTAGCACGCGTCACCAACAAAAGCTGGTCACGCAAAGTGTACTATAGTGTTGCCAGAATGCTACAAGAACAGCAACCACAAATTGTAATACACAGATGGTTGTGGCACTTAAGTGCAGAGGTGACACCACTCCGTCTCACACAATGAACGATCGACTAGCCAAGGAGAGTTTGCAATGGAAGGCATGAAACGCCCACAGATATTGCTGAACTTTTTGTTGTTATTGTAAGTTGTGCTTGTATTGCAATTTATCGGACATTGAAGCGTACTGGTAGTTGGAAGAAGATTTCGTATTGCATATCATAAGTGGCAACAAAGTCATGTCACAGGTATGACTCGAAGGGCGAAGGCGCGAAGAATACGAGTAGCACACCCGAAGAAAGTAGAGAGGTTGGCAGATAGCTAATGGCGTGGTTATGGGAGTTTTGCTAGTTGCATGAAGAAGGGCGATGCTTGCAAGTCATGAACTCATGTAGAAGTGCTCTTCTGTCTCGCAGCATCCAACAACAACAACGCAGTTTAAGTGCAACAACAAGGATCTAACTTTAAGGTAAGCATACTTTTGTTTGTAGAAATTTCACCATTCAACTTCCAATGCAGGCAAACGGACACACGACTACAGCTGCAGGAAAAATACGGGTGCATATTATGTACATAGCATATGCAAAGGCTCTTAGTAGAGGAAAGGCTAAGATAGGAACGATGCAAATGGCAAGCCATGCCTCGGAGTCTTACGTCAGCACAGTGTGGTGGAGCGAAGTGCCCAAAGCACTTGCGTTGCTATACAAGTGAGTTATGTGTGCTAGGATCGTTATGCGCACCTCCCAACATGTACAAATATGGATGTGTGTGTATAAGAGCACGCTCGCCTAGAGCTATCGAATTTTAATTAACTAATTAAGTATTTTAATAATTCAATTTTCTGGTCTTACGCGCAACAAAATGCCACTAGAGATACATACATACCAGAAACAACCACACCAACAACAAGCGCAGTCGTACCACACGTATAGTGGCGCACTTGATGCTCTTACGGCCGAAGGCGACGTCATGGCAATAGTTGTTATGTATAGGTCATTACGCGATTTACTTATAAAGGGTGCTGTAAAAATCACCGCGCACTATCTTCTATATATATAAAAATGAAAATCTGTCCCTATGTTCGCTTATAACTCGAGAATGGCTGAACGGATTTATCTTATCTTGGTCTTGAATTATTCGTGGAGGTCTAGGGAAGGTTTTAGAAGGTGAGAAAAATTCGAATAATTGCCGGGAAAATGGTCAAAACGTGGACCCGGGTAACCTTTGGTTGTGTATGTACAATATGGGTATCAAATGGAAGCTGTGGTTAAGTGCTTTAATACGGGTTAATTTTCATACCTATTGATGACTAGGGTCTCGAAATATATGCCAAAACGTGGACCCACCGTGTCTTTAAACCGAATTAAACCAAACTTACACACATTGTTAAGTAGGTATTGAAGATGGTTTCCGTATAGTTTGAATACCTATTGGTAGATAGGGTCTCGAGATATAGGTCAAAACGTGGACCCGGGTAACCTGGGGATGTGTATGTACAATATGGGTATCAAATGGAAGCTGTTGGTGAATGCTTTAGTTCAGAGTATTTCCATCCGCTCCGTGACTAGGGTCTCGAGATAGAGACCAAAACGTGGACCCTAGAATATGTTTGTACAATCTATATATATAAATGTGAAAATCTGTACCTATATTCGCTTAAAACTCGCGAACGGGCTCACCTATCCAAACCAAATTTTTAGGCTTTGTTTGGACTATTCAGTAGTTGGTTTGTGTTTTAAAATTTTAAGAATCGGATACCAGGGTCTCGAGAAATAGGCCAAAACGTGAACCCGGGTAACCCTAGGATGTGTTTGTACAATATGGGTATCAAATGGAAGCTGTTGGTGAATGCTTTAGTACAGAGTATTTCTCATGCCGCTCCGTGACTGGGGTCTCCAGATATAGGTCAAAACGTGAGCCCGGGTAACCTTCGGATGTGTATATACAATATGGGTATCAAATGGAAGCTGTTGGTGAATGCTTTAGTTCAGAGTATTTTTCATGCCGCTCCGTGACTAGGGTCCCGAGATAGAGACCAACACGTGGACCCTAGAATGTGTATGTACAATATGGATATCAATTGGAAGCTATTGGTGAATGCTTTAGTACAGAGTATTTCTCATGCCGCTCCGTGACTGGGGTCTCGAGATATAGGTCAAAACGTGGGCCCGGGTAACCTTCGGATGTGTATATACAATATGGGTATCAAATGGAAGCTGTTTGTGAATGCTTTAGTTCAGAGTATTTTTCATGCCGCTCCGTGACTAGGGTCCCGAGATAGAGATCAACACGTGGACCCTAGAATGTGTATGTACAATATGGATATCAATTGGAAGCTATTGGTGAATGCTTTAGTACAGAGTATTTCTCATGCCGCTCCGTGACTGGGGTCTTGAGATATAGGTCAAAATGTGGGCCCGGGTAACCTTCGGATGTGTATATACAATGTGGGTATCAAATGGAAGCTGTTGGTGAATGCTTTAGTTCAGAGTATTTTTCATGCCGCTCCGTGACTAGGGTCCCGAGATAGAGACCAACACGTGGACCCTAGAATGTGTTTGTACAATATGGATATCAATTGGAAGCTGTTGGTGAATGCTTTAGTACAGAGTATTTCTCATGCCGCTCCGTGACTGGGGTCTCAAGATATAGGTCAAAACGTGGGCCCGGGTAACCTTCGGATGTGTATATACAATGTGGGTATCAAATGGAAGCTGTTGGTGAATGCTTTAGTTCAGAGTATTTTTCATGCCGCTCCGTGACTAGGGTCCCGAGATAGAGACCAACACGTGGACCCTAGAATGTGTATGTACAATATGGATATCAATTGGAAGCTATTGGTGAATGCTTTAGTACAGAGTATTTCTCATGCCGCTCCGTGACTGGGGTCTTGAGATATAGGTCAAAATGTGGGCCCGGGTAACCTTCGGATGTGTATATACAATGTGGGTATCAAATGGAAGCTGTTGGTGAATGCTTTAGTTCAGAGTATTTTTCATGCCGCTCCGTGACTAGGGTCCCGAGATAGAGACCAACACGTGGACCCTAGAATGTGTATGTACAATATGGATATCAATTGGAAGCTGTTGGTGAATGCTTTAGTACAGAGTATTTCTCATGCCGCTCCGTGACTGGGGTCTCAAGATATAGGTCAAAACGTGGGCCCGGGTAACCTTCGGATGTGTATATACAATATGGGTATCAAATGGAAGCTGTTGGTGAATGCTTTAGTTCAGAGTATTTTTCATGCCGCTCCGTGACTAGGGTCCCGAGATAGAGACCAACACGTGGACCCTAGAATGTGTTTGTACAATATGGATATCAATTGGAAGCTGTTGGTCAATGCTTTAGTACAGAGTATTTCTCATGCCGCTCCGTGACTGGGGTCTCGAGATATAGGTCAAAACGTGGGCCCGGGTAACCTTTGGTTGTGGATGTGCAATATGGGCATCAAATGAAAGCTGTCGATAAGTGCTTTAACGTGGGGTAATTTTCATACCTATTGATGACTAGGGTCTCGAAATATATGCCAAAACGTGGACCCACCGTGTCTTTAAACCGAATTAAACCAAACTTACACACATTGTTAAGTAGGTATTGAAGATGGTTTCCGTATAGTTTGAATACCTATTGGTAGATAGGGTCTCGAGATATAGGTCAAAACGTGGACCCGGGTAACCTGGGGATGTGTATGTACAATATGGGTATCAAATGGAAGCTGTTGGTGAATGCTTTAGTTCAGAGTATTTCCATCCGCTCCGTGACTAGGGTCTCGAGATAGAGACCAAAACGTGGACCCTAGAATATGTTTGTACAATCTATATATATAAATGTGAAAATCTGTACCTATATTCGCTTAAAACTCGCGAACGGGCTCACCTATCCAAACCAAATTTTTAGGCTTTGTTTGGACTATTCAGTAGTTGGTTTGTGTTTTAAAATTTTAAGAATCGGATACCAGGGTCTCGAGAAATAGACCAAAACGTGAACCCGGGTAACCCTAGGATGTGTTTGTACAATATGGGTAGCAAATGGAAGCTGTTGGTGAATGCTTTAGTTCAGAGTATTTTTCATGCCGCTCCGTGACTAGGGTCCCGAGATAGAGACCAACACGTGGACCCTAGAATGTGTTTGTACAATATGGATAGCAATTGGAAGCTATTGGTGAATGCTTTAGTACAGAGTATTTCTCATGCCGCTACGTGACTGGGGTCTCGAGATATAGGTCAAAATGTGGGCCCGGGTAACCTTTGGATGTGTATATACAATATGGGTATCAAATGGAAGCTGTTGGTGAATGCTTTAGTTCAGAGTATTTTTCATGCCGCTCCGTGTCTAGGGTCCCGAGATAGAGACCAACACGTGGACCCTAGAATGTGTTTGTACAATATGGATAGCAATTGGAAGCTATTGGTGAATGCTTTAGTACAGAGTATTTCTCATGCCGCTCCGTGACTGGGGTCTTGAGATATAGGTCAAAATGTGGGCCCGGGTAACCTTCGGATGTGTATATACAATATGGGTATCAAATGGAAGCTGTTGGTGAATGCTTTAGTTCAGAGTATTTTTCATGCCGCTCCGTGACTAGGGTCCCGAGATAGAGACCAACACGTGGACCCTAGAATGTGTTTGTACAATATGGATATCAATTGAAAGCTGTTGGTGAATGCTTTAGTACAGAGTATTTCTCATGCCGCTCCGTGACTGGGGTCTCGAGATATAGGTCAAAACGTGGGCCCGGGTAACCTTTGGTTGTGGATGTGCAATATGGGCATCAAATGAAAGCTGTCGATAAGTGCTTTAATGTGGGGTAATTTTCATACCTATTGATGACTAGGGTCTCGAAATATATGCCAAAACGTGGACCCACCATGTCTTTGTCCAGCGAAGCGGGCCGGGTTTGCTAGTTACCTATAAGAATTTGTAGACGTTCCGCATAATCGTGGAATGTAAATCCATATACAGAAATTTTAATATTGATAAATAACTATTTATACTTCTCCACAGAGTTTGCATTAACTACTTCATAGCAACAATATCAACGAAAACAGAAGGTTAGTGGATCAGGTAGCGAAAACCGCCCGATCAATTGTTTTGCTCCGCTCCAAGCTACCTTTCGTTATTGCTAGTAATACGTCAGAGTAATAGATAAGTACCTCGTCAGAGCGCTACTTGAGAAATTATTCATGTGTCCTCCTGCTACCGCTACTACTCTCACTTCTGTTGCGCTACTACTAATCCCATAGCTGTTTGATTAGTGTACGTTTTTGTTTTGCTAGATGGATTTTAAAACATAAAAGTACAGACACACCTACAACAGAAATCTAAATTTGTATTGTTATGGTTTCCCTCGCCTATGATTCAATGGTTTTGAACCTTTTGCCATTTTCAGATAATGCGATAACAACAAAGGATTGAGAATCTTGAAAACACAGGCTGTCAACACACTCGAAAACCTAGAGAAATGCTCGATTTTACAAATAATGAGGTGATAAGTGCACCTGTTACCCGTCAATCGAGTGATTCATACTGAAATGGAATGGAACACGTCAGTGACAAGCATGAATGTCGATTAATTCGACTAATTTTTTTACAGAAACACAAGTGAGAGTAGCGTCATTGTGAGGTCTAATAGATAGAGAACTTAATCAAAAATAGTAACTAAATTGGGCTACAGCGTTCATTGAATATTAGTGGAATATAACTTCATTTACTATTGAATAAAACTTCATTCATTATGGATGAATCAAACCAAATTGATAAAAGAAATGAATACTGATTTTGTATTTATTCTGATTCATTATTTGTATAAATTGAAATATTTAATATCCATGAATAACGAAAAAATAATTGATTTATTTATCCCTTGTTATTCGAATAAATTTCGCTTAACTCTGATAATAATAAACTGCAGCTACTGTCCAGCGTAGGATAAATCTCAATACATCATCATCACCATGGGCTTACTGAGTATAAATCAGACTGCTTCCTGAACAAGGAAGATAGCTACAATTATTTATGCGTACAAAGCGTGGTTGGTGTACTAATCGAGTCAAAATTTATTCGCGCTGTTTTGAATAATAGTATCCACTTTTCACATAAATTGCAAGATAAGATGATATTAAGTTCATATTACTTTTTTGAGCGCAAAATAGCCGTCAATCTTAAAACAAGTTTTCATGGAAAACCCAGACGATGACCCACCCTTCACGTATAATATTTTCTGTTCATTAGCTTTATGTATATAAATAAATACTAGATTGGTTAGCACGTGTCGATTGACGCTATTGTCCTTATTTTCTTATGCGTCCATTCTGACCAATACTAAACTGATTGCGGGAAAATCGATGAATTGATTTTAGCCTCAATGACTTAATGAAGCAGCGTTATTGAATTTTATTATTTTAGGAAACAATGAACTACATAGACAAATGTTTGAGCAAGTTTAGAGAAATTTGTATTTGCATTTACGCTGAATGCAACTACGACAGTGGGAAATGGGCAAAACAAAAACTTTAAAAATTGTTCGAAGCTAACTTCGTAACAGGCGGTGCAAACGATGAATTGCTGATAATACAAATTAACTAATGAAGCGGTGATTGGCTTTGAGATAATAAGTGTTAGGTAACAGTTTGTTGGTGGGACTTGACATGTGGCGGAAGACTTCAAGAAGCCGACATTATTCATGGCGGTGAAATATGGGGTTCACCCAAATTCATTAATAATAATTTTACTGACCCTCAATTCTATTAGTAATGTTTATCGATGCGATATACATTTGCCATTCGTCATTCTATATCTGCTAGCTGGTATTTGTCATAAACCAGTTTCACAGGATATGTGAGAAAAGATTAACCAATTCAGACCAAAGTTAACACGAAACCTACGTAGTAGATTTCCAATCACTTTTGTCGGACAAGTGCTCGTCGAGATTGTGCCCAAAGTAAATTTTTGTGATGACCTATTTTTCACACACCTTATGGTAAAGATTATGGCATTTTTTTAAATAATATCCATCTTAGGTCACTCTTTTATCGAGAGATCAAATATTTATACATCTATAAGAGGAATATTCAGCAGTTTAGATTCGTAGTATTACTCAAGTGATGAGGTTCTATAACCTCATAATTTATAGAATCTTGTCAGAATCGCCCAGGTGTTCTTTCATTTCAACTAATTCAGGTAATTAAGTATTGATTTATTGTCGACTTCAATTTACTTATCTTCTTAAGAATCCAGAGAGACTATTTTGGCGATACATACTTGTATATAGTATATTTAAAGAGTGTTGTTTAGAAATGGAGAGTTCTAAATTACAGTAGAGCGCCGATTAATGGATTTTTCGGATAAACGAACATTTGCGAAATTCCAGTTCTTTGTTGAGGGTAGCGTAATAAAACATGTCATTGGATTAGGAATACATATTATGTGTGTAATGCTTTTTAATGATATACTAGAGTACAGTACAAGTTATGAATAGTCACATACACATTTAAGTAGGGATTGCACACACGGTATATAAATACATATGTCTAAACATTTTTTAATAGTACAAATTTAATCTAAAAAAAAGTCGAACATATTTGTTTGCTTAAGTTTTCAGACTCGTTTTTTTGCCGCCAAATCTCTTAGGCGTTTTAAAGACAGCAACTGCACAGAATCGCATTCGTCTTGGTGTTCCAACCGTTTAATAGCAGTCTCAAAGCATTTAAAGGCTTCTTCATTGGACGAACATTTTTCAGCTGAGACGATGTCATCACTAATTTCGTCTTCATCGTCGTCATCTTCAGGTACTTGAACCTGTGCTTTTATATCGTCTTCTGTCATAGCCAGGATCATCCTCGTCAAATTCCACCCATTCATGCACGTTTTCTTGGTCACATTCTTGAAATCCTGAAACCTCTTTCATCAACTCAACCATTTCTGAAACAAAGTTTTCATTTGTTAGTTCTTCAGTTGTAGGGCTAGCTTCGGATTCAACTGCTGGACAAAGCTTATTCCAGGTATTCTTTAGAGTAGTCGCTTTGACATTAGCACACGTTTCTGCTGCCATGTAAACAGCATCCTTCAAGTTAATACCTTTGTAGATTTCAAGAATTGTTTTATCTTCCTCTTGGCCGATTAGGACGCTAGGAAGCAACGCTTTTCTGTAGTAACGTTTGAAGGCTTCGATCAGCCCCTGGTCCATAGGTTGAAGGACTGAGGTAACATTGGGTGGCAAGAAAATCACCTTAAATTTTCCATCTTCTCTCTCAAGTGAAAGGTTTGAGGGATGACTTGGAGCATTATCGATCCCTAATAAAACATTTTCAGAGTCTCCAGTTTCTATCTGATGTTTTTTAACCTCTGGAATGAATACCGCGGCATACCACTCGATAAATACTTGAGTGTCCATCCAAGAGTTTTTTTGGTTTTTGTAAATAAGCGGCAGTTTTTTTATTCCTTTGAAGCATCTTGGATTCGTAGATTTTCCTATGATCAGCAAAGGTAGTCTATGTGTGCCCGTAGTGTTTCCACATACCATGGCTGTTATGCGGGATTTGCTTGCTTTGAATCCAGGCGCTGCCATTTCTTTTTTAGAGACAAGGGATTTGGTCGGCTTTCTCTTCCAGTATAACCCAGTCTCATCTGCATTGTAGACGTTACAGCCCTTATAACACTGTTTTACAAGCAAACTCTTAAAACTTTCTTTGAACTTTTCAGCAGCTTCAATGTCAGCTGACAGCTTTTCCCCTTGAATGTCTAACTCTGTAATTCCGTGCCTAGACTTGAATCTTTTGAGCGAACCAGTAGATGCTTTAAAATCATTGATACTCCCAAGCTTTCTGTTCAGTTCTAATGCCTTTTCGCAATTCAAAGGACCATTTATTGGTTGACCTTGAGCACGTATATGCATGAACCATGAGTAAACTGCAGTGTCTAGGTTTTGATTTTCTGCCATTTTCATTTTTTTTCTATGCAAGCTTCCATCTTCACTGTCCAGCACGCTAGCAAACTTTGTGATAGACGTACTGTTTTTTTTTTATGAATTCCCAACACCAAACTCTCGAGCTAAACTTGATCCACTTGCACCTTTTTTTAATCATTCCAAAATTTTAAGTTTGTCAGAAAGACTAGGTACAACTCGTTTACGTTTCGGCATGGCTAGGAGTCACACAGCACAAAAAAAAAACAGCACGATCCGTTAAAACAACACTGAAGTCAGTCAACTTCAATAGAGAAACAAACTGATTAGACGGATCCGTACTTCTGCCGGCCGCTCGTGTTTTAATGAGAGATTGCAAAAACAAAACTGTCGGCGTCGGATGCGCGTTCGATGCGCGTTCGTTTCGCGGCACGATAAAACCACCGACGTTGTTATATTTAGAAACTGCGATACTAACTTAAATTCATAAAGCGCGTAACAGATCCTCATGTTCCCGTGCCAAAATCCTGATGTTCCCTTGCGTCGCTCTCTGAGTCATTTCTATTAAACGTTTCTATTCCATTTGTACATACCTTTTTTCATTCTTTATATCCGAAAAAGGCGTCATGTTTCCTTTCGGTTAACCGACGTTTCGGATGACCGGCTTTCGGATAATTGACGTTCTACTGTAGTAGTAAATTTTCTGTGGTAGCTGCTTTACAGTTCTCGTTTTTTCTGAGGTAATTTGATTTGGCAATTCCGCCTCTGAAAAACAACTGACATAAGAAAATCACCCGACTTAAGTCATGTTGAAGAACAACTTTGGTCGAAAATGACAGTTTTGAGATATTTTCAGTTTTAACTAATTTTTGTGATAACTTGTTCTTAAAAAACAGCCTAAGGTTTAGCTAATAATTTTTAAGAAAATATTACGTATTGAAAAATAAAATATAAGAGTAACTATTTTTAGTGCGAATTTCATTTATGTTCATTTTTGCCAAAACACTTCCTAAAGGTGACAGAAAAAAAGTTGTGAAAGGAAATATTTTAGTAGCCAATGTGCAACATTATTTAATTTTCGTACCGCACCCGTGTAACTCATTAATAAAGAAAAAAAAAAAACATCGCCATCCATTGACTCAACCATCGTTGGTGGCGCCGCAAAGTCACTGCAATTAGAGAAATTGTTTATGTCTTTGGCAAATGGCAAATGGCAAGTGCAGTGCAGCATTAAAACAGCAACAAAACAAAACAACAAGCAAGTGGCAAATAATAACTAGAAGCAAAAATAATAATGCCCCGAACATAGAATAAACAATTACAGCAGCTCTTGCGCTGTAACCCTCTTCAATGCACTGATGCTCGAAATAGTAAACGCTCCCATAGCAGCAGGAGCATCTAATGACATTGTTGGTCTTGTTGTTCTTGCTGCCATTTGATTTATTTTTGCTTTGGCTTCTTTTGCTGACGTTGCAATTTTTCTTTTTGTTTGTGTTTTTCAACAAATAACCACTATAGCAGTTGTTGCCCCATTACCGCCTTTCTGGGAATATTTTCTATTTACGCCTTTTGAAACTGATCCAAGCCCAGGCAGCGCTCGCCATTTGAATCAATTGGATGCATGCGAGTTTTATTTGCTGTTGGAAAAAGTCAAGTTTGCAATGAACGGCATTCAACAATGTAGTCGGAGAGGTTGTTGCCATTCTTGCTGCTGTGTGTGGCCCATGAAAATTTTGCTGTTTTTCCAGCTGTATTTTTTTATTATTTCGCTCATTTTAATTATTATTAATTTACGCCTAATGACACTCATAATTATAGTTCCGGGTGTGCAATTAACATTTAGAATTTGTTCATAGCAGAAACTAGAAATTTTCCAAATGGAATTTTCATGTTTAATTACTGCGCGAGAGCCAGCACAAAAATGAAGACGACTTTTCTAATTTTTTTCGCTAGTGACTGAAATTTTTTCATAACGAGGCGAGATCAAATTTTCGCGAAATCGAAGGATTGGAGAAAGGAGACAATATTTCTTACCCTCAAGTCCTCAAGGACTACTAAAGAAGTAGAAACACTTTTTCTGGAAGATGTGCTACTGAATCATTTCAATCCCTTTTATTTTGCGAAAAGATTTTTTTTTCTTTACTTAAGTAGTTTTTAAATAAAAAAAATGTGTTTTGGTAATTTCTTTTTTAATGAAAGAAAGCCAACATGATACAAATAAAATAACACTAAAACCAAGAATTATTTGCAAATGTATTTTCTTTTTTTAATAAACGGGAAGTTCTTCATGTATGCTTGCAGCTGCTGCAACATATGTTATATTGGAAATTTCGTATAAACCTCACGGCAAAGAAGTACTCAATTCACGCCATGAAAACACCGCCCACCAAGCGCCAATGTAAATGCACATATCATTTAAAATTGAGAGAAAAGTAACAGTTCGTTTGCGAGTGAAGTGCATTAGTTTGAACACTCCAAAGACATGGCATTTTAAAGCGAAACCTTTTCGAAAAGAGTGTAAGCAAATCTTCTTCCAATCCGAGTATATACACAATCTGGTTAATAATAAAATTAAAGAATAGCTTGGAAAGATCTCTGAACATGTCATTCCTAAGAATGGGAAATACCACAGTCGTTGGAGCCCAAACGAGGCATTGGCCGGAAAGACCTGCGCATAGACTAGGGTGTTTTTCTTCTCTTTGAGGGCACCTGGTGTTCACTCGCTGGTGAACAGATCATGACTTTGTGATTGTGACGTGTGTAGGTAGGTAGGTAGGTAAGATGGCAAGAGTACCCCAGGTACTACAAGTAGCACTTACCTGCCGTTTTGATACCATAATGTGGACCACAGCTTCTACAATGGGGGTTGTACGGAATTCCAAGCTTCTCCGCATGAGTGCCGATCACCCAGTGGCCAGTGATCACCGCAATGAGTTTGGAAATTGAATGGCGGGGGTTCCCATCACCTTAAGCGTTCTGTTTATATCGTATTGAGGCCATAGTGCTTTTGAAATGGCACACGATGAGACAGACCTCCATCTGTCTTGCGCTTTTCTTAGAAAGAAGTTGTGTAGTTTCCCTTTAACGATGGCCGATGTCTGAGAAGGAGGCAGCTGGATCCGGTTCTGCCGCCCCCTTCCTAGCAATCTCATCGGCAATTTCATTTCCCTCTATATTCCTGTGCCCAGGAACCCAGATGAGGGAAATGTTTCCTGCACGTTCGAGACGTTTAAGTTCCTCCTTACAGGAGTTCACGAGAAGAGAGCTGCAATACGGCGACGACAGTGCCTTGATTGCAGCTTGGCTATCGGAAAAGATATTTATGTCTCCCTCCCAACAGCGATCCCGAAGCATTTTGCATGCCTGCAGGATCGCGAAGACCTCTGCTTGAAAGACGCTGCTTGTCTCCGGCAGTTTATAGGAGACCGAAACGCTAGCTGATTTAGAGTAGACCCCCCGCTCCCACTCCAGACTCCATTTTGGATCCGTCAGTGAAAACAGAGGCATCTATATCCGCACCAACTCTCCCCTCTTTCCAACCTTGCCTGCTCGGAAAGATAGCCCTAGCGCAACCCTCAAAGCACAGTTTGCGGATGGAGAGGTCGGTGCGAATCAGAGAAGGAAGGGGAGATCTGCTTCAAGATGCTGCTATATCCTACAGGTGTAGAAGGCTATATTGGCCTTCTTAACTCGATTTTCTATGTGCAGCTTCCAGTGGAGCTTGGGATTAAGTATTACACCAAGATACTTGACTTCCGATGAAAGTGTAAGACACTGGTTGTTAACTCTAGGAAGCTTAAAAGGTGGAGGCTTGTATTTTCTGGTGAATAGCATCAACTCCGTTTTGCCAGAGGTGACTCTGAGACCGCTACTGGCGGCCCATCTGATGAGTTGTAGCCAGTGCAAAATTTCAGCCATAACTGATCGGAAGGGACCTGAGACCATAAGGACCAAGTCATCGGAATTAACCCTTAAACGTCCGGAGGTGTACAAAAGAGCTTTACCGTTCCTTTAAAAAAAATTTGTTTTTGTATGAGCAGTTTATATTTTTGTTATGCGATAAATTTTTTAAACGATTCTTAGGAACTCATGACAATCTAAGAATTGTATATTAACTCTTCGCCAAATGTGACAAGCTGCGATTTGTGTTTATTTAAATCCGTATTTTAAATAAAAATATTAAGATAACTTTGACTTGTATACATTTTTTATTCCTACAAGTACACATTTTTTCATCTAAAATATATATTTCAAATACGAGAATATGAGTTCTCACGATAATCGGCTCGAGGTTACCGGAACGACCCGCATTCGCACCCAACCAAGGACTGGCAAAATTCCCCAATTACTTATATGTAAGAAAAATGTATATGCTTCTACACGAATAACAACAACAACAACATTATCAACTAAAAAACACCAACCAATGGGTATTTAAGAGTTAAGACTTTCAAAATTTTAAAAATGTTCTGTGCAGTTGAAATATTCAACATTTTGCTTATTTATCCAAATTGATTGATTAATCATTAAGATTTCAGTGTTCCGTGCCGCCATTTGATCTTGACAAATAAAAAATCTCTTTTATGCTTTGATTATTTTTGAAAATTGTGTAAACTATTTTTAAAAATTAAAGAAAATACTTTACTTCTATTGTTATTTTTAGACGAAGATGAAAACTACCAAAATAGATATCATGCGCGTTACTCAATAAGTATTAGGAGTGATAACGCGTTTAAGCAAAATTTTCGTTTGGCGCGTGAAATTTTCCGTCTGCTCATTGACGCATGGTAGTTAAAAAACTTCATTGCCTATATTTATAAGGAATCTAATAAAATATATTTACCTAGAGCATAGCTCCAAAAAATATGGAGATAACAACTTTAGCTTGTTCATGAGCTAGGCGTCCCTTCACCAAGTTTGTAAACAAAAATAATCCTAGTTCGATGAGGAAGACTTTTTTTAAATTTAGGATATAGGTACTTATGTACATGCACATACAGTTTCATCTAAATCAGGGCATATCGGTGTTCCCCTCTCACTCACTTTAAATCAAATGAGCTATATATGCTCAAGCAACTCCTACATTTGGAAATGATACTCAGCATGCCACCTATTGACCTCATGGCGCAAAACCTGGCAGCGAAATCCACGAGGAGGCTAATGGCTGCTGGAGTATTCACCTGCAGAACCTTCGGTCACAGCTCAATGGGAAAGTGGAGATAAGGTGGCACATTTGAAGAGGAGGGATGGCACAAAGGCATTAAGCCGGGCCATAGAACTTTTCACATCTATACAGATGGCTCTAAAACTCTAGACGGAGTGGGAGCGGGTATTTACTGCTTAAAACTAGGAATAAGGCAGCCTATCAAGCTGCCAGACCACAGCAGTATTTTCCAAGCGGAAGTTTTTGCTGTGGGGAAGGCCGCGGAGCTAGCCTACACTAGAACAAGAAAGAACTCAACAATTAATATATGCGTGGATAGTCAAGCAGCAAAAAGAGCAATAAGCTCATATTGTATTAAGTCCAAAAATGTTCGACGGAGCAGGGAGGCTATAGAAAGGCTAGCCGGAAACAGTAGGCTGCATATCTACTGGGTACCTGGTCACAGTCATTATGGGGAACGAAATAGTAGATGAGATAGCAAAAAGTGCTGTCAGCACAATATACAATGAAATGGATGACCACATGAAAAGGCGAGTGGAAGCTAGGTGGACTAACCTGACCACATGCAAAACAGCAAAAGTCATGTGTAGAACTAACGACAAAAAACTGACTCAATTCGTACTTACGCTCTCGCGAAAGGACCGCAGAACTATCATAGGTATGCTAACAGATCACAATCTATTGGCTGCACATGCGTACAAGATAGGGATTGCTAACACGGACAAATGCAGAAAATGCAGAGAGGATGTTGAGGAGACTTTAGAACACCTTCTGTGCGTTTGTCCGGCATTATCAAAAACGCGACTAAGATGCCTGGGAGCCCCACTGTTTGAGGGTCTGGAGGACCTCTCAAAAGCGGATCTACCAGCTCTACTTAAATTCGCCAAAAGCACTGACATCCTACATGATGTCTACGTTAGGTATTCATAAAGGGTCGGTCTCCATCTGGTATCGCTAGGGACCAAAAGGTCTATGCGTGGCTTATTGCCAACCAGGCTAACCTTACCTAACCTAATGTTTACAGCTTTAATTTTATTTACTACGAAATAAATATTATATATTTTCTAAGATATTTTATAATTTTTTGTACTTAATTTCTATATAGTATATAATGAACAAAATCTTTGTTTTGCTTTTCACTTTTGTTGTAAACAACGAATGCTTTTATGACCAGAATTAAATTCATAATACCTCTCTGAATAAATTTACTTTGTTATATGTCACAGAATGGGCCAATTTGAAAAAGAAAAAAAACAGTCGAGTTTTTCCTTTACATTTTTTATTCCGAAGCTACTCAATAGCACGATTAGTTTCTCAAGCCATAACTCTATCCATTTCATGTTTTACGTGGCTTTTATTGTTACGATTAGTAATTGATGCATGTGCTCCTAAAAACTACTCAATATATGTACTTACACAATGTTCATATACACACATACATATATGTATCACGCAGTCACACCATACTGCATCAGGGCGTATGTGATAATGCATCCATATTGCATAATAATCACATATAATAAATGAAATACCAAACAAATACACAAAAAATATCACAAAAAACAAAGTATTTCTGTAACAACCAGTAAATTCCAGGGCAACGCAATGAACCAAAGTAGTAGTAAATATACGAGTATAAAATCCATTGAGGCTCAAAATATGGTAGTTGAAGTATTCTAGGTGAAGAGGTGGACGAGTGACTGGCGATAAGCAGAGCTGGTGGGCTGATAAGCTGATACGCGCTTGAATAGCGTGCGACTAAAGAAGGCAAAACGCTGTATGGTACCCGTATGAGTCTGAGAAGCATTTATTGCTGCAGCAGAGGTAGTAACGCTGAATTGAGGTGGCTGTGGTTAGTTTACTGATGACTGCGGTTAATGGGGATAGCCAATGAGACAAATGCCTAGCGACTTGATTGCATTAGCTGAGCGCCGGGTAAAGTTCCTTAACCCCAGCCACTATGCGCTGTAGTGTTCGTTTTGGATTTCAGTCTTCAATTGTCTCTTTTACTTGGCATCACTATCTCTGAGGTATCGTTCCGTTTCAAGTGGCTGGATTTAAAGCTGAGTATACTTACATACATATGTAGGTATTAATAGTGCCAAGCAAAAAAATTTCATTCAAAAAATTCATTAAGAATGAAGCTAATGACTTTTAGACAAATACGAAACAAACTGTTATACGAGTATGCTCAATAAAACTATGCTAACAGTGAAAGTAATTAAGAAAGTAAGTCAATAATAAACTAATATAATAAACAATTACTCCTTCCTTTATTCTTATGAGCCTTTCATAACTTCGGCGTATCCGAATGTAAAGTGTGTGAATCGAAAAATATTATATATGGGTATCTCGTGAAAGTAACAGTCGCGTACCTATTGGAGGGAGTAGGTAGGTAGGTAGGTAGGGTGGTTGTTATAAGATACACTTAGATTTTTCTCAGGTCCATTGTGATACCACTGGAGCTTATCCTTACTCTACGTGTTCCTTTTCAAACCATCCGGTTGCTTTAATAAACGAGCAGAGCTTCGTTAGTTTTAGATGGGCTATGTCCGCTACATCGGTTAGAAATGTTGTATCAAGACTGCGCAGCCTTCTCATAGCTAGGCTTTCACACTCACATAAAAGGTGTCTGACTGTTTCCTCTTCTTCTGTATTAAGGGGGGGTAGGGTCACAAAATCGAAATTTTTTTTCTTCACTCATCTTATAGTAAATCATTTCAAGAATGTTGTGTCAAAATTTTAAGTGGATCGGAGCAGAACTCTCAAAGTTATAGCCTTTGTAGGCACTCTACCTCGAATGCGGAGCATCGATAATTTCTCAGAGTCATTTTTTCAAACGCGTTTTTCCCGAAACGACTTCTTAAAAGTCGGTGCCAATCACAACTCCGAAACTATTCAACCGATTCTTTTCAAATTTGGCACACGTTTTCTAAATCAAAAATACCTCCCCCCTACACTGTTTTTTTTTTATTTTTTTTTTTAAGGTTGTTTTTCACTTACAAATATGGCGAAATTTTTCGCCAAAAATGCTCGTTTTACGTTTTTTTGCCACCAAAACTACAAAAATGAAAAAAGAAAAATTTTATTAATGTAGGGGGGAGCATTACGTTATACTTTAACTGAAAAATTCGACTTTTTTAGTTTCAGATGATTCTACGACGAATGCCGATTGGCACCGCAGAGCACCTCTCGAAAAACATATCTCCAAAAAAACTCTGTCATGGGCTTATTTGTCAATATTTTATTATTAATATTTTTTAAACACTTATTGAAAAGACGTACAATAACATGTAACTGATTTTATTAAAGTATCTTAAGCCATATTTCTGTAAAAAATTCACAAAAAAAGTGTTTTTTTTTTGGCGCTAAACCCTACCCCCCTTAAAACAGCTTCAACAGAAATCGAAGTACGGGAGTCCTAACCTTCTAGCGTGGCTCCCTATTAAACAATGACCAGTTAATACACCTATCATTTTTCTTATAGCTTCTCTGTTGAATCTTAGCAAGATCTTCGATCGACCGCTGTTCCAGTTCGGCCATGTCTGTCTGCTTAGTTCGGATGTTGTGAGGTTTTGCCAGCTTGTATTTACCTTTTTGATGGTTTCCCTGTCTATAAGTAATTTACAAGTGGCTATGGGCATGGGTATCAGCGCCTTATCCGGTTCGAGATCGAGCGTTGTACCAGTTCGTGCAAGTTCATCCACCTTACAGTTTCCTGCAATGTTTTGGAGGGAGTGAAACACGATAAGGCTGGCGGCGGGCACATCGGTTAGTTTTCACCTCTATTTCAATGTTATTCTTACTGAAGACGAAAACTACTCTGGCATCTTTGATGCAACTCATTGTCTCGCAATGACTTATCAGTTAGAAGGTCCCTCATTAATTGAAGCAGTTACTAAGTCACAGCACGCTTGGATGACTCGCTGATCATCCGTAAATAAGTTATCAAGAGTGGAGTGCCAGGTTCGACAAGCTTCTTTGCCGTCTTTGGAGCAACTCACTCATCTCGAAGAGTCGTGCAGAAAGAAGGCCCCTCTTTAAAGTATTGGATTAAATTAACCCTAACCGTACCGCGCCCGGTCAAATGACCGGTTACAAAATTGAATTGAATGGCTGCACTTATAATCTCTTGTTTCCTTTGTATTATATAATACAAAAAAAATGTAATGTAAAAAATGTATAATTTATTATTTTATTGTTATTTGAAAATATTAGTTATGTATTAGAAAAAATTAAAAATTTGTTTTGAAAAAACAATTATTCCATAACCGGTCAAATGACCGGTTGCGTTAAGAATACGGTAGGTATACGTGATACACCGGTACGGTTAGTGTTAAAAAAAAATTGAAGATGATTGGACTGATTAAACGAAGTATGTCGCTACAGTGTTCTTTTCGCCGGTAGAGTATTTCCTTGAGAGCGAAGTTTTTTCTGCCATAAAAAGCCTTTAAGAACAGCATCTGCCACTCGAAGGTCAAAATAGACTAAAAGGGCATCAAGACGCACATTAATTGCAAATAAAGCTGGGTTGAAACACCTTTCATGTTCTATTACCATTATGGCGGGATGCTTGGAAGATGACCTCTTACTCATACAAAGCTTCGGTGTAGTTTTCATAACCTCGCAATTAAGGGACGCATTCGAAAATCTCATCTTGTGAGTGGCATTAAACTGTTAGATCCTTCATTTGTGGGATTGATACGAAATTATTATTGGCACAACAAATGAAAGAAAAAGCTTGTCATAAACTCATTTCAAAGTCTATTGGTCAATAAAGACAACCGACTTAGAAGGTGATTTCATACTTCTTAATTTCTGAATTAGAACTACCCCGGCGGGCCTACGGCACTCTTTCCGCTGAGTGACACTTTTCTTCGAAAAAATTAAGGGATCCTTAGGTCAGATAAGATATACTGAGCTCCTACGAAATTTACAGCATTCAGTTCGGGCCTGGAGGTGATATTTTGATTTTATGAGCCACAACCTGGAATCAAAGTTTGTTGTGGTATCGACCTTAAGTCTAAGTCTAAAGCCACAAGTAATGGGAATAGATTTTGTCTTATTTTATAGTTACATTGTCCGACGTGGTGTATTGGTATTGATAGAAAATGAGATATTCGACCATTTAGTCGGAGTAGCTCTTGCTTTGTGCGTGCCTAGCATTCGACATCCGAATGTTCCGGACCCGAAATTGTTTGTAATGGCGGTCATACTTCTCCTGCTTGCTTTGAGAAATTTTATTGGAGAACGAAAAAAATATCCATCTAAGTCCCGTCTTCTACTATGATTTTGATGGAGATTTAAAAAAGATTAAAAAGGGGAAACAACCAATGTTTTGGATGGCATATAATCCAAATGCCTTATTTTCGCAACTGTTTTATAATTCTGTCAAGTAAAAGGAAATTGATTTAAATTTTTATATCTCTAATAAAACTAAGCTTATAGAGAGCAGAGTGAGTGTGAGCGATACACCGTCATCGAAACGATCCGAAGCAACTGAACAAGTTGTGGATGATGTGAAGATGGCGGACAATCTCTCAGTAGACTCAGATAGATCTCGGGTACCGAGTAAGTCTTTGACAACGGTCAAACCTGGTGCGAATCAGGTAAGTACCGGTAAAAAGACCGAAGTTATTGGAGATTCGAACGCAGGTGCTGGTTTATCCGCAAGGCAGATCAAATCCGAAGCATTAGCTAAGGTAAGTACTCAAGCTCCGTCACCTTCGACACCTGTAATGGAAAACGGGAAAGCGTGGTAGAACAAAGGATTCCTCTGTAACGTTGCACTCTTCCGGAAACGAAACGGGATCTGTGCCAACGATCGGGAAGAGGAGAAAGGCAAAGAAGAGTAAAGTCGAGAGACGGAAGTCGGAAATGCCTGCATTCTCGACCCAATCCAAGGCAAACAAACCTTTACCTGACAAGGCAAAAGCCAAGGGACCTCAAATGTCGAATGACACTCTTCCGTCAACGTCTAGCGAATCATTCGCGAGAATGGCAGCAAAGGTATTGACGGTAGAGGTACATACCGACAAACAAGACGGTCTACTGTCCAAAGGGCAAAAATACTATCTTGACACCAATCTTTGGAAAGCTATCGGTGTGTTGAAAGACGCGCCGACTTTCGAGGGTAAAAGCGTGGGGGACGGCATCGTAAATGCTTTTTCACGAGAATGGCTAGAAAAAGAGATAGCAAAAATTCCAGCTTGCGAAAACAGCAAGTTCATTCTTGTTGAGAGTAGCAAAGAAATGCTGGTACGAGCGAGTGTCTGGATTCCGGGTCTGGATTTTATCTTGTCATCTAATTTGGTCATTGAAAACACTGTAACAAACCAACTTTTGTGATCAAGAGGAGACAGAAGGTCAGTTGGAAATCAAATCAACCAATGGCGAGTTTTGGAAGTGCACTGTCTTTCTGATCATCGTCTTATCGAATTCCGATTGGGAATTGATACAATATCAATGCCTTCCGGTAGAAATCCTCGAAATATGGACTGGGACAGGTATGGCGAGCTTGTAACAGAGCGATTACCAAACCTGAAAAAACTCAAATCAATAGAAACGATTGAAGATGCTACTGAGAAATTAGAAGGTACTTCAATCAATTGCTTTGAGGAACTGTGCTCACTCAGGCAAAGTAGACAGGAAAAGCGGTTCCTTGGTGGAACCCTGAACTGTCGAAGCTTCGTGTACGATCCAGAAAACTTCTTAATATGGCCTTAAAGACCCAAACAGAAGAGAACTGGGCTAATCATCGACTTACACAGAGAGAATATAAGAAAAAAGTACGGAAAGCCAAACTTGAATCCTATAGCAATTTTTGCAGTAACGTCGAAGAAATGAGGTAAACAGCGAGACTTTGTAAGGTCCTGATGGTTCATACACCATTTCCAAATTGCAAACGTCCCCTGGACCTGAGAACTTTAAATCCCCTGGACCTGACGGAATATATCCAACAATGCTTAAAAAAGTTGGAGACAGGCTGATTGAGGCCCTGAAAAGGATCTTCACAGCCTGTCTTGCACTTGGTTATATACCATCCCAATGGCGACGCGTAGGAGTAGTATTTATTCCGAAACCAGGAAAAGATGACTATTTCCTAGCAAACAGTTTTAGGCCAATCAGTTTGGCATTGTTTGTGTTGCAAAGTCTAGAATGAGTGGTGGAGAAACATATTCGAGTGGGAGTATTGCCGAGAAGGCTGTTAGCCGCTGGTGAGAACAGTGACGAACTAATCACCGTCAGGGCCAAGCAAGGATGTCCCCCTCTCTACTAGCGGAAATGCAGAAACTCGGTTTTCATGTCCAATCATATACGGACGATGTCTGTGCAGAGGATTCTGGACAAAATCGATGATTGGTGCATGAGACAAGGTCTCTCCGTTAATCCGAATAAAACAACCATAGTCTTGTTTACGAGAAAACGGAAATTGGATGGACTCAGTCTTCCAACACTGAAAGGTGTGACACATGGTCTTTCCGATGAAGTTAAATATCTAGGAGTAATCTTGGATAAGAAGCTGACTTGGGGGCACATGTTTCACTGAAGGTGAAACGCGCATTAAGGATTTTTCAGCAATCCCGCTAAGCCTTTGGTAAAACCTGGGGTCTGAAACCTGCTGTGGTCCTATGGATATACACAGCGCTTATCAGACCAATCAGAACTTACGCCTCGGTAGTCTGGTGGCGACGCCCTAAATACTATGCTTGATTTGCTCCCCTTGGATCTTAAGATACAACAGGAAGCAATAAAAGGAATGTGTAGACTCCATAAATATAGTTTCTGGCACGAAGACGGAACTTCAGGACACAGAAACCTTTAAGTTGCTATTTGAGCAGTATCCACTGTTTTTGACACCTAAAGACGACCTGATACCCACAGTTTCATTTGGAAGCAAATTTGATGTCAGATTTCCATTGCGTGAGCAATGGAGCAATCCAGAATGCATGCAGGGAGGTTGACGGATATTTTCTTTACCGATGGGTCCAAGAATGAAATAGGGTATGGGGCCGGATGGTACTTAAACGATAGTAATAAGTATCACTATGTTATTGGGGAAATGGCAACTGTTTTCCAAACAGAAGTTTTTGCCATCCTGAAAGTAGGCGAATGGATAATCGTGAGGAGATGGAGCGGGAACAGATTGGAGTTTTTAGTGACAGTCATGCTGCACTGAAGGCCCTGGAGAACGCGAACCTCAAAGATACTTCAAGAATGTAAGAAGAAACTTAATTCTGTACAGCACTGAGCACTTTCTCTGTTAGTGTCCTGCCTTTGCTAGAGCACGCCTACGAGTTTTAGGTTCCGATGTCGTGAGCATGAGTAATATTCGTTCTCTAAAACTGGAGGATATTTGCAGATGTGCCAAAGAATCTGGAAAATTCTCACAGGACTAACTATCTCTATCTCTGTATCTATTCTTTCCTATCTCTTTCTCTGATACTTTTCTCCTTCCCTCCTTGACTATATCCACCCACTTTCCAGAGCTCTAAATACAATGGGCTTTTTAGCCTGAGTGTTTTAGGAGCCACCAAATCTCCTGGTGCTCCTTGGCTCGACCTTTTCAAAATTCAATTTCAAGCTAATAATAAAATTGTGGCACTTCAATTCACATGTTTTAAATACATACATACATACATAAATACGCGTGTACAAGTACATGCTTACATATATTCGAAAATATTAATAAAATTAATTTCCAACCACAAGCAGCTAGAATATACATAAATCAATAAAAGTAAAACCATCGTAGCAAAATAATTACAATAACACCGATCCATTAGCCGCTCTCCAGTAACAAGTTTTCTTAGGGTCAGCCACTTCAATGCACCTCAGAATGTTTCGCCAAGCAATCAACCGTTAATAGCAAATCAATCGACCGTTTCTAAACAACCCATAAATGTTTTCAAATAAAAAAAAAACAGGCCAGTCAGTCGGGCGAATTAATTTATGCAACAAGAGGAAAAGTGGAAAGTAATGGCAAAATGGGATAAGATAAGGTGAAGGTGAAGCTGGCTGTCCCCACGCAGGTGGATATCAGGCCGTCATGATACTACAAGCAACAAAAAAACAAGAAAGCTGGGAAGATAAAGAAGGGGGAAATGAAAGTAGGTTGTGAATTGTAATGATTTTTGATTAGTTGGAGAAACGCTAGGTGCTGATTGGAAAGTTCCGCGGGCAGCCAATACGCAGGAAGTGAAAAACAAGATACCTGAATTGTTGCCAATTAAGGAGAAGATCCTAACAGGATATAAATTAGACTAAGAGTAAAATGCGAAAACGCAATACCAGTTTTTGGGATGTCATTGAAGCGGGTAAGAGCAAGAAAATGTGCCTTTATTCAGAACAGATAAAACCGAGGTCGAAAAAGCAAGACACTGTTGAGAAAATTTAGACTTTAGCTGTTAAGTAATAAACTTATATCAAAACATGGATAAACGTAAGTGATTCTGTTTTCAAGCGATTTTTAATCTATGAGCAGCTAAAGGTTCTGGGAAAGTGAAGCGACTGTAGAGCAAAACGAACAAAAATACGAAATGTAAATTGAGATAATATTATCGAGATCTATACGGCCAAGGACTGTCATTTCAGCAGCGTTCCCTAAACATTTATGGGAAATTTTTTTGCAACAACAAGATGATATTTTCCTGCAGGTCCTTAAAACCTTTCACACATCTTCACAGAAATGCTAAGCTAGTATAAGCCTTCGGAACAATACAAGAAATATACTTAACAAAAAAGAATGCTTTCATTGAGGGATCATCAACATCATCATTAGCATTACAGTCTTGTGCAGACCATTGCTTCCACCAATTCATTGAGGGATGGTCTGAAGAAATGTTGCCCTCTTTAACAGCCCATGTATACACAGATGGCTCAAAGCTCGAGGGCAGGGTGGGCGGAGGGGTATATTCCGAACATCTGGGGATCTCCTTCAGTTTTCGGCTCCCCGACTACTGTAGTGTCTTTCAGGCTGAACTGATGGCAATAATAAAAGCCGCGACACTGATACAGTGTGATGCGATATCCGGAAGTGATATCTACATTTTCACTGATAGCCAAGCGGCGATAAAATCCCTCACAAAACAGTCGACAACCTCCAAGGTAGCCATGAAATGCCGCACATCTCTTAACGAGATGGCTGTGTCATTTCACCTAAAGGTAACATGGGTTCCTGGCCATCGCGACATTGAGGGTAACTGTAGAGCCGATGAACTAGCAAGACTCGGCACTAAATTGTCTGACGAGCACATAGAAAATGACATAGGGATACCCTTACAAACATGTAAGCTACACATCCTTGAAGAAATTGCAAAGACAGCAAACGAAAAATGGCGAAATGAAGCAACCTGCAAAATCGCCCGTCAACTGTGGCCGACTCTAAATGCTAAACGCACAGAATCTCTGCTAAGCCAAAATAAACACAGTCTTAGCACATTGATCTCAGTCATAACGGGGCACTGCCTAATGGGTAGACACGCCCAAAGGATGGGTGCGCGAACACATGACTTCTGTAGAAGTTGTCTAGATGAGGACGAGGAAGAGACAATACCGCACCTACTGTGCCACTGCCCTGCTCTATCCAGACGCAGGTTTACTATTGTGGGTAGACAATTTTTTAATGAGTTAGAAGACCTCAGTTCTATAGAAATCAGAGATATTTTAAAATTTTTGAAAAACACACACTGGTTTTAGGAGAGATAGGGACAAGCTCCCCACGCGGCATCACAATGGGCTATGAGCCTGAGTGTGTCCCACAGGACAACCGCTTCAACCTAACCTAACCTAACAGGTATATCACAGCCTGTCGACTTTTCCTTTAAGGGCATCAATATTTGCTTGAAATTCACTGTAGTACCTTTTGGCACGCTGGTATGGATACGTGAGGCTTGGATGCATGGATCAATGGCTGCAGCATGCAACCGGCTAAATTTGAGCAACAAACTAGGTTATAGTACTCGTAATGGCTTCGGTGTATTATAAATAAACATAACCCCAAATTACTCTTAAGAAAGTGTAATGATTTTCACGTACGGCTCAATCGTACGTAAATTTAGATGTTTATTTGGCATCAGTAACTAAATAATAAACAACAGAATTTACTGCCACCGCCAAAGTGACGTGCCACCAGAACCTGTCAACGTCGATTCGCCTCTATTAGAAAACCTTACTTACTTGCAATACACAGAAAAACAATAAATGGCATTTATTGAAATTTCATCTGCGCCATAAATTCGCGTTTATTGGACCTTGCACCTTCAACAGGGTAACACAGCAATACATACATAGGTACTTATCTACATAAAATCACACAAAACCTCCATTTGGCGCACCCAGAAAATTAAACAAATAAAATGGAGAAATAATAACAACTACCATTTCTACTTTTATTCAACAAGTGCTACGCAAATTGTTGTATCTGAGTGAATTTGTTCATTCACAGCAAATTAACTGGCATCCACCTACCGCACTAAAATCAACACAACTTGATTGGTATTTAAGCAGTGAAAATTGCGAATACCGCTAGCGTACACCAACAAAATACAAGAAAAAACAACATAGCGAACTCGAAAAATTTGATGGCTTTGACTTGTTGAACAAATGACATGAGGAGCCATGGACACATTCAACAGACTGTTGGCCGGCCGGGCGGACCGTTGGTGATGTAATTAATAACTCAAACTGTCAAATAGCGTCGAAGTGTGCGCAAAGTGTCTGGTAGAAATGACGCTATCAATTGTGTAAGTGTGTGTGCTGGGCATTACGTCTACTTGTATCTGCGAGTGCACTTTTATTTGAGAATTTTCTATCTGACGATTTGGCGATTTGTTTTTCGGATTTTTCGACTGTTGTTTGGAGTCATATAAAAATGTTTTGTGTACATTCGATTACAGTAGTCTATGTAAAAAAAGTCCTATTTAATATTATACAATATACTTTACGATATAATATTCCATACATAAGTATATTAAATAAATAAAAACATATTATACCTCCTGAATACGATAATGATATTCGCTTTTAATGAACTTTTTTTCTTTGTAGGGATAAAAAATTAAATGAGATATGCGACTTAATTTTGTGCTTGGATCTTAATTTGTACCCAAGTAGGAATTTCTTGAACCAAAGATCACCAGTGCACTTCCAAGGTTAGGTTAGGTAGGTTAGGTTGGTATGGTTGCCCAGGGAGTGAGCACACTTGGACGAAGAAAGATTCGTCCTTTGCGATACCATTGTGAAGGAGGTGAGGTGAAAGGGAAAGACCGATGGGATGCAGGGAGAGGGCGGGGAGAGGTGGTGATGGGAGGGCTAGGAGCGTGCGGATTAAGAACGATGACTATGTTTGCGTCAACCGCTTTGTGCTGCTGATGAAATTCATTAGATTTTTAATGTCAGCGCCAGCTATATCAGCAGGTGTGGCACAGAAGTAAGAGCCAAGATGCCTGGAGTAAGAGCCAAGATAAGGAGAAGGTGCTGAGATGATTCCACCTCATCCTCCATACATCCAGCGCAAAAAGGACTCGAGGTGATTCCAAGTCTCACAGCATGCATTCCTCGCGTATTGTGTCCTGTGAGAGAATCCGTGGCCAGAAGGATTTCGCGACCTTACACGTTTGTGTATTTGCCCAGCACTCGCTGAGTTGGCGCCATGCCCCTCTTTCTAGGAGCAGACCGCAGGTAGTCAGGGGATCCCAATTCTCTCCCTTCGCGGGGAAATCACCTCGCATGTCCCCTGTCTGGCCAGCTCATCCGCCTCACAGTTTCCCACAATGTCGCTGTGACCGGGAACCCAGATGAGGCTGATGTCAAAGTATTCGGACGCAGTCGAAAGCGAGGTCCAGCATTCCTTGACCAATTCCGAATGCACCGTCATAGACCCGAGGGCCCTTATTGCCGCTTGGCTGTCGGAGTAAATATTTTCTTTCTTGACTGTTAGTACGCATTTGAGCAGCCAATCAGCTGCCTCCTTGATTGCGGCTACCTCCGCCTGGAACACACTGCAGTGGTCCGGTAACCTGAATTTGAGCCTGATGGGGAGCCCCTCGCAAAAGACTCCTCCGCCAACCTTTCCTTCCAACTTCGATCCATCCGTGAACAAGTTCACCAGGCCCTGCTCCCAAGTGTAGCCCTCCGTCCACTCTTCCCTTGACGGGATGTGAGTGGAGAATGTTCCGGTTGGACTAAGCGAGGGTATACACTGGTCTGCTGACAGACGGATGAACTCAAAGTTTCTAAGGATGCTTGAGTGCCCCTAAGGGAGGTTGAGCTTATAGCTCCAGCTCCTCAGTCTGATTGCGGTACGTGTAGCGGCAATTCTGCCTGCGATGTCTACGGGTACCACATTTAACATTGCGTTGAGCGCCAGAGTAGGAGTCGTTCGAAGCGCCCCACTGATTCCAATGAGTACCGACCTCTGACCTCTCTCCAAGTCTTCACCAATGTCGTCTTCTCTAGAGAGTTCTACCAGACTATGACTCCATAGGAGTTCGCAGTCCGATTTCTGAACATCTTTTCTCTAATTCAGGCATGTTTGAATGGAAGCATTCGCCCTGTTTATCTGAATTTTAAGTTAACTTAGTGGGTCAGCAATGGTTTCAAGTAGACCAGATCTGGCAGCTAGTGTTCCCAGGAGAGCGAGAAGGTGAATGCTTTAGATCACACTCGTGACTTTCTGATCCTCTATTCCCCGATATACCACACTGAAGGAGGTGGTTTGCCTCTGCACTAGCCCTAGTTGTGCATCGTTAGATGTGTAAGAAATCATATAATCATATCATAATTTCCTCGATTATTTCTTCAGGTATAAATACACCAATAGCTTGTTACAGAGTTGTTCTCTCTAGGCGCGAAAGGACCCATGTTCGGACAAAAACTGTGTGAGTTAATAGTTAACCTCACCATGCTTTCTTTCTAGCCACTTTTTTAAATCGGGTATTAGTCTCGCTAGCCATCTACCGTACTGCTCAGAATTCCATCTTGTTTGGCAAAGTGTGAGCATTTGAATTGTAATGTCGGAGAAAGATGGTCCTGGAATTCCTGAGTTGTTTGCCTGCCATCTCCGTTTGCGCTTTTGTGCTAAAAATATATATAGGGATGGTTCCACTGATAACTAAATAAGTTAAATTTATTTGGATGGCTCCTAAGGTAGATCTGCCAGTACTAAAAACATGCTGCCTTTCAGACAGACCAACTTTGTTATCTACTGCTTCACTAACTTTCCTGCGCTATCTAGCATTCATAGTGGTCTATTAGCTGACGTTGGGTCTCTCTTCCCCTTACTAGTTAGCACTAAATTTGTTTTTCATTATTTCTGGAAAAATTCCCGCTTTTAGACATGCGTTGCATATGTTGAGTAGCAAAAGGGAACGTTCGATTGCTAACACTCTCAGTATTTCTGTAACTATGTCATCAGGTCCTGGCGCTTTATTACATTTCATTGCTTTCGCAGCATCTATTACTTTGTCTTCTGTGAATGGGGCAGATTCCTTTGCTGCATACTCGAGTCTCTCAACACAGCGTGTTGGGAAGAGTGTGACGACAATTTTGCTTACCACTTCGGTTTCTATGTCAGCAGCAGGGGATTTGGCTCCGAGTTTTCATAGTTAACTTTAAATTCCAGACGTTATTGTTCTGTTCCGATCGCGTAATGAGGCGAGGTAGTCAATGAGTCAAATCAGTGGCTTCATAAAGAACTCTTTATCATATAAGCGATGATCACAGACAAGACCAACAAATTCAACATTATTCCAACCTCAACTAGTAAGAATTGAGATTATATGTTCCATACAGGAATAAAAAAATAAAATATATACAAGACTCAAATCTTGAGAGAATGTAGGAGTAAATATTTATTTATAAATATTTGAGCGATCGTTTCGAAATTTATTTGCTATGCTTGCAATATGAAAGATGAGTCTTTAAAAATGCATACCTACAGACTACCTAATATATTTTTTATATTTTTATTATTCGAATTACTTTTTGAAAATTAGTGTTTTAGCAATTTAACTATGGTAATTTAAAATATTGTAATTTTCTGCTAATCTACATATTTTTCTCTCAATAGGTATGTCTTTTTCTGGCCGCTTCCAACATTTCCTTAGTTTCCTGTATTGAGCCATTTGTGAATTTGACCACCTATTGATAAATGGAAAAAAATTCTAGGGAATATTCTAAATCGATCAAAAAATAAAAATCTTATTCACCTACTTTAAAAGCCCATACATTTTTTTAAATAATTGACTGTTTCAAACAAATAAAAAATTGCAGGAAAGATTTATTTTTTGCAAAAGTATAAATGCTTAATGCGGATGGACGGAGCAAAATATGGCAGAACGCCATTGTTAATCAACTTTGATTGAAATGCGTGTTGTTGGCATTTAAACAAATTCGAAATAAATTCTCAGATATGTAGTTATTTATATATGTATGCCTGTATGCAACTAAAAAGCAAAATGCCACAAAGAAGCAAAATGATTACTGGACGTTGTGAAGTGCTTGCCCCAACAGAGACTGATTAAAGTTAATGTAAGAATTAATAGAGTAAACATTTCAATTGAAACTAATAAAGTCTTTTATGACATCAAGACTTGCGTAAAGTGAAAAGAGAGTTAAGGCGACATGAAGGAGCCGTATAAGTGCATATGTCATAATAAATAATTAAAGTGAGCATACAAATTTTGCATGAGTCAGAAATGACGAGGCAGTGTCTATTAAAAACTACTTTAAAATTAAAAATGCAAGGCCCTTCAAGTTCGAACTTCGATTTTAGCAACTGTGGAAATCCACAATTGCAAGAGCGACAGCCTAATAGAACGGAAACGGCTTCAGGTGATAGCCATTTGCTCCCGTCCATGGCAAATGATTTTGCTAGTGAAAATTGCACTGCATCAATCTAGCAATGCTTAATAAATCCTTATAAGCTTCGTTATTTCTGAGTTCATTATTCAAACAATCGAATGTTTTCTACAGACAAGAAGTGGAATTTCGACAGAATAAGCTTTCAGGAGAACCTTCAAATTTTCACCCTCTACATACAGTATGTGTAATGTATTTGGCATTTGATAGGAGCCCAATATGTCACAGGCAATTAAGAGCGATTAGCGTGGCTTAAAGCTTAGTATTTATCCTTGATAGTTGATAATCATTAAATATGAACATTTACGCCATGATCATATAATTAACAGTGCTCGGTTTTTTTATAAAAAAAAATCACTTGTATTCCTTTTGAGTACACACTTCTTGAGTACTCCTTATTTTGTACCTCTTTACACCTACTCCGGGATGCTCGCAGAGACTATGCCTGATAGGAGTACAAGCAGGCCAGTCCAGCAATGTTAACAATAGACGCCATTTTGTAGGCAGTTATTAGTTCAATCATTCAGTGATAATGTCCAACGTGCATCACTTTAAGGCATTGTTATTTCGACGTAGGACTACGTCTTTGCTGGGGATTTTCGACCTGGGAAAAAGCTGTCGATTTTTGTTTTGTTCGAAAAGCACCGTTTTCCATTCCGCAACAGTCCAGTGGCTCTACTTTACTACAATCTCTAACCTTCTTTTGCGATTTCATTCCGGGAGACGAAGATTTGTCCCCGAAATCTCCCACCCAATACTTTTCTGCACAAAAACCTCCTGAAAACGTGAACAACTTTTTGTTTTTTTTATGGGATTTTTTCGACTCGCTTACTGTTAATAGTTTTTCTCTGCGGGAACTTTATTGCGCGACACTTCTTTGGTTCGTCTGTCTTTGAAATCTTGTACAACTTTCCATTCCCTTAAATTCATAATTTACCGATATAGGTCAGCACGCAAGAAACCATTGCTGTCTACACAAAATCAATAAAAAGCCTTTATTTTGCCTTAACCCCATTTCCGAACCAGAAGATTGTTGGGTCGACGTTATATATATTACGAGACAAGGATAATGCTGTATTACAATGGTGGGCCGACTAGAGTATTGCGATGGAAGCAATCTTCCATTTCCTCTGCGAATGCCCTGCCCTATGGAAGGGCAGAATGTTAACCCTGGGTAAACCGTTGTTCGAGAGTCTGGAACAGCTGTCTGGCTTGGATATCAACAACCTGATGAGGTTCCTGATTCCGCACAGACTGGATATAGTCATGCTGTAAATAACTGGCAAACAAGTTGGTAACGAAGATGTGGCAACAAAATGGTGCGAAAGCGCTAGTTGGATTCTGAAAGAATCACTACTTAAACCAACCAACCAAGAGTATTGCGCAAGCCTTTGATAGCTTCACAAAATCGAAATATTATTCCCACTTTTAAGTTTGGGAAAGTTTCCGCTATGGTGTGGGGATGCATTTCAAGTAAAGGAGTAGTCTCCTACTCCTGATGTTTATTGACGGCACAATGGACGCCAAACTATATTTATATCATATATACTGAAAAAAAACTTAGTCGGCAGTTCTAAAAAAATTGTGTTTATCACTGCGAATAATCCAACTTGAATTTTATCAAGTTAACGATCCAAAGCATAAATACACCAGCCCAGAGTTCCGACTTGAACGTGATTGAATATTTATTGGCGTTTTTGAAGGACTCTTTCCAAGGACCCAAAGACGTCCAAGGATTGCAGCAACATTAAAAACTGCAATAATGAAGGAATGGCAGAATATTCGGAACGTATACGACGTAAACAAAGTGGTCCATGCCATGAGAGAGCATCTGCAAAGTGCTATTGAAGCTAACGGTTATTATACGAAATATTAAATTAATAAAAAAATTACGTATTCTCACTATGTATTTAATAAAAAAAGCTCCTATTAAAATTTGTAAAAGCAGTTTATTGACAGTGGCGAAATAGTGTGTTATTTGTTTTTGTTGCTTAATTGTCGTTTTTCCAAAGAATTTGAAGTTTTTTCCCTTCAAATAATTCCCTTTAAATGAATTTGAATTTTATAAAAAATGTTTTAAACCTTTGTAGGTCCGTTTTAGCTTTTTTTCTATGTATATTCTCTGAAATGCACACAAAAACTTCATTTTCGCAGAATTGTAAAACTTGGCCTGGGCCATAGGTACTGACTATCTACACTAACGACGTGTAGATAATGTAGATAATTAATTAGTTGACCGTAGCGGTATGTTTATATATTTAATTGTAAATAATAAAAATGTCAAATATTTACTGTTAAATACATGCAAATTTATAATACATATGTCTAAATCAATATTTATTTATGCCACTAAAGCAGCATTTATTTCCATAACAATTAAGTAAACAAGTATGTATATAAGACTATTGCAAATCGAACTTGTGCTTGTGCAATTACCATGAATATGCCCTGCAGGAAAGATTTCAACTTCTTCTTATGAAGCTCTTTGCTCAGCATGAAGTTGCCCAATTTAATCGTAGTAAGTACAGATAGAACGATCGAGAATTTCACAGCATTGCTGAAATCTGTTATGCCACCCTTCGCTTATATTGTTTTAAGCGAGGGGTGGCATAACAGATTTCAACTTATGGTTGGAAAAAACCTCCCATCATTGTACTATCTTCTTCAAGAGTTTCTGAAAGAGCAGTGTGACACAGAAACAATTTTAAGACAATTAGACCTGGGACAAAAAGTAAAAGCAGCTCCAAAAAAGAAATGGTTACAATCAAAGATGAGAATGAGAAGTTTAGTGGATCAATATGAAGATTACAAAGGGAGCGAAATTTCTGAGTATCTTCGACTCCTTGGACACAATATCAGCCTCTAAAGAATTTTTACACATTTTATAATTTTTATATCATTAATAAATAATTTTTTGCTCTTTGGAAAAAAATGTATTTGGGAAAAAAGTCTTGGGAAAAACAGTTTGGATGAAACAATTTGGGAACATTTGCCTTTGGGAAAAGTAAGCATTGGGAAAAAAGTTTTGGGAAGAATGGATTGGGAAAACTGGTCGGCAACGTGAAACGCCATATCGTAGAAAACAAGTTTTTTCTAATAACGGTCCCCTTCGACAGGCATTGGCAAACCTCTGAGTGTATTTCTGCCATAAAAAACAGAGAAAACCCACATTTTACGTATATGGAAATTGAATGAAAGCAATGCTTCCCTATGCACCACTGCATTACTAATAGATTTTCCTGCAGGGCATGCATTTTGTGAAATATGTACTCTTAATTGACATTCGCAATGGATTGAGAGGTCGAGGGTGATTGCAAGCAAGTGGGTGTTGTGCTGTTCAAATATGCTGTGGTGACTCGTAATGAAAACCATCAAAATTTCAATCTTACTATTGACGATTGAGATAAAAATAGTTTGATGAATAAATAACTGTGCATAACTATCGGGTAGCAAAACGAAAATGAATTAGTGTTTGTTAAAAGGGTATTGCATAAGACCATAGTCACACATTTCGACTAAATTTTATTCAAGTCATATTCAATGAATGAAATGTTTATTATTTTTACACACATACACAGATGTATGTACTATCAAGTACCTGGTATGGGACGTTCTGCCGTAGAGGTTAAGCAGTTATGTACGCAAAAGTAGTGAGTAAAAAGCATACATTTTCCATCGTTTCTTTTCTTGCTTATTTCCACTTGGTGAAATTTTTCACACGGGTACATACATATGTTTATACAAAGAACAATTTTACGAAATGCTCCGTTGGTTTTAAAATTTTTAATATCAATAGCAAATAATTGCTGCACTTGATTAATGCAGAGTGGTAGTAAACATTTCGAAGTTTTGCACGAAAAAAATATTACTCCAATAGGTTGAGTTATTTTTAATCTGTTGCAGTTAGCAAAAAAAAAATGTTGAAACATTTTGAACTCACTCTCTTCTCTAAAAATGACGTTGCTCCAGAAATCAAGCGGATTATTTTTATATTCCTTTCCGAACTCGATCCTTTTATTATTATTGACTTTGCTGATGAGTGGTTTCCTTCGAGCCATTCTCGCGAGCTATACCCGGCACGTTTAAAGGCTCTGCGAACTGTTTTCGGGTGGACTTCTTTATTAATCTCTTCTAGAACTTCTGCTAACACCTGCGTTGATGTAATTTTTGGATTCTTTTTTATTTTTCTTATTATGTGGCGTTCATCACTGAGGGTCAATTTGCGAGGTCTTCCAGTATGAGGTCGGCTCTTAAGATTTGTTTCCCCTTTAAGACGTTTTATTATCCTATAAATAGTAAAACGACTTCGATTCTTTGACCGACTTCTGTACATGATGTGCCCTCATTATGTATATGCAAATTTATTTTTCTTTCAGCTTCAAATGTGTCTGCTTGTTTCCGACCCATTATGAATTAATACCGCGAAAGCAAGATTTGAAATTACCAAATAAGCAGAGTTTCGAATGATGATATTCATAACGCGACTTATTCGAAAGCATAGATTGCTTTGTGAAAAATATAAAATCAGTTGAAATTTAAAATTCATACTTTGCGTAAATAATTTTGACCCTTGAAAATATGAGGAATCGTATGATTTTCATTAATATTTTATTTATGGAGTACAGTTTTGTTAAGTTTATGTTAGTTTTAAATAAACAATATGTTTGTGTATTTTTATTAGAAAAACATTTTTAATGACATTAATTTTCCCTCAAGATACAGCTTCTTGCATCCAAAAATAGTTGTTGTGTGAATATGTCCGTGTATGTATTTTAAATGAAAATGAAAACAAGGCAAGAATGTCTTAAAAGAGTTCGCATTTTAAGCATTGTACGTATAATGCAACTAATTTCACTTTTTTGTGACAAAATGCAATAAAGCAATGCTTCACCTGACATTATGGCACCATATTGACCATACAAAAAAATGATTGATGTCAAGATGACAAAAAGAAATGCAGATTATTCGCAATGGGAATACCAGTCATTCAAGGTGAACTAAGGAATATATGTCTTCTGTGAACCGAGCCTGACGAAACAAATTCAAGGTATCTCACCTGCAGACGTTTGCTAGTGCCAAAACCACCTTCCAGGCACGTCATGAAGCATCTCTTTAACTACACTGACGAGATCCAGAACAAAACACAACTATAGCTACTGGACCGCACAGTAAACAAACAATCATAAAACGACATTCCCCGGCAGACTCTCACCTCCTTTGCTAAACTCAAGACCCTCGAATGTCGTTAACGTTGAATAAACGATTAATTCTTAGACTATAAAAAGAAGTACGGCTTGAAATTGGCCTAATAACTCCTGACAACCGATATTACCGTTAAAGATATTATATTATATGTAGACAAAGATTATTGAGAAGTACCTATATTCGCCTATCATGTAATGACTGTAAGCCAAGTAATTTGCGGCGACTTATACGAGTATAAGAGCAGAATAATCTTGCGAGCCCATTTTAAACAACGCTCCGTGAATTTTTTAAAAAGTTTGGAACTTTGGATTATTTGAATTATTCACTATAATTTTGTAAAAATATACAAAAAAATTGTTAAAACTCGGAAATTCGTCACGCTGCTATTCTTTTAAACACAGTCCAGTGAATGTGTCCAAGTTCAAGTTTAATTAATTTATTGACAAAGGAGTAGAACAAAAATAGAATCAGTTTACGTGGCGCACGTCCCCTAAAATAAAATAAATCCAAATACGTTGTTAGAACGGTACACTTTAAATCTTAATTATGTTTGTTAGTTTGATCCTAATTATTATTTGTTATTTTTTTCCTATTGGAGCATAAGGCGTCAACTGCGCCTCTTCACCTACGGACACGGTTTAAGCCAAATATCCATCCCGAGTTGGATGTTGTACCAGACCAAAAAAGTCGCAAAATACGCCGCAGGCAGAGGTTGAAAAATGTTTGCAGACGTCTCGTGATTACCTAGGAGTAGTAAAAATTGCATTTTCATGGTTGTTTTTGTAGCAGTTCATCAAGCCTGGCCAGTGCGGTAGACCCAGCAAACATACTGTTGCGACAACCTCGGTCCAGAGGGAGTTAGGTGAGTGGGTTTAAGAGGGCACGTGAATAAGTGGTTATCCTGTGGGGTACACCTTCACATGACAGACATATATTGAGTATGCCGTGATCGAAACTGGATAGGTAGAAGTTCAACCTGCTACAATATTCAGACAGTGGTTGAGCCAAAGTTACGCTGGTCTCACGAGGCATTTGAAGCTCTCCGTCTGCAATGAGTGATGGTGGACCTCCAATAACAGCATTCGTGGGTCAGGAGTTTAGGAAGGTGGTAATACTTACTGCTTATTAACTTATGAAATGGTGTATGGGTTTACCTGGGTATTCCGAACAATTTTTAGGGCGTTGTTTTCGTTTTATGTCGTCGATGAAATTAAATTAGAAAGAACAACTAATTTGCTTCATTTTGCGACGCTGTAATATGAAACTGTAATATATAGTGCACGCAGCCATTTTTACTTCAGCTGCTTTTAATATATTGGGACTTATTTGGCTCACCCCACCATAAACCAAATAACGTTATGTCTTCGGAGCATTCTCTTACAATTAGGATCTGATAGGATTTCCCACGATACATTAAAGGATGACAATTAAAATTAAAAATTCCATGTATGAGCATGGCTATGGCCAAATGTGTCTGTCTTCCAAATCGCCATTAAATTATTGGGGTAGATAATTATTTAAATGTTTTCATGGTTGCCATTAGCAACTCATTACAAGAACAAGTATTGCCAAATAAGGACAGTGGGAAAAAACCACAAACAATCTGTGCCAAGCGAAGTTGTATTTAATTATTAATACACATACATATACATATACGTATACGTATACATATACATACACATACGCACGCATATGTGAGCTTTTATGAAGCAACACCCGCCATACTACCATCAGCGGCATTCCAAAAATGTGGAAAACGCCAAAGAAATCAAAACTCAGATTCCAAAAACATAAAACCTGAAATGCAACACCGAAAACCTCACCAAAAAGCGAGAAAAGCAAAAAAAGTCATTAAACCGAAACTCAAACGAGAAATGAGAAAAAAAGAAACAAAGCAAGTCAAAAATTCAGTTGGGCTTGTCGCCACAATTCCCATAGGCCCGGCTTCAGTTGATAAAAACCAAGAGGGGGTGAACTTAGCAGCAGCACTCAGTTGCGCCTCATTTGCATTGCAGCGCGTCGACGCGTCACTGAATTGTGCGGCATCGTTGGTTTGGCATGCAACAAACTCGTTTGGGCACATGTTGCATGAATGCAGAACAAGAAATAATAAAAAAACGAACAAAAAACGACATAAAAAACTATAAATTCATGAATGTGTGTGTTTGTATGAAGGTGCGTGGTGAGTATGTGTGAATGTGCTTAAGCTGATTTTCAACGCTAGAATAGAACAAGCGGAGCGCAGTGGGTTGGCGGTGGAAAATCAAACTCACTTTCAAGTTGTACGTAATTAATGAGCGTGGCGTGGAAATACGAGTACAAATGCAAAAAAAGACAGCAGCACCAGCAAGCAACAAAAAATTAATCAACTACTGCAAACAAGCATTGCATGCAATGCGGTAATACAACTCTCACACTCACACACACACATACACATATCTCTCAGCTTCTGCTTAATCCCTGGTAGCAACGGTTGGTGGTAAAGGTGGCCGCGGCTTGCTGGCGATCGGTCGCCAGCGGCCACTTCAGTGGAGGCAAACTAGGTAAGACTGATCAAGTGGGCTAAGGTTAGATGAGTAGCACAACGATTGCTTTTGTTGGTGCTTATTATTGTTGTAAGTTGTTGAGTGTGCAGTGTTTGTTTTGATTTTATTCGTTTTTTACACGGGCGCGGGTGTTACAGCTGTTCTAGGTGCGCTGCGGCGCACTATTGCGTGCAATTCACGTCCATTTTCAACTGGAATTTATTCAGCTCTGCTAAATGTTGCGTAGAATGTGAACAAATCGTATAGATTGCATAGTACTATTTTTTTTTTATGCAGGAATGACTTGGAAATGGAAGTGGAGCTGAACTTTTAAATTTGCATTTTTAGTTCGAATAGAAAAATGTAGGTAAATAAGTCGTCGGAAATATTTAACAATTTGCATAATTTCACAACGGAATTCTGAGTAAATTTATGTTAATGTTCATTGCATTTGTATGAGTTGTAGAATGTTGTTGTCGGATGAAGTAGTAGTGTTGTTTGAGTTTACTATTCAAACCATGGAATTTTATTATATTTTCAATTGACTGAGAGTCCTAGAACCCCATTTTCTATCGAGGTGTTTAATTTCATAGATAGCTTTCATGCACTTTTATGAAATCACTCTTAAAATTAATTATTTTTACCCGCTGGACGCGGCACAGGGTCCTACTAAATTTTCAAAAACCACATTAGCCATTCATGCGAATAGCATCAGTGCGAGTTAACCCCCTGATGACCGCTGAATGCATTTTTCAGGTAAATTTTTTTAAGTATCCAGTCTATGCGGTTTAGGAACCTTATTAGGTTGTTGACGTCTAAGCCAGACAGTTGCTCGAGACTCTCGAAAAGCGGTTTGCCCAGGGTTAACATTCTGTCATTCCCGGGCAGGGCATTCACAGAGGAAATGGAAGATTGTTTCTTTTTTCTCCGGTTGTTTACAACTATGACAGTATGTGTTGTGAGGGATGCCCATTTTGGCGGCTTGTTCTCCCACAGACCAAAAGCCAGTTATGACTGCCGTTAGTCTCCAGGCGTTCCGTCGTTTCATGTTTATGAATGTCGACGATTGCTTGAGGTTGTAGGTGGGCCATAACGTTCTGCTGATTTTGCATTTCGCCTGGTCTCTCCATCTACAATCTGCAATTCGAAGGTATTTTAGGGAAATTGCATTCTTGACCGCACCTAGTGGAGTGAATACCGGTACTGCAAGAGCGCTATTCATGGCAGATCCCCCTCTTGCCAGTTCATCAGCTTTTTCGTTACTTTCTATGTTCCGGTGTCCCGGGACCCAAATTAAGGTTACTCTAAGGTTTTCACTCAAGTTGGTGAGGCTATTCCTTCTTTGCTCCACCCACTTAGAGGTTGTTATAGTCGCGTCCAGCGCCTGGATTGCAGCTTGCCTATCCGAAGGAATAGCGATATTGCCCTTAAAAGAGAAATCTGCGATTAGTAACCTACAGGCTTCTAGTACTCCTACTAAAATTTCAAAACGCGCGTGTTCTATGCTGCCTACTTTAATTTGAGTGCACATCCTGGCAGAAGAGGGAAATGGTGAGACAAAGGAGGTTTCCTATGATTTTAAACTTGCACTCGTCGATCTTAACGTTGGGGACAAAGTATCTATATTTGGTTCAACAGTAGGAAAATTCAGATTCCATCGAAACATGGTAGTAAGCCGTACCAGGCAGCAGCATCGATATTTATCTAGTTTCTGCTCAAAACAACAAACGGTTGAGGTGCCAGAAGAATTTACTCATTATACATTTTGAAAGTCATTAACGACGCGACTCTGACAGTGAGTCAGAAAGAGAAGAAAGTGAGATGAGCAGAAGCGAAAATGAAATGATTAAATTACCAAAGATAATTAAATAACGTTTTGTATTAAATCTTAAACATTATTAATTTAAGTACTGAAAAATTATAAATTAGTTGATTTGCTTAACAAAATATTTATAAATTTCTATTCTTAAGAATCGGAAAGTTCCCATAAAAAATTTGATTTAATCGAAACATTGCCATAAAAGTATACATTTCAGTTTGCACATTAAATGTAATGTTGAATAACTTCAAGTACGTCATTTCATCCCGAAGAAAAATTTTTGTGCGGATTGTTGAAATGATCCTGTAAGTAATAAAACAAATCAGCTGACAGTATGTTGGGGGAAAACTCGTCAGCTGATACATTTACTTAGACTATAAATGTTTCCGACTAGCTCCTACGTTACACCTTCAGGGCATCAGCTGACACACATTCCACCTACTATACATATAGCCAGCTGACTTATTTATTTATTAAAAACAATACATAAACTATCATCTGATAAATTTTCCTTTGGGAGGAAATCACTGAAAAAATATATATATTTTTTTCATATTTGTGTGACCAGCTGACGTATAATCCACCACTTTATAATTAGCTGACAATTTTATTTCTTCAAAATATTAGTCTAACTTTAATTTGATCAATTTTTTGATGGGGAGTAAATGACTAAAAATAAATTTTTTTTTACGTGCGTGGCCGGCTACCACTGCTCAACCCACCCACGGAGCCGCAGCTGACGTTTACAACGCTTCATAATGCAACTATCTGAGGCATTTTACGAATTATCGACTGAGAGGAACTTGGTCGTGAAAATCTGTCGCTGGCTTACGGACTATTACTTTTACTATCAAGCAAACACTCATAAGTAGGGCCCGGATTTCTGCGCATTCGCATTTTATTGTTTGTAGGTCGTAGGTACGTAATAATTAATTATTTATGAGGATCATATTTTTTGTCTGAAAATGACATTGATTTGTTCGGGCACATCTTCACATATTTTGCCTTAAATGCCTATTTAATTGAATACTAATCAGTGCTTTTTTAATGTTAATTACGCAGATTTTAGCCTTAGTTGGCAATCTTCAAGAGCGTATGCATCCAACCACAATTTGAAAATGCGTAGGTGAGTGGACCCTGGGTTACAATCTGTGAAGCGAGAATGAGAGCGAATGACATCTTTCTTTCGCCAATTACATATGTATATTTATAAATAATGTGTGCCATTTTCCCAATAACGTCTTATAATTCGATTTAGCCGGCTGCACGCACGAAAAAATGTGTCGTTAATTTGCTCTTTTGTCGTTACCTTGCTCATTTGTCGTTACCTTGCTCATTTGTCGTTACCTTGCTCATTTGACGCTACCTTGAATGAACTGCAAGCGAGAGCGCGGAACGAACGACAAATAGTACAATCGGCCCCCGCGTTCGGCAACATTCGACATCTGGCTCTGTCCTACTTGAGTGAGCATATATATGTATGTATGTGTATGTATATGCGCATTTGTATATAAATTCACATACTTGTATTTGCATATGCCTTCTTCCTGTGTGCATGGTAATGAACCATTTCTCTGTTGAGAATAGGACGATGATAGAAAAAGTAGGAAATGAAAGGGAGTGTTTCGAGTGTAATGTGTCTTGAAAAAGGCAAATCGATGATGGTGCCTCTTAGTGTTGTTGACTTATTAACGTCTGATGCACAATCGAAATTGAAGATATCTTTCATGAATTTGATAAATGTTTCGTCATCACGTTTGTGACCTATTCCATTGCAATTCCATTTACCTCCTCCTCTGTATCCATACAAAATATCTATCAAACAAATAAAATTAAAATTTTGTTTTGAAAATTGCAACCATTCCATCAGTATTTTCTTATGACGTTGTCACGTTAAACTATCGTCAGTAAACCGACTTTACAGACAACCTCTTTTTTTACTATATCTGTGCCATTTTGCCATTTTGAAGTTAACTAATCAATGAACCAAAGCGTAGATGAATAAGAAATCACACAGCTGACATCCGGCTTCGTCGTCATTATAGATCTGGCAGTGTGAAAATCAGTACTAAGGAATCTTAAAAATAAAATGTATGGTATACAAATGAAAAGACTTCCGCTAATCTGACGTCAAAAATGTGTGCCAACACACACCCACAAGCATATTGAGACTTAGTGCCTCTCATAATACATGGGCGCCATTCAGGTGGGCGCACTCCGCTAGAAAAAAATGCCCACACATGCTCGTAAATATGTGACCGACAGAGTCACAGTTGTAATTGTTGTTTATCGTAGTGGCTCTGCAACGGCTTTGAAGTGGCCAACACTACTTTTAGCCAAGCGTAGCTGCTAAGTTTGTGTAAATAACTAGTCGCATAGCCGGGATGTGTGGACGCATGCGTATTGTGTAATCGAATGCAGTAACACCATTTTATTGATTTATTTAAAAAAATACTTTGCTTGTTAAAATGGCAGAATGAAAACTATTATTTGATGATTGTAAAAAAATAATTTCACACATTTCGTGTCGTGTTAACGCTTCACTTTTGCTCTGAAGACTACGGAAATTAATCAATCAGATAAACCAGACAAAGAAATTAGAATTAGTAATCAATTCAAATTGCGCTCAAGAAATTAATTTTATTTGTTTGCCCAAAAAATTTAACTTGATATATTATTGCATTTTCCTAGCAATTATTTAGAACCGCGTGAAATTCTTAATACCAATTTTTTTATTAAAGACTTAAAAAATATATGCACATATTCATATATTCAAAATTGTTCCACGATATTTGGAAACTTTTGATTTTTTCATTGAATATTTTAAAGTAATAATTGCACAGGCTTACAAAAAATGTAAGATTTTTTCACCCAAGAGCCAAACCGCCATCCAGCCATTCCTCTATAAAATATGTTCTTAATACCTACTTAGCTAAGTATTTTGTCACTAAGAAAACTCTAACGATCGAGTTTATGTTGGCAAATTTGTTAGTTTTTCTTAAATATCGTCAATGTTCAAAATTAGTATTTTTATTCTCGTACAAATAACTTCCACTTTTATTTGACGATTGTTTTCAGTCATATCTTAAATCTTTCATCGGGAGATCTTTAACACCTTCCTAGGCTCCCGATCCCCGAATGCCGTTATTGGAGTCCAACCACCACCCATTGCCGACGTAGAACTCCACATTCCCCGAGAGCCCCGCGTAAACATTCTGGATACTGTAGCAGATTTACCTCCTACTTATTCAGAATTGTCCCCGACATACTAAACATATGTCCAGCATGTGAAGGCATCCCGCACGACACTAACAACCTTTTCACATGCCCCATCAAACCAACTCATTTAACACCCCTCTCTCTCTCTCTCTGGGCCAAACCTGTCGAAACAGCAGTTAGATGAGCTAAACAAAGTAGACCGGTGATCTACTTTACACTAACAGGATTAAGTATACTGCCACAATAACAACAACAACAACGACGAGCTGTTAAGGATCCTGTTAGGGTGTTTGATGCTGCTTCTCCGAAAAATGATTTGACCGTTTATTTGTGTTTACCGCCAAGAGGAATGCAGTTTTGATGAATAAAATTTACCAAAAAGCATTATTACCGTTAGCTGCGAAAATATTTGGAAGCACTTGTCTTTGATTTTATAAGAAGACAACGGTCCCAAGCATTGAATCCGAATGTGAGCAGAGTGAAAACAGCAAAATGGGATTGAAATGTTGGATTGGCCTTCACAGTCGCCTGATAACAACCCTGTTGAAACGTTTGGGTAATAGTTAAGCAAAAATTCAAAGGAACGCAACAGTGGAGAGTCAAACAGCTTTCAAGATAAATTCGGCGGAGTTGGAGCTGATTACCTCTACAACTTGCGCAGAAATTAACACAAATGTATTATTATTATAGTTAATGGTGGTGACTATATATTGCTGCCATTTGACAGACTGTAATTTTGATGAAAAATAATGCGAAAACGAAATACAGGAAATTTAATTACATTGTCTTGATCCGTAGGTACTGTGGATCGTCTGTTTTGTTTTTTGTTTTTGTTTGCTGTAAACTGGTTTTATTTTCGGTCTCTGCCTATTTCAAATGGAAAACTTTTTCCAACATTTTCGGAAGTGAATTTCGAAATCACGCGCAATTTTTTTTTCTAAATTTAGTTATTTTTATATATTCCGATAAACGCAAATTTGGGTGACACATTTGTTAAAACATTTCCGATCAGGGGTACACCCCAAGGTGGGTGTCAATAATCTTCTACAAGATCTTGAAAAAATTGGAGGTAAAATAATATCATATGCCGATGATATTGTAATAGCAATCTCGGGGAAACACCTTCCAACATTATGTGACCTCCAACAAAGATCTCTCAACAGACTATCACTTTGGTGTAAAAGTCGAGGACTAGAAGCAAATCCGGAAAAAACGGATCTGATACTTTTTAGTAGGAAGCACAAAACACCTGCTCTTCAACAAATATTCCTAGGAGGGAAACCACTTTGAGTAATAGAAAGGGCAAACTATCTAGGACTTATACTGGATAGGAAGCTAAATTGGGGGCTCACAGTCGCAGGCAGAGCACGTAAAGCTATGACCGCAATGGATTGGAACCCAGAATGATACATTGGCTCTACACAGCAGTGGTAAGGCCAATTCTCTACTATGGTATTGTAATATGGTGGGATGCCCTTCAGAAGGGTGTGAACATCAAGAAACTTCACAAGGTGCAAAGACTAGCATCTGTTCTGATAACCGGCGCCATGTCAACCACACCATCAAAAGCATTATATGCGACATTAAACCTCCTTCCGGTAGATCTGCAGGCAATATATAACGCACGCAGTGCGGCAATAAGGCTGAACACTCTAAACAAATGGTCAAACACGGATTATGGCCACGGTAAAATCCTGGCTGGCACGTTGGGGCTTCCCGGACTGGTGGACTATGCACTCCCGCCTATACTTGCCATTACATCGTTTACGACCCTCCTAGCCTCAAGGGAAGAGTGGGAACGGGACGACGTGAGACAGGGCGAGTCCTTCCATCTATACACAGATGGCTCAAAGCTCGAGGGCAGGATGGGCGGAGGTGAATATTCCGAACATCTGGGGATCTCCTTCAGTTTTCCGCTCCCCGACTACTGTAGTGTCTTTCAGGCTGAACTGATGGCAATAATAAAAGCCGCGACACTGCTACAGTGTGATGCGATATCCGGAAATGATATCTACATTTTAACTGATAGCCAAGCGGCGATAAAATCCCTCACAAAACAGTCGAGCACCTCCAAGGTAGCCATGAAATGCCGCACATCTCTTAACGAGATGGTTGAGTCATTTCACCTAAAGGTAACATGGGTTCCTGGCCATCGCGACATTGAGGGTAACTGTAGAGCCGATGAACTAGCAAGACTCGGCACTAAATTGTCTGACGAGCACATAGATAATGACATAGGGATACCCTTACAAACATGTAAGCTACACATCCTTGAAGAAATTGTAAAGAAAGCAAACGAAAGATGGCGTAATGAAGCCACCTGCAAAATCGCACGTCAACTGTGGCCGACTCTAAATGCTAAACGCACAGAATCTCTGCTAAGCCAAAATAAACACAGTCTTAGCACATTGATCTCAGTCATAACGGGGCACTGCCTAATGGGTAGACACGCCCAAAGGATGGGTGCGCGAACACATGACTTCTGTAGAAGTTGTCTAGATGAGGACGAGGAAGAGACAATCTCGCACCTACTGTGCCACTGCCCTGCTCTATGCAGACCCAGGTTTACTATTCTGGGTAGACAATTTTTTAATGAGTTAGAAGACCTCAGTTCTATAGAAATCAGAGATATTTTAAAATTTTTGAAAAACACACACTGGTTTTAGGAGAGATAGGGACAAGCTCCCCACGCGGCATCACAATGGGCTATGAGCCTGAGTGTGTCCCACAGGACAACCGCTTCAACCTAACCTAACCTATAAATTCCAACAAAAAACATGTAACTTAAGGCAGCTTTAAGTTTAAGGACGATTCAAAAGTAAAAGTACACCTTTGGGTAAAGTGCCGACTTTGCCTTGATAATGCCTATTCGACACAATCTTTAGATTAAGAAGAAACATTTAATTGAGGAGAAACTCTCTTTTTTCAATGTTTAATTGTAGAACTTTCCTGGTCTTTTCTGGCTTTTCTGTGAATTTGCCTTTAAATCCAGACAACACACCTGAAGCATACATTGCCATACATTTAATTTAAAGAATGGCAAACACGCAGACAAAAATTTTATATATACCTACATACACCCATACACACAATGGAAAATGTATATTTTCAGTACGAATACTTTCCGAAAGTTATTTTTATTTATGAGCCACAGAAGTCAGAGCACAGCATAAAATAGTGGCTTTCTGTAACCAAGCCAAACGCAACCTCAAAATCCGTCCACCAGACCGAGTTGTCAACTGGTCAGCAGTATACAGGTACAGCATTGCTTCTGACCATATTTATATTTTATGTTTGTATGTGCATATTGGTAAAAGAGGAAAATATTTTGGTAGCTGTCGCACTGTTGCTGCTCCCACTGGAGTCAAAAGCTTTGTGCAATACAATAAACAATATATACACAACATTACTACTTCCAATTTATTGTTATTTTTGGTTCTGTGCATTTTTACACTGACTCTTTCACATTTTCCTCGCATCCTGTGCAACTTTCACCTGGCGAGTTGACCTTTCAACTGCTTGGTTGCTGGTTGTTTATCGAAGCCGTCCGTTGCATGTATATCAGCATTTCAGCGGAGTAAATTCATTTTGGTTTATTTACATTAAAAATAGTGCTATCCTTTGCTTTCAAGAATGTACTTTAAGTGCCCTCGGCTCTTACAAAAATGCAGGCAAACACTTTAAAGTACGGCAATGCGAGTGGTATGTAACGGTAGCTACGGTTCCAATGCTTTCAATGTGATGCAAATTTAGCAACCCGTTGTTTGATGCAACAACAAAAACTGTTGAAATTCGAGTGTGCTTGGCAGCAAGTACGCAAAATTTTAATAGTTTAGCGCCCTAGAGCGCACGGGTACGAGTATAAGAAATGTGCGCTTACGCCCTTTGTCGGGTGTTTGGCCGAGCTCCTCGTCCAATTCGTACTGAGCATTATGACGTGTTCCACAAATGGAGGGCCGTGCAGTTTCACGCCACCTCCGAACGGTAGATCTTTTTTTATGAGGATCTTTTTCAGATCCTCACTCGGAGATATGCTGATAGCCGACCGGTATTAGAAAAACTCTTTGTTTCGATCCCGAGCATTTCTGAATGATAGTCACGCACCAACCCATTCTGCTACGGCGCCTGATCTATAATACAGAAACATAAATAGTGCTATGTGGTAGAAAAATGGGTGTGGTTCAAAATTAATTTTTTCTTTTTGTGGAAGCATTTTTTTATGAATTGTTAATCGAATAATTGTAGGTCTAAAAGAAAACAAAATAAATATTTTCTATAGAACTTATTTCCTCCGATTTTTCCGATAAAAAAATTAAAAAAAAAATTGTCTGATAAAAATTGTTTGTTTTAAATTTTTTAGAATGCGACATTGTTAAAATAAAAGCTTGAGGTTTTTTCTTTAAAATTATGCCAAAGTTTTAATGGAGAGAAAAAATGTCATCTACGAATTTTGACCTTAATTTACCCCTTTGTCGCGGGGCGCAGTGATAGTTTAAAGCAAGAAGTAAACTTTTTGAAAATTGAATTTCAAAAATCAAGTTACGTAGTTTTAAAGAGCAATGTCTGACTAAGTAAAGTCCATAATAAAAATATATTTATTTTAAGAGTTATACGTGTTTAGCATTGGTAGGTCTTATATGAGCTCCTTGTATCAATTTCAGAATATTTTTTCCTTGCTCACTGCGCTCGAGAGCATAGGGCCTCGACAAGACTCTTCCATCGTATACGGTTCTAGACTGGGTTTTGCGCCGTCTTATGGGATGTCGGAATAGGAATAGCAACACAATTATTTCATACATACAAAAAAATGGTATTTTTGTTCAGACTTCTCTCATTCTCCATTGATTGTAGGTACTGTTGATAATCAACGTTGAAAAATACCTTAGCTCTCAACTTAGAAATCAACTAAAACTTAAATGCGTGTTGGGTTGTTCTCAGTTATTCAAGCTTTTTTACCTTTTTGGTAGCATGTTTCCTATCAACACAGTTGTGTGGTACAGGTGTGAAACGACGAAAGCGCCGCATTGTTAACGCGAAATACAAAGGGCGCTTACAAAATCTTGAAAAGGGAAAAGTAAACAAGAGCTGGTATAAAAAAGTTGCTTCCTTACATTGTTAGTAGCTCAAAAAGTCAATTGCTTTAAGTTTCGTTTCAATGAAGTCTGAGAATTTAAGGTTGGAAATCAAGCCACTGAGTCCATGCGAAAGTCAATTACATGTGAATTGTTTTTTGAGAGTACCTACAACATTTTTCAGTTTTTTTCGTACATGATTCGCTGTGCGCCTTCTTAGCATCAAAACCTAATCTTAGAATTTGACTTGTGTTGTTTTTGAATTTTTAAAATTTAGGTATTTATAAAGCGCATTAACCCTTTGGTGACCCTGTCATGCCAGGTATGACAAAATACATGCAAAGTTTTTTCAAACGCACGCTTCGTATTCAGCACAAAAAAATACACAAAAAATATATCTCTGATTGTTCCTCTAACTGAAAAAAAACTTTAATTTTTCGCAGACTTGTGTAATACATCTGAGCACCTTCTTTTCGTCGTAATTAAATAAAAATAGAAACTTTAGGGTCGGTTTTCGCTCACCTTTTTTTCAGGAATGTCCTTAGATTGAATAGTTAATACTCTGGGGGTAACATTTTATTTTCGAATACTTGGCTTAAAAAATGCTTCACTCAATAGATCTTAATCAATTACCTTAAAAGACAATTAATTACCCTTCTAAAGACAATGACGTTCTCCTTTTTGTCAGACTAGCTACAGTTTTTGAGTTAAGGGTACTTGAAAATGGGTCTTGGGTAACGGAAAAGCTCACTTAGAATAAATTTATGTCCATGTTAAAGTAATTCAATCTTCATGGTTTTCAGAAATAACTGACGTTTTGTTAAAACACAATACTATGCAAATATTGCCGAAATAGCTTTAAAACTGAGTGTGCCCTAAAAAGAAGATTTAGAATTTCCATGTTCCAAGGGGATGGTAAGATAAATGGCATGTGTTAGGAGAAGTAACTGAAATGAAAACATGATCCGAATCATGAAACAGGTGAAGCTCGATTTGCTTAGATCTCAAGGATGGTCATCTTTTTCTTCCATTCACCAAGTTTTAGAAAGTATGCCAGTCATTGTGCCTACCGCCGCCATTAGGAACCACCCAGAGAAGTCGGGGATGGAAAGGTTCACTGAAAAGAGTGCAGCTTTTAACTGTTATCTAACCGATGTTGACCAGAAGCAAATATATGATTTTGCACATGACTGCGTGCCAAACACTTGTGCATGAGGGCTTTTTGCAAGCAGACTGAGGCGAATCAACTCCACCGGGGCCCGAAACAAGGTAGTTCTGCCATTCTGGGTTTCAGCACAAAAAGATCCATTAAGCTGCGTGGCTCTGCGTGCCTCTGCGCTTATCAAAAAACTCAAAACCGAGTGAATCATGGAGAGACGAAATACAGTAACACTTATTGGAAACTAAAGGGATACCCTATTGGATTTCAAGGCTGGCCTTATTATGGATGTTAATTCTGGCTACCAAGTAAAGCAAATCCTCTACTACTTCGAAATTATGTATGTGTTGTGTTTTTAACAGGAGACACTTGTTCGCCTTTCTTTGAATGATTCATGCACTTCGCTCCGTAAGTAGCTTTAGAAAAGGAAGGCATGTCGAAGTAAATAAAACTTCCGATGATGCCAATATCGGTTCGAATGTATGATAGAACCTCACAAAATATTTCGAATATAAGGGCCTTAGTAAGGGATATAAATTATCCATTAAATTATGTGAGAGTATGTGGATTTGAAAACTTTGAAGGAAGCATTAATTCTATATTTTGTCTGTACAAAAATATTAAGGAAAAAATTATGTACAGACGATGAAAGTTATTCATATGTAAATTGAATTTTTTTTTTCAATTTATCAACACTAGCGCTGTAAAAATTAACAGCAAAATTTTGTATAGATTGAAAATAAACAAAGGTTTATGGCTAGCGTGTTATTGGTGAATGCGGAATCGGAGCCAATGTAAAATTTTCAACGGAAAGCAAAGTTATTAAATATAAATATATGTATGTATAATAAAATAAAAATATATCAAATTGATTTTAATACTTTTTGGAAGACATAAAAAAAATATATATAATAAATCAACTTTAGATTTAAAAACAAATGTCACCACTTGCTTAACTTACCAATTAAAATCGCCGGATCCATATCGTTTTCGTTAAAAGAAAATTAAAAATCGAAATTCGTTCGGTACAGCTATCGTTTAGATTAAAAAAGCAATGATGAACATACTGGTTGGTTATTAGGTAGAAATTTTCACAATTATTAATATTTCGTATAGGTGATGGTTTTTTTTTTGCAAATTTAATTTTCTTATATAATATTTTGAATTAATAGTAAGCTTTGAAGTTTCTGGTTTTTAGTTTTATGTTGTTAATGAAATCATAAATCCACAAAATACTGATTCATAACTGAAGTCAGTTGAGCGGCAAAGAAAGAGAATAAATCAGCTGAGACAGCACGCAGAACTAGAAAAAATTGATAAGCATGCATATGGAGGTGAAACTCAGATCACAGTTAGCACTTTTAAAACAAATTATTTCGACAAATAATTTAGTATTTGATATTCCACTGCAGATTTCTTCATTTCTTCTTCTTTTTCTTCTTTTTTCACTTTTTAAGAGTGGGAAATAATTAAGGTACAGGGTGAAATGCCAAAAAAGTGATCTAGTTTCGTTTTTAATCTTTCAAGAAAAAATCATATAAACTATAGAGGCACAAATTCGCAAAGTGGTGATTCTTATTCAATTTATTTTCCTTTTTTAATATTTTTCCCTTTTTTATATTTATATTGAATTTTACTTTTTATATTTATATTTAATTTTTTTTATATGTATTTTTATTTTTAGTTCCAAAAAAGTGATCTAGTTTCGTTTTCAATCTTTAAAGAAAAAAACATAAAAACTATAGCGGCACAAATTCGAAAAGTGGTGATTCTTATTCAATTTACTTTCCTTTTTTAATATTTTTCCCTCTTTTATATTTATATTGAATTTTACTTTTTATATTTATATTTAATTTTTTTTATATGTATTTTTATTTTTAGTTCTAAAAAAGTGATCTAGTTTCATTTTTAATCTTTAAAGAAAAAAACATAAAAACTATAGAGGCACAAATTCGAAAAGTGGTGATTCTTATTCAATTTATTTTCCTTTTTTAATAGTTTTCCCTATTTTATATTTATATTGAATTTTACTTTTTATATTTATATTTAATTTTTTTATATGTATTTTTATTTTTAGTTCTAAATATTTAATTGGTTTTCTTTAAATTTCAGTTTCTGTAATTTTCAATATCTTTTATTATACTTATTCGTTTTTTTTTCAATTATGTAATTAAGATTTTTCTTTTTAATACTTTTATTTAATTTTCTTTTCTTCCCATGCGCGATTTGATACACTTATACCTAGATACACAAAGGTACTTATAAGCTGTATTCATTTATTTAATTATGCTCCGCTTTTTGTTTATTTACTCTCACTTCTTTCAATTGTTTGTCTTATTTTGCAAATTATTTCATTATTTTTACTTATTTATCAGCACTCGCCTTTTAGTTTGTTTACAATCTCGTTGTTCAATCAATTCATTCATTAATTACTAAAAACCAGCTTCCACTGTCGCTGCCGGCTCAAAATTATAAGCACATCTCCCAGCCTATATTTTTAGCATTACACTTTCTCGTTTATTTCTTACACCAGTTAACTTCAAATAATCGTTGATTCTTTTAAATTAATATTACATTTTTCAATTTGGCTTATTCTCTTACTTTTCACATTATACGTGTTATGTTATTCACTACAAGTATTTATTGCTTTTCCACTACACTGAAAATATAGGCACCACTACACTTACTTGGCTTTAATTCTAGCTGATTGTAATTTTAGTGCGCTCTTATTCGATATTCAATTAAGCCGCACAATCTCACACATTTCTCGCTCTCACACAATTTTGTTATTATTATATTTTAATTCTCTGCAACGTCGCATCTCTTTCTCTCATTCTCCCGTTTACTTGTTGATTTGTCGTCATATGCCTTTCCGGCCGTTTGTGGTATGGAATGCGTTGGTAATAGAACACCATGCGCCCGTATGAATGATTGTAATTGTGATTATCAGCCAACATTTGTTAAAGTATGCATGGCTATTTTATCACTAATCAAATAAATTCCATATTTTTGTAAAGCTAAAATTATTGTCTCAGCTCATTAAGCGAACCATATGCTTTATACATATAATATTTTAATTATCCCGAATAGCCACAAATATTTTTGACATGATTATTGAGTATTCCACAATACCAAGAACTATGGTACAGACTTTCAAATAATCATGGTCAATGACGAAATAAAAAAAAGCAGAAAAAAATATCTAATCTGTCACACATATGAAAAGGTTTCTCATAAAAACCAATTTGTCCTACCATTTGTGATGCAAACCCGTGCTAGGAGGAGGAAAAGCTCGGACAAACTCGAATCCCATCGACATGTAAAGAAATATAGATAAAGATACAAGTTTACTGAGAAAACTGCAGCATGCATTGTAGTCACTTCATCTAATTCCCACATACTTGCATGAATTTCCCACAATGAAAATAGATTTCATTGAATTGCGGCCTGGACATACCTTAGCTTTGGACCCGTCAAAATTCTAAATGATACTCCCGCAGACCGCTGTAGACCAAACAGACTTACTTGTAGATTCAAAGTCTACCACCATCTTTACACATCTGTCAAAGCTAAGCGTTAAGATGACAGTGGGATATAATCCAAAGAGTTCTCACTGACCCTCGCCCTACGGCTGTCCGTGTACCATCTTTCGAGCTGAGTTAATAGAAATAAGAGAGCGGCTTTTTGGCTCGGAAGTGCCCCAATCTCAATACAGTCTCTCTGAGAGTCAGACTGCACTTAAGTCCCCCCTCCTCGATGCAAGATCTTCTTGGACTACCTGACGGCAGCCATGCCCGAATGTTTGGGAGAGCTGGAATGGCAAATCTCCGAGTATATTTTTGCTTTGAAAAGTTTCTCATAAAAAGTCATCTTCTATTCGGTGGCATCATGAAACTGTAGGCCCTTCATTTTATAGAACAACATGAAGACACACACCACAATTAGAGGAAGAGCTCGGCCTAGCCCCCAGCAAAGCAAGTACGCGCCAATCATGTAACAAATGTGGTTTGTGTCCTCTGACACAGGGCCAAACCTGGCAACTGTGCAAAGAAAAACAAGGGCGATTCCTTATATTCATGAAATAACAGATGAGCTGGAGAACTCATAAGCTGCGTTACCAAATCTGGTGTAGGTTTGATATGAGAATCTATATATCAAATCTCCATGAAGCATAGAGGGTTACCATCCTTGGACACTACAATTTGAGCACACAATAGAAGGGAATGGACGTCCCACAAATGACTTCTGCCCCAGCTTCAGAGATGAGAATGAATGAAGTGGGAAACGTAGAACCCTATCTGCGTACTACTCATAGTTCCGCTCTAGCAAACAACCACATCTCCATCTTAGCAAATATTTATTTGAAGGACTTTCTGACTTGGATTCAAGTGACATCTGTAAACTCTAGCTTTTCATGAAAGAATCATTTGTGAATTATACGGCCTGAATTAAAGGGCGCTCATGATATATCAAAATGTACTGTTTAGTCGAAGTGCGCAAGTGCAGCGATCCTACAAAAATTTCAATTGGAATTTCCAAATACCACGATCTTTAACAATTCAAGCCTTTCACTTTCTTAAAATTCACACAATGAATATATACAGAATTCGCATGTATATGTATTTATGTGTATTTGCATACTTGTGTAAGTACTACATCTCAAAGAAGAAAAAGAAGAAGAGATTGTAAGCACATAACAAGTGCAGACCTACTTATCAATTCCGCAGCACTTCCCTCTTTCCACTAGTTTTCCCTCTCTTCCTCCCTCACTAGTTCCGCGCGCCTTGTTGTAGAACGTTGAACTTCACCTTAAGCACTGACTTCAATTGAATGATTAATAACAGACAACCCATTAGGGTATGGCAACGGGTGCGAGAGGCCGTTTTGATCTTTTTTTTATAGAACGAGATCATTTGTTTATAAACTTATACCATGCTTGTGAGTGACTGTGCCACAGCGTGTTCCATGTGCCAGTTGTACACAGCCGGTGGTGTACACCATGTACAGAATGTAATCTATCATCATTGGGTGGAGTACACATAGCTGGAACAATAACAACAAACTGGCAAAGCATAAAACAATAATACAAAAAAAATAAAAAAAGGGCCTATAAAAAATAACAAAAAAAAACAAAAATACAATAACACAAAAAAAAAAAGAAATAAAATAACACAAAAAAAGCAAAAAAGAAAAAAAGAAAAAAACACTATCTAACAAATACGAGCTGAGAAGAGATTGTATTGAGAACTGCTCCCAAAGAGCGAGCGTGCGAGAATAAGGGCAATGTAGAAGAAAGATAATCAAAAAGACGACAAGCAGCAGAGTTCGTGGTGCAAGTACCATAATATGCAGCACTGATGGATAGTGGTGGATGATGGCTATGACAATGGCACTAGCGCTGGTGGCGGCTTATAATATCATCTTTTTATTATTCTATTATATTTTATTGTAGCTCTCTTTCTCTTGTAATTACCAGCAGCTATTTATTTCGATTTATTGCTTTTGCTTTCAAAACGACGAAGTGGCATGGATCGTTAAGCCAGTCAACAGATCCACGCGAGAACATAGCGAAAGTAAAGAGCAAAGCTGCACTGATGCGTCAGACACCAGTGGAACCAATGAAAGCATGATAATCATTTATTATTATTTTATATGTAGTTTTTGCATTGCTCAATTGTACTCGCATGTACCTATGTAAGTATGTACGGACTTGGACTTGCTGCATTCCCGCTCGTCGACTTCAAGTTCTGATCTCATTTGAATTTTCTACAACTTCTGCGCTTGTGTGTTATATTTTTGTGTATTCTGCTTTTAATGCTCATTGTTATTGTTATTAATACAATTTTCTATGTTTGCCTTTTACTTTTACCCTTCACGCTTATTGGTTTGTTTATTTTTTTACTCACTTTGGCCTTTTATTGGTTTGATATTTGGAACATTGAAGTGTTTTATTGTTTTCATGTTAAACTCTGTTCATTTTTATGGTTAGTTTGTGGCCAACGAAGCAAATAAAATGTGTTAAATGTGGACAGACTTTATAATTACTTAGGATATTTCGGAGTAACACAAAGCTAAAAAGCAGGTACGTGAGGGAAAGGAAGAGGACATCACAGATATTAATTGATAAAAAAAAAAACGCAAATAAAATATTGCAATAAAGGTACCTAACGGTCTGTATCCGGTCTATATGTACTATGGTAATTTACACTTCAACCTCTATTTATGCATAAATTGCAATGTAAGTATTACTGCAAAATAATAGAAAAAGGAGGAATCTCCAATCCTAAAATGATTTTATGTTTATGTCGTGCGAATATCCTTGCTTGACCGAGCTACGCTTCCAATTTGTGATGGGTGTATTGGCGTTGTCCTACAAAGGGAAGTTTCTACAAATTTTTGTCGCCTCTGAATGGCGCATGATATTTGTAAGGAGCTTTTTCATATCAATAATGCTCTTTGAGGCTCATAATTTTTGCATAGACATGAAAAAGAGGTGGTCCGACATCCTAATTGTAAAATAATAAATCAGCTGTGAACGAATTACTGCAAAACTACACACTGAAAGCTAGGCACGTTTGGAATTATAAAAGCTGTTAGAATCACGTCACTAAGAGGTCATGTTGCAAAAACAGAAATTTCCGTTACCAAAGTCCACCAAAACAAGAGCATAACTACAATCTGTAAACTGTTTAAGAGGTATATATATATATATATAATTGGCGCGTACATCCTTTTTGGGTGTTTGGCCGAGCTCCTCCTCCTATTTGTGGTGTGCGTCTTGATGTTGTTCCACAAATGGAGGCACCTACAGTTTCAAACCGACTCCGAACGGCAGATATTTTCTTTTTTATGAGGAGAGTTTTCATGGCAGAAATACACTCGGAGGTTTGCCATTGCCTGGCGAGGGGCGACCGCTATTAGAAAAATGTTCTCTCTACGTTCTCTCTGTGAATTCCGAATGGTAATCACGCACCAACCCATTTTTGCTGTGTGCTTGGGATCATTATCTTGTTGAAAGATCCAAGATCGCTGCAAGTCTAATTTCTGCACACTGGTTAGTAAATTTTTTTGTAAAGTATTCAGATAATCTGTTTTGTTCATGGTACTTTCAATAAAAACCAAATTGCGAAATCCGCTTGCCGCCATACATCCCCACACCATCACCGAACCCCCACCGTGCTTAACTGTGGTTATCGAATTTTGGTCGGCATACTCTTTATTTTTGGTTCTCTGGACTTTAACCGGTTTTTTCTGCCCAAGTACCTCGAACTTGCTTTCATCGCTAAACAGGACATTATTCCAGAAAGAAACATCCCGATTTTCGTATTTTTTTGCATAATCAAGACGGTTTTTTGAGTAACTGTCGATATTAGCGGCTTTTTCGTGGGAGACGACCATGTAACCCATTTGCGTGCAACGCTCGACGTATTGTACTGGCACTTACGCTAGTATCTGAACTTTGCCGAACTTTTTGTATGTGTCAACTATTTTTTTCACAGTATTATGGCTTCTGTTGACAATAGAGCCAATTTCACGAAAGGTTTTACCTTCATTGCGAAGCTTTAGTACCAGTTCTCTAACATCAGACGAAGTTTGTTTACCCATTATTAAAAAAAAATAATAGAATTTAATTTACTGTAGACAAAAACTTTTCACTCTGCCGATCGCAACCAATTAAAATACAATATGAAAAAAGTTTCAATGCTTCGAAAAAGGAAGTAAACAACCAAATTTAACGGTATTTTTAACGGTACAACATCGCTAAAATGCTACTGATGTACGCTGTACACTTTATTTTGACGCGTAAAATATGCACTAAATTTTGTTTTTGTCCTACAACTTTTGTTGTTGTAATTTATTTTTTTGTTGTTTTCTAGTAATTAGTAGAAAATCAAATACTAATTTAAAAAACATGAAATTAAAATATATTGTTTTATCATAAAAGACTGAAATAAAATCCATATTATAACAAAATGCTTTGTACACTTTTTTTTGACGCTCACAGTAGATAAAGCGGGAATTATTGTTTTTTTATTAATTTCTGGCTCCTTTGATTTGTCGCGAATAATCTCAGAAATAGTTGGAAAGGAATAGTTGGATTAAGCTGGGAAATTTTGGTAACGGTATAAGGTTACGAAGAAACAAAATAAATAAATACTCTTAATTAATTTTTACTAGTCTCTCTATTTATATTCTTAAAATATTGTAAACTTTTCAATAACTTCAATCTTAGAATATATTTATTTAGGTATATGTGCCGAATAGTTGATGGTTGCTCGGCAGAATTTGTCGAAAGCTTCTTCTACTTAGGCTGCACCATCACGGCATACCACGGAGCAGATAAAGATGTCAACTGCAGGCTAAACAAAGCAAGGGCGACGCTCGGGCGAATGAACACAGTATGGACGAGTTCGAAAACCTACGCGAAAGGGCCGATGGATAGGACAACGCTCAAAAAATTCCCAGGACTGATGTATCAAAAACAGTATATTCGTAGCTCCATGCGGATTATAATTGTAAATTTACGGTAAAAATTGCAGAACAATATGTCAAGAAATGTTCGAGTTATGAATCCTACTAAAGAAACACGTTTAAAGTCTTCGCTACGGTATCCATCGAACGAAAGGAGGCTGCATCAAAATCTAAAATATAAGTACAGTTCTCCCTGGATTATCCGTCTCTCTGTTATCCATCACCTCTGTTAACCGTCACCGTTTTAAGATTTTCCACAATATGTACATACTGCAATAATAGTCATGAAAGGTCGAAATCATGTTGGAACAAAACTCCTCGCTCGATAGAAATGCGTGTGAACGCAGCAGAGCAAAGTAACTGTTATTTTGTCCATTCTATCCAAAACAAATTCTTGGAACTCTTTTTCGATGTGACATTCAGTACAATGAGATTTTCAGTTTGATTTGAATTTCATGATGAGCAGACATTTAAAATGGAGCCTTCAACAACAAAAAAAATACCGAAGCGTAAACGAGTAGTGGTCACTATTGAAACGAAATTAAAAATTATTTAGAAAATAGAAAAAGGTTCAACAATTGTTTCTTTAAGTGAAAAATATGATATTCCACGCACGACGATTCAAGATTTTAAAAAAGATGCCACTCAAATCAAACAATATGCTGCGTCGATGGAATCTTTGGGAGGTCGGTCAAAAAAACGCAAAACGATGAAAAAGGCATTAAGGGGGAGGTAGGGTTTAGCGCTAAAAAAAAACACTTTTTTTTGGAACTTTTTACAGAAATATGGCTTAAGATACTTTAATAAAATCAGTTGCATGTTATTGTACATCTTTTCAATAAGTTTTTAAAAAATATTAATAATAAAATATTGACAAATAAGCCCATGACAGAGTTTTTTTGGAGATATGTTTTTCGAGAGGTGCTCTGCGGTGCCAATCGGCATTCGTCGTAGAATCATCTGAAACTAAAAAAGTCGAGTTTTTCAGTTAAAGTATGACGTAATGCTCCCCCTACATTAATAAATTTTTTTTTTTTCATTTTTGTAGTTTTGGTGGCAAAAAAACGTAAAACGAGCATTTTTGGCGAAAAATTTCGCCATATTTGTAAGTGAAAAACAACCTTAAAAAAAAAAATTAAAAAAAAACAGTGTAGGGGGGAGGTATTTTTGATTTAGAAAACGTGTGCCAAATTTGAAAAGAATCGGTTGAATAGTTTCGGAGTTGTGATTGGCACCGACTTTTAAGAAGTCGTTTCGGGAAAAACGCGTTTGAAAAAATGACTCTGAGAAATTATCGATGCTCCGCATTCGAGGTAGAGTGCCTACAAAGGCTATAACTTTGAGAGTTCTGCTCCGATCCACTTAAAATTTTTACACAACATTCTTGAAATGATTTACTATAAGATGAGTGAAGAAAAAAAAATTCGATTGTGAAACCCTACCCCCCTTAAATGAAAACGTCGATGAAGCATTATTCTTGTGGTTTAATTAAATTCGGAGCAAATGCGTTCCATTATCTGGTCAAATATTGAAAGAAAAGGCATTATTTTTTAATGAAAAACTAGGAGGTCCGAAGGATTTCAAAGCTAGCTCAGGTTGGTTGTATGGCTGGCAAAATCGACATGGCGTGAAGGAAGTTTCGATACACGGTGAAAAGATGAGCTCCATAGGTGCCAACGAAATCAAAAAATGCACAAAAAATTTCAAAATTTTCGTCGAAAATCATGGTTTTACCCGTGAGCAAGTTTTTAATTCTGATGAATCGGGTCTGAACTATAAAGCACTCCCAAAAAAGACACTCGATTTTTGTGTGAATAGCTATGCACCTGGATGGAAAATGCAAAAGCAACGAATAACATTGATAGTTATCGCAAATTCAAGTGGTTATAGGCTCCCATTAGTTGTAGTTCATACGGCTAAACGTCCACGTTGTTACACAAAATCAAACATGAATGCTCTTCCTGTGGCTTATTATGCTCAAAAGAATGCTTGGATGGATCAAAAGACTTTTCGCGACTGGTTCATGAACAGTTTTGTTCCAAATGTTCGAAATTATTTAATGTCAGAAGGATTATCACAGAAAGCAGTTTGGGTTCTGGATAATGCCCCATCACATCCAGTTGAAGATTTAAAAAGTGATGGTGGTAATATTTTTTGTTATTTCCTGCCACCGAATTCAACTGCAGTTCTACAACCCATGGATCAATCAGTAATTGAAACTTTAAAGCGTCGATATCGGAAAAAATTTATTCAGGACCCCGTTTCGCAAGAGAATATTGATATGGCAGATTATTGGAAGAATTACAACATTAAAAACGCAATTGATAATGTAGCTGATTCATGGTCTGAGTTATCGTCGACTACATTGGAAAAATGTTGGAACAAACTATGGCCAAATACAAAATCGCCTTCGAATAACAGTGACGATGTTTCACAGGCTGATGTTGTGACTAGTACATCTTCGGCTTTGCCATTGGAAAATAGTGAAACGATCAATGAATGGTTGAATTGTGACGAAAATGATTGTGGTTATGAGCTTTTGACTGACGAACAAATAATTAATGAAGTGAATGATGAAGAAGAAAATAATGATGATTACGATGGAACAGATAACAATAATGAAAATGGTCACAATCCTACTGCTTCATTTCTAAGACAAGAAGCCAAAATTTCTGCATCAAATTTAAAGAAATTTATCGCCTGGTATGAAATGCAAGATGAAGCCGGCTTGGCTGACACGATTCGTTTGCGCCAATTTCTTCTTTTCGCAAAGAATAAAACTCAAGCCACCCTAAAGCAAAAGGCACTAACTGAATTCTTTTCAAAAACAAACTAAACTCGTAATAAAATAATGATATAATCATGTAATGCATGTAAATTTTACCGTTTGTTCATTTCTCTCAAAATTTCAGTATACTTTTCGATTCTGTACACAATCGAGAGGTTTGTTTCTGTTAACCGTCATTTTTGATTATCCGTCATAGCTGGGTTACATTGACTGACGGATAATCCAGGGAGTACTGTATTTGGATATTTTCCCCATTCATAGTGTATGACAGCAAAACCGAAAAACCAAAACATATTTAGGTGTTTTTAAATTCTGCAGTGGATTAACCTTTTAGAAGGAACAGAATTTGTTTACGTAACAGAGCTATTGAAAGATGCAAATTAGAAAAAAAAATAATAATAATTTAAATATTTGCCCTTGAAATAGCGAATTGCTATAATTCACATTTTACCCCATGGTATTTTTTTTTTATTTAACGATATTTGACTTTGCTAACGTATTTATACACATATTTTTCCGTTTTGTTAATTGTTTCTTCCTATGTAACCGGTTTAGTGCTGCCTGTGTGTTTCGTTTTGCTTTGCTGCCTTTTTCCGTTTCTGACGTTTTACGACTGCAACAAAAACTTGATCCACCAGCAGAGCCAAGTTAACTGCATTTTTGACGTTTTACTTTGTTTGCTATTTTTTTTTTTTTTTTTATTTAACTCACACATGCCACATTCCTGCTATTTGCACATTTTGCTTTACCGACATTTTTTTCTCACAAAATTTTTGCCGATCTTCTCATTTTGTTTTTTCTTTCCACCTTCATGTCTTATAGACGAACTTGCTGAACCACAAACCGATTTTCTGTGTTAAATATTTATGCTAATTCATGGGCCAAGGTTAATTTACACATCACTTTTATTAGCTGACTAACTTATTTGCATATTTCTTTTAATTCAATTTTCAATACTTATCACATTAGAGATGTTTCCTATTTGCTTTGACATTTTTGCTTTTCACTTAACGGCCACAATTCGCTGAGCTGCTTGGTGTCATTTCAAGTTTGTATATATCTTTTTTTTTTGCCAGCAACTAACAACAAATCAACAGGTGATCACTGAACTGCACACGACCACATAGCGAAGCGATGCAAAGGCAGCGACGCTGACGGCGGTGACGTCGTTTACGAACGGAACCTTGCAGCCTAAGCCCGCGCTCCGAGCCAAAGCACTAGCGCTCGCACAGCCAAAGCTGTGTGCGCAGGTATACATAACGCAAAAAAGCGCAATACGCACACACACAAACACATCTGAATGGCGTCTGGAGTGTGGCGCAGCCAGAAAATTTCCATAGATTCTTTTTTTCTAATTTTCAAATTTATTTCCACATCATTTTCAGCAGTTTTCACTATTTCTCCCTTATAACGCTTTACAATTTAATTGTTTTCAACTTTCGACGATCTCACTTCACATTTTATTCTTTACCGAAGCCATTTCTTTTTTTCACTTACCACTTTTATTATCCACTTCGTTTGCTGATAATCTATTGCATATTTCACTTCACCCACATATAATTATATTATATCTATAATAGTTGTAAGTTATAGACCTTTAATTATTGCCGGTTTTTATGAGCTTTTGATTATTTTGCAATAAACAGAAATGTAAAATATTTTTTATTTCTATTCATGCGCTTCACTTTTCTCGCGTAGTTTTAAAACACCTTCATATCACTCGCTCACTCGGTACAAACTAATCGCCGGCCAACGTTACAAACACTTGGCAAGTATTACGAGGGAATGCTTCTCACTCTGAAAATTACCAATAAAACCAGCCAGCGGCAGCAACAATAAGTTTTCTCAAACCAGTCAACCAAAACAGCAATAAGCATGCAAACTCCACACTTGTTGAACCACGCCGGCACTCACAGTTAACAATTAAACATAATTCTTAGTTAGGAGAGAGAGAGATGTGTCTCTCTCATGTGAGCGTGTACGCATATGTAAGTAAACATGTTCACGAATGTGTAGATGTTTGGGAGAGATAGGCTGCGTGCGGCTCTTGAGCAGCCGGCAATTCATTGTTTCAATCTCACTTTGTTTCGGTCAATCGTGGCGTTCTTGACTAAGATAATGATGATGATCATGATTGGAATGATGGATTGGAACTTGGTAAAAATTAATTTATTTGGGAATTGGTGTTACTTTTGGAGCAACATACAAATACAGGGTTTTCTATTAGGTGCGCAACTAAGTTCCCGCTGTTTGTCAATAGATGCCGCCAGCAGTGTGTGCTAACATAACCTAAATGTCATAAAGCAAGCTTAGACATATGGTAAATAAACTGCTTCGACACATTAGTGATTTTGTTTTGGTATCATATACTTTTGGTTTTGTGAAAGTGTCCGATTTTGTGCCGAATAATCGTCATTTGCGGGAAGTGTTGATTTTCCTCTTTCATTCGAAAAAAAACGGCGGCTGAAGCGCATCGAGAGCTACAAAAAGTTTATAGAGATGCTGTTTTAAATGAAACAACGTGCCGAGATCGGTTCCGTCGCTTCAAAGGCGGTGATTTTAATGTTGACGACCGTCCGCGTGAAGAAAGGCCAAAAACCTTCGAAGACGCTGAATTGGAGGCATTGCTCAAAGAGGATCCGTGTCAAACGCAAGAAGAGCTTGCTTCAGTATTAGGAGTTACCCGCCAATCCATTTCCAAGCGATTGCATGCTTTGGGAATGAATCTGAAACAGAGGACTTAGGCTACTTATGAGTTGAAACCAAGGGATGTTGAACGTCGTTTTTTCGCCTGTGAACAACTGCTCCAGCGGCAAAAAAGGAAGGGTTTTCTTCACCGCATCGTTAAGGGTGATGAGAAATGGATTCATTACGGCAATTCAAAGAAAAGAAGGTCATGGGGACTGCCCGGTCATGCTTCTACGTCGTCGCCTCGGCCGAATATTCCCGTTGCGAAGGTTATGCTATATATTTGGTGGGACCAAGTTGGTGTTATTTATTATGAACTGTTAAAACCAAGCGAAACGACCACTGCGGATCGGTATTGATTCAGTTGATGCGATTGAGCCGACCACTCCGCGAGAAGCGGACGCAATACGCGGAGAGGCATGAAAAAGTGATTCTACAGCATGACAACGCTCGGCCTCACGTTGCCAAACCCGTTAAAACCTACCTAGAAACACTGAATTGGGCCGTCCGATTATCACCTGTTCCGATCGATGGCTCATGGTCTAGCTGACCAGCAGTTCTATTCATATGAAGACATCAAAAAATGGCTTGATCCGTGGATAGCCACGAAAGATGAACAGTTTTACCGCGACGGTATACGAGATCTACCAGAAAGATGGGGAAAAGTAGTATCCAGGGATGGGCAATACTTTCAATTATTCACTTGTAACCATTTTTTCGGAATAAAGTGTTATTTTCATCAAAAAAACAGCGAGAACTTAGTTGCGCACCTAATAACTTTTCAAACTCTTTTTTATTCAGATACTTACTTCAAACCACAATATCAAATTATACGATAGCGAATATTAAAATTTTCTTATGTACGACTTAATCTCTTGTGAGGGTGATGTTAATTGGTCGGCAAGATCGTGCAATAAGACCCAGCTGGGCTTTTTTTCTTAACTCACAAATCTTTGGTCGCAATTGACAAATGTCCTCAGAAACAGTATAGCACGAAAAATCACAAATAATTGCTGTCACAAGATCTGCCACACCCTTGCATCACCCTATACATAATCTTACACATACATATGTATGCGCACATACACTCATGCGACGTTTTGGCGTTCGGCAATTTTTTATAGTAAAGAAAAGCCATTAGCAAAAAACAAAATCCTAAAAGTCAACAGTATTTTGCAGCCACTGGAAACTTACACATCATTATACTAGGAGGCATATCCGTCATTAGTAATCTTTTATTTTGCATCCACATATTTTTCTGCATTATAAAATAAAGCACTTGAAATTTGTCGTGTATGTAATCGAGCAATAGTTAGCGCTGGATGTTCCAAAGGCATATTTAAGCCTGACAAACATTTATCTAGTCACATATTTGCGCGATATGAAGATAAGAACTACAGCGCCACTTTTTCTTTGAAATTAGCCATAACAAAAAAATTGGTATTTTATCATTTCAAACCAATTTTTGGTAATTTTTTGATTATACGAATTTTTGCGTGGTTTTCGAACGGAATTGCAACAAAATCACACATTTTCAGAGGGGGAAAAAAACAGAATGGCACATAATTCAGACCAACCTCACTTTTTATCTTGTCAGCTTACTTTCACAAATAAATAAACATATTTACATGCATACCGATGCACGCACACATATACATATGTACGTTCCCAAAGTATATGGTATTTATTTACACGCATGTAGAGATACCGCAAGCAAATTAATAAATGCAAGATAATAAGAAATAAAACAGGCAATTCTACGAGTACACATGTTCTCATTATCATATGAAATGGGCGTACGAGTATAAATGTGAGGAGCTGAAGCTGAAGCTAAAAACTCGCAAGCTCATACAGGCTTGATTAATTACATAAAAAATACTTACATATATATTTATATAAAATACAATGTCGGTAAACTGAAGAATGCCACAACTTCAAATCTCTTTTCTCCGACAGAAGCGAATGGGACATTGTGCTAAGTGCTGAGGGGATGCTACCATGCACAGAGGATACTTACACACATAATCTATTGTTCAAGCCGCGATCAGTGAAATCGGCATGCTGACAAAACTAGAATCATCGAAATCTCGTTTATTTTTCTTACTATTTGCTGGCGATCAAGGACCTTAAGCAATGACTAGCTCGAAGTTCGTTGAATAAATTTGAAGGCGTCTACAATACTGTCGAGAGCGCAAGTTCAACCGATGTGTGGTTGTTGTTATTGTTATTTTAACAGTAATGGTAGCCCTGTCAATGTAGGGCATATCACCGGTCGTCTTCGTCTAGCTCATCTAGGGGTAGGCCCAGGAAACATGCTGTTTCTTTCAAATTGGCCCAGAGGGGAGAGGGGTGTTAGATGAGTCGGTTCTAGGGGGCATATGAAGAGGTGGTTAGTGTCGTGCGGGGTACCTTCTCATGCCGGACATGTGTTTGGAATGTCGGGGTCAATTCTGGATATGTAGGAGTTTAACCTGCTACAGTATCCAGAACGTAGTTGTGCCAGTGTTACACGAGTCTCACGGGGAAGCTGGAGCTCTTCGTCTGCAATAGGTGGTGGTTGGACTCCGATTACGGCATTCACAGGACGGGAGTTCATAAAGGTGGTGACGGTCTCCCGGTGGATGTCGTTTACTGACTATCTAAATACTGTCCGGACCAGTAGGTTGCGGTCAGCTTTGTCCTGGATTTCGTCAGCGTAGTCTAAAAGGTGTCTCCTGACGTGCCTGGGAGTCGGCTCAGGCTCAAGCAAGTGTCCGCAGGGGTGAATCCTGCGGTAACATCCAAGCAGGAACTGCTTGCTGAGCAGTTTGTTATGCTCCACTATTGGGAGCATTTGTGCCTCGTTATGCAGGTGTTGAATGTGGGACATCAGGAGGCAACCGGTCGCTGTCCGAATGGCGGTATTTTGACATGTCTGTAGCTTTATCCACTGCGTGTCACTAGTTCCAGGCAGGCGACCAGACAGGCGCAGCATAGTTCAGAATCGGCCGACCAATTGCCTTAAATGTCGAAAGCAACAGTTCTTTGTCTTTGCCCCAAGTGCTGCCGGCAAGCGATTTGAGGACCTTGTTGCGATTTTGGACTTTAGTGGCAATTGCGGTTGTGTGCGCAGAGAAGGAGAGCAAGCTGTCAAAGGTTACACCTAAAATTTCGGGGTTGTTTACCGTCGGAATTGGTGTGTCGTCGACTTTTACCTTAAGGGGCAGCTTGACCTCCTTTGTCCAGGTGATAAATAGGGTCGCCGTGATCTTAGTGGGGGAAAGTTGGAAATTCCTCGCAGTGAAAAAGCGAGAAAGGTCGGTGAGGTAGTTGTTCACTTTGGACCACAGGCCATCGATGTCATTGCCCGACCGTCATTGGTTGTTAGCCCTGTCTAGTGAACAGCATATCACCGATGTGTGGTAATGTGTGTTGATGTTATGAAAAATCAGACTGATGTAGAAAAACAAATCTAAGCGAACAACTTCTTTGCTTCGAGGTTTTACAAATTGTGCAAAAGGCTAGACTAGCCACTATTACCAAGTGTCCTGACCTGGACATCTCGTTCACTTTGGTCAATACTCGATGAAAGAATGCCGCATAATTTTCATGAGGCTCTCAAAAGCGTTTTTCACATGAATACTGAAGGAATGATTAGGATGGTTGTTGTTGTTGTTGATCGACTTTGTTCATTTGAAATATCACCTTTCTTCCGGTCTTTACTCCAGTTAACCGTTGCGCAGACATCCAGATGGACGGATAGACAAATTTTAATTAAAAGGGAAAATTTTCCAAATCATGTTTGTTATTCAACGCAATATGTGCACCTAGATTGAGCAGAGTCGTTGAAGTAATACCGGAATGTGGAGTTTAAAAATAAATTTATTTGCGCGCAATTTGGTACATATTTACATATAGTCATTATTGGCACTTTTTCAATGTTTCATCTGAGATCTGAATCGCTTGGATGCACAAGGCAAGTTTTCAGCATATTATTGTGGTCATCGTTTTTTTAATGGAAAGCTCCAGAGCATACTAAGTATTATGAGGTTTTGCTTTGGTACACATTATGGAGATATCAGCCCGAGCTTGAAACTACCCACAACCTGGCGTCCTTCTGGACAAGAAGAAGGTTTCTGCGGAGCCAAGTCTGTAATTGTCTTGGTATGCCTATTAACAAAACACATGAATTGTATAGTATAGTCAGTATCGAGAAACGCTTTTGCAATGTCATAAATTATTACTTTTTTGCAGTCACAATACTTAAATATCTCTTTAGAGCTTTTTACGGTGCGTAGGGATTTCCAATAACATAGCTTTTCTGATGTGCTCTCAGAATTTATAATATAATTTTACGGTGGCTCTCAACTGTCAATCAAGAAACAGCCCATTACAAACATGGCTCCTTGTCAACAGTTTGTGCCGTAGTTTTCAAAATAGTTTCCACACAAAAATTTTTTGGTTTATGATGGGAAGTAGGTAATCCTTTTCGGCTTGCTTCAGATTTTATTGATGGTTGTTATTAACTTTAATTAAAAACTAAAAAAAAATCAGATTAAAAAAAAAATGGATGTGGAAGTAAAAATATATTTTTTTTTACTTAGCATTTAAATCGAATATCTCGAAAGCGGTTAAGTTTTGGACATCATCTCGTATAACCAAGGTAACCAGAAATAACCTATTTAATAATGCTCTTAATTATCTAGGACATCTTTCTGGGTAACACCGTATAAAATGTCTAGAACTCCAACAAGTAGTTATGAATTTGTTATTGTTATAGAGACGCCAAATACTTTTATTTCGATAGAAAAGAATAATTTGGGCATATACGACTTAAAGGCAAATTTTAGAGATCAATAAAAAGTGATGTATCTAAATTACATTACCTAAAATACAGCGCAATCAGGTGTCCCGATTGCAAGTCCTTCCGAATCATCAAGTACTCAAATGAACGCGGGAGTACTGTATACATATACATACATATAAGTACGAGAATTGTTTGTGTAGCACTAATTATTTATTTATTTACAGACGTGGAATAATAATACATTTATTCTTACACGTAGAAAAGGAGCACTGGCTGCCAGGACCTTCGGCTCGCTGATGTAGAAGTAACAGATAGTTAGCTTAAAGGTCTTACATGTAGAAGAAGACCAGAAAACTTAATTAATTAAGACTATGGTAAAAATATAGTAATTATGTTAGAGGAGCAAACATCAAATCAATTTTTTCAATCCTGATTTAATTAGAAATTCTGACATTTTTGATATATTTTCTGAGGAAGTAGTTCTTAACAGTGTAGAAGGTCTTTGATTTCGGAAGGTACTTTTCCTGATTTGTTCAAAATGTGGGCAGTCGTCGAGTAGGTGGCAGACCGTTAGAGATGGTGAGTGACAGTGTTGGCAGCATGGAGGGCTGGAACCATTGAAAACGTATGAATGTGTGGCGATTGTGTGCCCTAGACGAAGGCGGACAAATGATTTGAAATCGTTGCAACGGCAATTTAGTGGGTAGTTTGGTTTTATCCTGTTTGGATTATTTACGATATAATGATGGGAAGAGGATCCCCAATTGACCATTTGTGTATTATAGTGCCTCTGATATATAAATTTGTATACGTCTTTTTTCGAAATATAGTTGAAGGTTATTAGTGGTTCTTTCCCAGCGAGTTTAGCTCGTTCGTCCGCTAGGTTGTTCCCTCTTATGCCTGCATGGCCTGGAATCCACATAAGTTTTATGCGGTCGCTATTTTTTAATAATTTGCTCCGGACACAGGAGATGATATGCGTCTTGTTCATTGTGTTCATTATCGAGTAAATGACTGATTTGCTATGCGTGCAAATTAGTGCTTTCAATAAAGAGTTTTCAGCGAAGGTAATACCATGAAGGATCGCTGCAGCTACGGCTGTATAAACGGAGGCATAGCTAGGGAGGATGCCGGCCGTGATTGTTTCTCCTTTCGAGTTGACAACTGCAAACGAGGTGTTAGTATCAGTTTTTGACCCATCAGTGAAAATTCAGCTCCATTCGAGAAGTAGAGGAGTTGTGACTTCTGTAAAAAGACGTTGGTAAACTGTAGCATTAGTTTGATTTTTACCATATTTCGCTAGGTTTAATATAAAATTAGGCTCTTTCATCAACCATGGGGGAAACAGTACATTTTGGCGAACTGAAGCGGAAGTTATACCAATCTCTCTGGCGTAATCGATGCACAGTGCAATTGTCGATTTGCGACGTGGGGTCTTACTTCTTTGAAGCTCGCCTGCCACTGCTTCATATAAAGCGCTGTTGTAGCAAAGAAATAGCTTAGGTATAAGTTTCTTCGTATTCGTCGTGAATCTCTCTTCAATTGTGGGGAGGCCGGCTGCCGTCAGTATAAATTTTGTTGGGGATTTAGGCATAGCACGGATGCTTCTGCTTACAGCCGTGTGGTAAGTTGAGTAAATAAGTTTTATGTTGCTTTTCGCACAGTTACCATAAATGGGAAGGCCGTAGTCTATCTTCGATAATTTGAGTGCCCAGGTTACATTTATTAGCGTTGAAGAGTTAATTAAGCAGTGCTTAGACGACAAATATTTGATAATATTAAGCCTAGCAGCCAGTAGTTTCCTTAAATATGTACAATGTTCTTTGAAAGTTAATTTTTTATCAAAAATTATACCCAAAAACTTTAAGTTAACACTATTTACAATTTGCATGTTATTATAACTTAAACTAAAGTAATTATATTTATGTTTCCGACAAATATGAAAGTTTTTGTTCTTATTAATAGATACTTTGGCACCCGATGATTCGGACCAAGTGTTTAAGTCAGATAGTATATTAATGAAATCTTGTTTGACGATGTTTAGGTCATTAATTTGAAAACACAATAGTAAATCGTCAACATAGAATATGCAAGAAACATTTTCATATTTTATGATAATTTGGCTAATTTCATTGACAGCAGTTATAAACCGCTCAACTGAATAGGTTTGACTTCTTATCATAATATCTTCATAACGATATAAACCAAATAAATTTTGTTAAGTAAAACAATCAATTATTTATAAAATACAAACGTTTTTTTTTTATTTTGGTTTTTATATATTTTTTATTATATTTTCAAAAGCATAGCTGAGAATCTACATTATTTTTGGCTCAAGTGAATAAATTTGACCAACAAAACTATAAAAAAAATTTATTCACAGCAATATTTCATGGCACTTGGTTACCTAAATAATAAAATATACTATTTCTGCATTGTTTAATATTTGGTATGACCACCTTTATTCTTAATTATTTCACTCAGTGAAATAGTTGACCAGGCTTTTTTAATCGCTTCAACCAGGGTCGCCGAGTCTTGAAAGTGTCTTCCCCCTTCATACACTTTGCTGGATAAAAGTCCCCAAATGTTCTCGATAATATTTATGTCTGGGGAGTATGGCGGCCACTCGAGCAAGTTGACATTCTGGTCCTTAATTCACTGTTTTGTAACCCGGGCTGTATGGATGGGGGCGTTTTCTTGTTGGTACGTCCATTGAATAGGTCCAAAAATTTCGGAAAACTGGGGAAAAGCCTTTTGGAGCACAGTCTTGTAGACATTTGCATTCATCTTTGATGAAACAAACTGCATGAAACAACTGCAGTTCCATAAAACGATATGGCTCCCCGAACCATTACGGCTCCTGTACAGAAGTGATGACGATTCAAAAAGCATTTCTCTTTTCGCATATCGTGAAAATAATAGTTGTAGCCATCCGGTCCGTCGAGATTGAACTTTTTTTCGTCGGAGAAGACCACAGCCTTCCACTCCTTGTTCCACGTGATGTGATCCCGCGCAAATCGAAGTCGCGCTTCCTTCCGTGCATCATTGAGAGGAGGTTTTTTTTTATTTTTAATCTCTTTAAGTGTTTAGCTTTCGAAATAACTCGTTTTACCGTTGCCTAACTAGCATTTACACCGCATTCATCCCTGATTTTACTGGCAGCTAGGTGGGAATTCGAAGCAGTTCGAAGGATTAGTCGCCTCTCTGATGCCGTTGTAGCATATTTTTTTCCTCTTTTCATATTTTCCCGTAATCGGCTTCATTACGAGGAAAATTGCTTACCACGTTTTGGCTTCGACCAATCACCTTTTTCAAAATCGGTTAAAGATTTTCCCCGACCCATATTAAAAAAAATGGTAGCAGTTACTTTAAATTTAAGTAGACCAAAGAAATTATAAGTTTTCAATCACGCTGTCAATCGAAAAGTGAAGCCATAGTTGTCAAACCTAATCAGATGAGCCAAAAATAGACCACACATTTAGCGAATTTCACGATGAAACCAAAATTCTGATTTACCGTTGCATAGAACCCGTTACATTTTTTCGTCATGCTATGAGTAAACAAATGAATGCTCAAAACAAAAAAGAAAGAAGGGAAAAATGCCATAGGAACAAAGAGAGAAGAAAAAATAGAAGAAATAATTTTTAAACCTATTCAGTTGAGCGGCACTGTATATATATACCATATCGCGCAGCCCTTAATTAATTTCCCATTTCCCCATCAGTGTGTGAAACACGCGTATGCCCATATATTCGCATACTTATACTAATTGACAGCTTATCTTACACTACCTTAATCCCCATTGCAATTAGTATTATATATTTTTCTGTTTTCAGATTTTAATACTCACCCATAAATCTGATGCGAAATTCATCATATCCCAGTAATTGAATAGGTTGAGCCTCGTTTGGCTGTTCACAAATGATTTCATAGTCGCAAGGCTCATGCCATTCCATTTTTAATTGTTGCTTTTTCTTGTTTTTTTTTTTTTGTTATTGGAACTCGAGGTTTTTTTAATATAGGCTATTTATGTATTTGATATTTTCTAACGAACCAGAAGCTATATGCGTATTTATTTACAAACAATTTTGAATATAAAATAATTAATTTATCGCCTAAAATTCGACCGAAAAGGTAATTAAAACAAGCACTGACTCTCACTTAATTTATTTTCTGTAAATATTAACGATTCTGGTATAGTACAATTTTAGGCGGATCTTTCATGCATTCGACAACTGCGACGCGTGTTTATTAATACAATTTCACTTTTCTTAAAAAAGGCCTTCCAATAAACACAAAAACTATTTTGAACATTTTCACTGCACACTTACACTGCGCTTTGCAAGCTTTCAGGCGCTATAGCAAACACACCAAACATTTTCACCGTTACTCTTTGCGAATTATGACAAGGCACTTAATTGAAATAAAATTAAGCACTCAGCATATTTTGATACTGCTTAGTGCAACGGTTTTTAGCTCCAACTAAAATACAAGCTTACTTGTCTTTATCCTCCAATTACTGTATATGTAGCAACCCCTGCTGTGTTTTTATGCGCACATCATATTTTCACATTTTCACATTTCCACATTTTCCCATTTTCTCATTCCAAATCACTTGCTTATTATTTTCTTTTTTTCTACTTTTCTTATTGATGTCCTAAATTCATGGTTTCAGGTTATTAGACATTTCGATTAGCAAGCAACAACACTTCATGCTCTGTGCGCAATTAATGAGGCATACTTTTGTGCGATACAGCTTGTTGCTTGCCACTTAAGCAGCAAAGTTCGCAGACTAAAATTACGGTATTTAATGTAAATAACTTAAATTGCTGTTCACATAATTTTTTTTTTTTTAATTTATTATTAAAAATTCATTTAGTCCGCTCGAAGTATACTTTTGTTAAGTGCTTCGCTTTACTGTCTTTCAATTTCATTTGCTTTGGTCTATTTTTAGGCGTAGTTACAGCCACTTCACGATGTAGCGCAATGCGTCGCTTCATTTCCATTCTTATTGTAGGCTAGTTAGTCGACGTTTATTTTATATGAAATTTAATAAAACACATTTTTGCATTTAGCATTTGCCTTTTATCGACACAAGTAAAATTCAGACTTATAGATTGCGCTATAAATGCACAATAGCACTCGATGAGCCACTTGGTAATGAGAAGCAGATTAAAGCCTTAGCTGAGAGTCTTGGAGGATCATTAAGTGATGGGAAGAAAGCTGGAACTTATATAGGGTATTTGAATAGGGGTAATACAATTTTGTATTTAAACACAAATACACTCCTAAATTTGTTTATGTTTTGTCAATATCAGCAGAAAAGTTTTGTAAATTATTAAATATTTCTAAAAATTAAAAATTCAGAGATCGGTGGGACTAACTTCAAGTCGGTTATTCGTCGGTTGTAATATACTTTCAACAAGAAAGGCTACATATGCTATATGAACAAATTCAACACTTTTTTTATTTACCTTAATTTATTTTAATTTAATTTAATTTTATTATATTTAAACTTAGTTTTCTCTGATTCATTTATTTTGTTTAATTTTTCGTAATTTTTCTCAGTTTATTTTAGTTAATTTTTTCTCATTTTTTAATTCTTTTTTTGAGTTCTTTTATTTCATTCTATTATATTAAATTTTAATATCTTTGATTCTATTTCATTTAATCTTTTAATATTTGTATTTAATTATTCTATTCTATTCTATTCTATTCTATTCTATTCTATTCTATTCTATTCTATTCTATTCTATTCTATTCTATTCTATTCTATTCTATTCTATTCTATTCTATTCTATTCTATTCTATTCTATTCTATTCTATTCTATTCTATTCTATTCTATTCTATTCTATTCTATTCTATTCTATTCTATTCTATTCTATTCTATTCTATTCTATTCTATTCTATTCTATTCTATTCTATTCTATTCTATTCTATTCTATTCTATTCTATTCTATTCTATTCTATTCTATTCTATTCTATTCTATTCTATTCTATTCTATTCTATTCTATTCTATTCTATTCTATTCTATTCTATTCTATTCTATTCTATTCTATTCTATTCTATTCTATTCTATTCTATTCTATTCTATTCTATTCTATTCTATTCTATTCTATTCTATTCTATTCTATTCTATTCTATTCTATTCTATTCTATTCTATTCTATTCTATTCTATTCTATTCTATTCTATTCTATTCTATTCTATTCTATTCTATTCTATTCTATTCTATTCTATTCTATTCTATTCTATTCTATTCTATTCTATTCTATTCTATTCTATTCTATTCTATTCTATTCTATTCTATTCTATTCTATTCTATTCTATTCTATTCTATTCTATTCTATTCTATTCTATTCTATTCTATTCTATTCTATTCTATTCTATTCTATTCTATTCTATTCTATTCTATTCTATTCTATTCTATTCTATTCTATTCTATTCTATTCTATTCTATTCTATTCTATTCTATTCTATTCTATTCTATTCTATTCTATTCTATTCTATTCTATTCTATTCTATTCTATTCTATTCTATTCTATTCTATTCTATTCTATTCTATTCTATTCTATTTTTAGTTTTATTCATTTTGTCTTACTATATTTAAATAATTTGTCTTACTATATTTAATAATAGACCGCAAGTTGGGTCCGTTGTGTTGCCCTAGAGCTCATTATATTAAATGATTTCCCCACCTAACCGAGATTTTTATTATAGATTTTATTAATTCGTTTCGAGAATTTAATGAGAGATTCGATTTTCAGGTCCGAGAGTACTGAAAGATTGTCAATTGTTGGAGAGCCTAGAAGAGCGAGTCGACTTCTGGCTAGGCCGGGACAACTGCACAGCAAATACCTGCTCGATACTTCCTCATCTTCGTCGTCGCAGTATCTGCACAGGTCGTTTTGAGGAACCCCGAGCCGGCGTGCGTGGTTGGAACACACTACAGTAGTCGGGTAATCTAAATGATAGATTGATGTGAGGGGAATTGGAAAAGATGCCAAATCCCACTTTGCCGTCTTGTTTTGAACCATCTGTATATATAATCAGAGGGCCATCGATTTCGGTAAGATTTGTCTTCCATTCTTCCCTGGTTGGGAGTGAACAGGAGAATAGCATGGGTGGTGATGAAAGACTTACATGATAGTCTATGTCGGAAGAGATAACAGTGTTCCTGTTCAGTATGGCCAAGATACTTTTTCCATTTCGAAGTGGCGTTCATGCGTGTCGCTGCTTTCGCTGCAATCGCTTTGCCAGCCTGATCGATATGGAACAAGTGAAGCAACGTATTTAGAGCCTTAGTAGGTGTTGTACTTAGGCATCCTGTTATCAGGAGGCAGGCTGTTCTTTGGACTCGATCAATTGTGGCTACTCTGCACCGTTTTTCGAGTGCTGTCCACCATGCAACCACACCGTAGAAGAGTATCGGTTTGATGATCGAGGTATATATCCAATAAATGATCCGAGGTGAACGACCCCAGGTTTTGCCTATAGCTTTCTTACAAGTATAAAGAGCTATGGAAGCTTTTTTACATCTGTTTTCAATGTTCAATTTCCAACTCAACTTCCTATCTACAATAACTCCTAGATATTTAGCTGAATCTGATAGAAGGAATGATTCCCTTTTAAAGTTATTGTTTGCAGTGGAGGAGATTGTTGTTTAGTCCGCATTCGGTGCACCATTTTGACAGAATATTGATTGAGCGTTGCGTGAGCTCAGTGAGGGTATTCAGGTGTTTGCCTGACACGCAGAGGGCAATATCATCTGCATAGGCTACAACCTTGCAGCCTGCTTTTTCGAGATTTCGAAGAAAACTGTTTACAGCGAAATTCCAGAGAAGGATAGAGTAATTGATACCCAATTTTCCAATTTCCGACAAAATAGCCATTATTAAAAGCACCTTCTATGTCCATAAATGCGACAAGAGAGTACTCCTTATTGTGAAGGGAAGTTTCCACTGTTTGCACCAGTGAGTTAAGTGCCGTTTCAGTCGATTTCCCTTTAGTGTAGGCGTGTTGTGCCTCAGAGATCAACTTAGTATCAAGTTGGGTTTTGATTTGCTCATCTAAGACTTTTTCAAAAGCCTTTAAGCAAAAAGAGGTTAGGCTAATGGAAATCGTTTGGTTTCCCCGTTTTCGGAATGAATACTACCTTCGATTTCTGTCTAATTAATTTAATTATTTTACTTAATTAAAAAAAGATCTGCAACAGTATGCTGTATGTGCCTTAAAAAGGTTGATACAGTTAATAATGACGCCAATATCTTTGGACTAAAAAACTGGAGGATGCCTGCAAAAGATCGAGAAGCTATTGAGGGAGGCCTAGGTTCAACCCAGACCGTCACGCTAACAATGATGATGAAAATTTAATTATAAAACAAAAAGTTAGTTTTCATTTTCACTCATATTTTGTTTTTTATTTTATATTCTTTTTAATAGCTTTTATAAGGTTTTTATTTTGATTTATTTCATCTTTTATCTAAAATTAATTTTTTTTATTTTACTTCATTCATTATTTAATTTTTTTATTTAATTAAAAAAATTGTATGAGGTATTTTATGATTATTTTATTATGTGTAATTTTATTTTATTTTTATTTCTGAATTAATAATTAACCGAGTTTATTCACTTTGCATAAGAAGGTTTTCATAAGTTTTTGAACAGTTTTTAAGCATTTGTAAATATTTCTATAATTTACTTAATATATGTAAGGATTTTAGAATTTCATTACAGAACTTTTATTTCCTACTGCATGAAATTTTTTTTGATAATTTTTTGTTTTTTAGACTTAGAGAATCAAACGAGTGCTCACATTTACAGTTTTTTTATATTTTACATCAAATATTTTAGTTTTTAGTCCACTCGTACATACGAATTTATATAATTCTGCTATGCACTTATTCACATGTACGTACCTATACCATATATTTACTTTTACACTACACTTTTGTTTAGCATGAATTAAAACCCTGCATCAAAGTCACATTCTACAGTTAGAAGATTCTTCCAAATAACTCGTGCTCCGTAAACACCTCGCGCATTAGCAGTAAACGCCTCTCGACTGATTAGAGATGCTCCAACTACCCGACTACTAACTACAACTCTTCGTTAGCAGAGATGCAAAAGCACATAATCTAGTTAACAATTATTTGTGCTCGGTTTTCACTGCTCTTCACTTATGTTTTTTTATTCTCATCTTCTTTCATATTAGTTTTTTTTCATTTGCGTGAGTTCCATCAACCCAAGACGTCACTTCTGTCACTTAAACAGTTAATTATGCCAATATTGAAAGTTTAGCGCCAAGTGGAGTTGGCCAATTAATGTAATAACATAATTATTCACTGCACATCGGGCCCCGTTTGTTTGCTACTGCTAAACTAACTCTTACGATTCTGCAGCCTCTCCAAAATCCACTTTACTTACACAAACTGTCACTCCCTCTCTTTCTTTTTCTGTAAAAGACTCTGCTTCATCGGGTGCTTAACAAATTCCGCACTCCCAGTTGTCTAGTCCGCAACCAATTTCAGTGCTTACTGTTTGTGCGTTTGCTTGTAGAACTTGCAATTAAAATAATTTCACTCTTTGAATTGTTGTTTTGCTGTTTTTTGTTATAGTTCTTCCGCTACCTTTACATATATATATGTATATATAATTGGCGCGTACACCCTTTTTGGGTGTCTGGCCGAGATCCTCCTCCGAATTGTGGTGTGCTTCTATCTTGATTTTGTTCCACAAATGGAGGGACCTACAGTTTCAAGCCGACTCCGAGCGGCAGATATTTTTTATGAGGAGCTTTTTCATGGCAGAAATACACTCGAAGGTTTGCCACTACCTGCCGAGGGGCGACCGCTATTAGAAAAATGTTTTTCTAAATTTTGGTGTTTCACAGAGATTCGAACCTACGTTCTCTCTGTGAAATACGAATGGTAGTCACGCACCAACCCATTCGGCTACGGCTTTACTTACTGTAATAATCTCTTAAACGAACATGAGTGCTTAGAAGCAGAAAAATGCCGCTATATTTCATAGAGCAGCAGCTTTGCTTGCGTTTCGGTATCTTATCGCTAAATTTGTGAATTTTATATTCGTGTTACGTACTTACGTATGTATGTAGATTTAAATAGGAAATTCACATAAAGGGTGCTCCACATTTAATGCTATCTGCGTTTTTGGTATTTGTGCATATAATTTTTTTAACGCATACACTAAAAAACTAAATGCATACAAGAGTTCAATATATTTATTTACTATTTTGCATAAGAAAGGTGTGCCATTACAAAGAATCTTAGTATATGTATACTTGGCCGGGTCGATTTGTGGGGAGGCAAAATAATGGCCCATTGCTCTGTGAAAATCGTATTCTAGGGATCAAAATAAGAAACTTTGCCGAAGGAACTATACCTCTAAAACGATTTCTGATGTCCCCCAATTTGGGTCGAACTTTTTAGTTTCTTTTCTCATGTAAAGGCCAAAAATGGCGACATTTTGAAATGATTGTATGGGGAACCCCCAGGGGAGTTCCAGGGGGTGTGCGACTGGCATGGGTGGATCGGCCGTCCAAAGTTAGTGGGGGTCGGTCATACATTTGGACTCGATTGGAGCACTCTAAATGGGTCAAAGTGGGATTTTTCGTTCGACCCAAATTGGGGGACATCAGAATTCGTTTTAGAGGTATGGTTCCTTCGACAAAGTTTCTTATTTTGATCCCTAGAATACGATTTTCACAGAGCAATGAGCGATTTTTAAATCGACCCGCCCTAATGCATACGGGTATGTTGTTGGGTGAACAACAAAAATATTTAGTAATAATAGAAAATATTCATTTAAAATCAGAAATCAAAAAAATTAAGAATAAAAAATAGAATAAGGTCAATTCGGACAGTTGCAATATTTTATTAAGCGATAGAAATATTTATAAAAACATCCAAAATGAGAAGTTCGTACAGGTTATAAGCAAATGTTTGCGCAAGTTGTAAATTTCTGATGGAAAGCTTAGATTTAATAAAACAATTTAGTTTAACAGCCTTATTTAGTTTAAGCGAAGAGAAGAGAAAAGAAGGAAGGCAGTTATGAGAGATGTGTATTGTGTTAACAGTTTACCTGATCTGGCTGACACTTATGACCCTGAGGCCATCCGTATCTTTTAAGGTCATCCGTATCTTTTAGTCTCATACCACGCAGGACAGAGACAGAGAAGGTACCTGACAGAATCATTCATGTAGCTTCTGCAATAGTTGAAATGAGATATGTTCAATCATTGAGCACGCCTGTCTAGGAGGCAGTGGCCTGTGATCAAAGCCACTAAGAAACGTTTTTCCTTGACCGATTAAGTAGCGCCGTGGAGCGGCTGACGTCCCATTTTGGCCAAATTATTTTTGTAGCATTACATGTCAGACTTCCAACCTCTTTTGTGTTGGCTGAAGTAACAAGGTTAACATTCTTTCAGCACGCATTTGTAGGTTAAGATGGGTATACCTAAAATCTACAGCCCAAGAGGGAGGCGAGTGGTAGTGCCCTATTTCGCTACTTTGTCTGCCTTACAACTCCCTGGTATGTCACTAGGCCCAGGTACTCGTATTCATACCAAAAGGATGCGGAAATATTCCACAATCTCTTTAAGAGATTTCCAGCATTTGCGAGGTACTATTGAATTAGGGATAACCTTATCAAGAGATTTAATCTCCGCTTGTCTATCAGAATAACAGTTGCCTAATAGCTACCTCATTAAGGCTGCTAAGTCCGGTGAGAATCAAGAGTACAAGATTGCGCCTTCCAAATTCTCTGCGATGTCATCGCTTACAAGTATTCAAACAAAAGGAAAGGAAATTACTTGTTTGTGAAGAGAAAGAGTAAGCAGAGGCAGTAGAAGTACTTTCTTGCCACGGCGTATCGGCATACAAAATACACTTAGAGGTGAATGAATTTGAATTTGAAAAGGTCGAGCCAAGGAGCACCAGGAGATCTGGTGGCTCCTAAAACACTAAGGCTAAAGAGCCCATTCTATTTAAAGCTCTGGAAAGGGGGTAGATAGTCAAGGAGGGAAGGAGAAAAGTATCAGAGAAAGAGATAGGAAAGAATAGAGACAGAGATAGAGATAGTTAGTACTGTGAGAATTTTCCAGATTCTTTGGCAAGTCTGTAAATATCCTCCAGTTTTAGAGAACGAATATTGCTCATTCTCATGACATCGGAACCCAATACTCGTAGCCTTGCTCTAGCAAAGGCAGGACACTCACAGAGAAAGTGCTCAGTGCTATCCGCCTCCTCCAAGCATGACAGGCATACCGGGTTCTCGATGATTCCAATGGTGGTCACTTAGAGGTAGTTTTATAATTCGTGTTTTGACAATTTAAAACGCGGCCCTTCATTTTCAATAATTGGTTTAATTTAAATGTCATAAATCTGTAAGTCACAATATTTACAAATAATTTACTGAATATTTATAGCAAGTAATTCTCTTCCTTTTTTTTGTTTGTTTTGCTTGTTTGTTTTGTTTACATCAAGTTATCCCTTGATCAGCCGTTTTTCAAAATCTCAAAAAATAACGCTGCGGTTTTCGGAAGGTGCCACCTTTAGTTTCTGCATACCGTGGCGCAGAAAACTATAACATCTGGAATACTTTCAATGGAGTTCTAGCTTAAGCGAAATATATTGATTTGATTAGTATAAGTAGAAGCCGGGGATTTCAGAATAGTGGAAGATTAGTAAACTTTTTATATATTTGAGTTCTCACGCAATCCAAGCTTCACACAAGTGTGGTGTGTTAAAAAAAATATAATATGTTTTGATTTTGAAAGAGAGAAAGACGCTCGTGAAGAGTGACTTTTATGGCATAAGACTCTAGTGACTCTTAGAACATTATGAACAAGATTACACACCGCGTAGCTTTCCTATTTATATTTGCATAAGCCATTTGAGAAGTGGCGGCAATTTGATGCATACTTCTAACAGAGGAGAATATTAAGCACAACTCTCTTAGACAGCACTAATGAAACGCGTTTTATTTACAGTACAGCTCTCCTGGTCCACTGCGGACATGAATCACCAAGCAATAGAAATAGTGTTTTCTAACAGCGTTCGGTTTTATGGCAATACTAAGGTAGTCCCGTGATATCGGTAGGTTTCTAATGAAATCCCAGGAGCGCGAGATTTGTCCCGAGACATAACTTTTCTTAAGTTCAGTAAAAGTACTCATCTCTTTATTTGATAAGTTTTTTCTTGTTTTACTTATTTTATGTATTTTATTTAACCAGTCGACGAAAATAGCTTCCTCGCAAAAAAACATATGTTTCCTCATGTGAGTTTAATCGACGCACGACAATAGCCAATTTAACTTTTCGAGTAAAATTCACTGAAAATATTTTTATTCAACGAAAATGCAGAATTTTCAGATAGTCAAGGAATTTGATTAATTTCTGGCCATTCATTCAGATACAAATTTGAAAAGATTGTAGGGCCTCGTTTTCGACGCAATAAAGGTTTAATTCAGTCATTCAATAAGTCGTACGTTCATGTTTTTTTACAAAAAGTAGCAGAATTTTCAGATATTGGAAATTAAGATAAATAAATGTTGAATATTATTTAGCTGTAGTCGAGCTCATCTTGGTGTGGTATGTCTGTGATGAATCGAAAGAGAGGATAGAAAAGCAATGCTTGTGAATACATAAGCGTATTTTTTTTATTATATGTCTTTGCAGATGTAAAGAGTATCTGGTCTATATACTCCAGATCATGCAATGTTCAAGCTTTTCTCCATGTGAGAAGCCTTCCACGTGTAGTTCTAAAGCGCACAACTCCTAATATGATAAGAAGATGAAGAAGAAGAAAAACTTCCTATCAAGAGAACTGTGTGGATTTGAAGTCACTTTCTTTTACTTTGCAGCCAAATGATGATTAAATATGGTTTCTTAATATGTCACGATCCCAGCGCACCGCTTAAAATTAGTTTTTCTTAAATGAATGAAGTTTGAAGGATGAAATCCGAGGAGGTGACAGAGTGCATAATATTATTTAATATATATTTTTTCAAAAATATCTAGTAAACATTTTTCAAGGATATTCAAGGATAAAGGTTTGAAAGTATGGAAGAAAGCAGGGATTTGTTTTTTTAATTTGCAGAGAATTTTCTATTCTATATATGATAATATTACTATTCTACATTGAATTTATGAAGTACATTTTTTAAATTTAGCGCAAGCTTCAAATGTCAAAGTCCTCTTAAAAAAAAAATGTGAGCCGTCATGGGACGCCTGGCAGATGTGAAACACCGTGTGTGTACAAGTAATATGCAAAAAAGATAATATTATTACAGGAATTAAATATAGCCTAATGAAAAAATGAAGTATTACGAATTTCTTACAGAAAATGGTAACTTTATTTAATAAACATTTATTTACATGTGATATCAAAATTCGATATTAATATCAAGCCACAATTTAAATATTTTCATCTGTGACTTCAGTAATAATTATATTCGATGTTTCCTCTGCCGGTATTACTGTGACGATTGGTCGATGATAACTAAAGTACGTTACAAAAGTATTGGATGAAATATTATCAAGATATCTCAGAAATACAACATCTATTGTTGTTCCATATTTGGTAGTAGATTCTCTTGGATTGTTGTTGATTTGCAATTGAAATTCTTATTGAAGTGTGCTTTGAGTGATGGATTTTTTTAATTTTCAGGTGGCGCAAAAGGAATCTTCCAGTTTTGTATTTGAAAATTATTAAATAAAATTAGAAAAAAAATTAAATAAAAAAATTACTTTGAGTGCTGAAATTTTTTGAATTTTCAGGTGGCGCAAAATTAATCATCCAGTTTTGTATTTTAAAATTATTAAATAAAATTAAAAAAAAAAAATTAAATAAAAAAATGGCTTTGTGTGATGAAATTTTTTGAATTTTCAGGTGGCGCAAATTTAATCATCCAGATTTGTTTTTGAAAATTATTAAATAAAATAAAAAAATATTAAATAAAAAAATGATTTTGAGTGATGGAATTTTTGAATTTTCAGGCGGCGCAAAATTAATCATCCAGATTTGTATTGTATTGTATTTATATTGAGGGATGACTTTTGACCTTTACTCCCGCCATTGCTTGTCTGTTTTTATACAGCAGCTCTACACTTCACAAATTTCAATTATGATTGACGTACTGCACTATTTGTAAAAAATATAAATAATCCGATAGCACGATTAATTTTGTGTCACCTTGTATGATAATCAAAATGTGTCTTCCTCCGAAGGCTTAAACTTTTTACTCAATTTCAACTTTTACTCATTACGAGCTGGCATATCTCGAATTTGCTATTAAATAAGTTTGCACTTTTCATTTCGAATTAATAAAGCAATAAATTTGGCATTGCGAAATAGTTCCACTTGGTTTAAATAATTGAGTAATGAAACTTCTTTCTGCTGTGGCTCTGCTTTCTGTGACCTTTTGATATTTTTCAACTCAAACACTGACCTTCGTCATTTCTTCGCACAGAGAGCGCGCCCCAAACGTGCCCACTGTAGCCAGCCTTCCAGTTTCCCATGAATTCTCTGTAATCGAATTCCTATTATCTACATAGCAAATTACCGAACACATTCAAAAAAACATAACGCACCAACTAAGCACTCACGAGCATCCAACTTGCCGCTCTTTAGCAACTCTACATTTGTCTCTCTAACATGGCACACATACTAACACACTTTAACCCACATCATTTGTGAGTTGTTCCTTTGAAATTGGCTTAGCACTTCTCATACTACTACACATAAATACTACTACACACGGCAAGCGTCGCCACGCCAACGATTCGGTTTACAATGATGTTTCACATAAAAAATCCTGACCTCAGAGAGAAAAACGAATATCTCCGTTTTTTTCATGGGTTTAGAACTATTTTGGTTTCTGTGACACGGTGTAAGTATCTAAACAGCAGTATGAAGAGAAAACTGTCATTTGGCTATACATTATATTGATGATACTAAAATGTTTTCCAAAAGAAGGATTTAAAATTTTAGATTCTTTCAATTCTCCCTACTTTTATTCAAAATGCGGCTCTTAGTTATTTTATGAGAAAAATTAAAGCATTTAAATGTCCACTATGAGCGTGTCTGCAGGTAAATCCACGAAACAGGCGATTCATGAATGCCCAATTGTTGAGAACGCCGGGATATCGTTGTTGATGGTTGTTCAGCAACACTTTGCGCTACAACAGCAATATTCTCAACATCAGCCTTTGAATTATCAAATCATTCGGAAGTTTATTTCCACCAAAAAATCACGAATTTTGCGATGTGTTGTTCTTAAATATCGGTAATTTTCATAATAAGTTTCAATAGTTGTAGCGCATTGTTCTATCGTAAAATTGTACGTCTGCTTGCTTAACAAATGTCAAAGAGGACAAGAAAAAAATAACCGACTAGGAATTATTTACCACTGCCATCTAGGCATCCCTTTTGAAAGACCCTCAACCTTTGATGCAACATTATTATCAAATACTTCCAGCCATAGCTTCTTACATTCCTTATTATTCAAATATCGATTGTAATGTTATAAAAAAATATAGTAACCCTATTGCATTACCCTTTGCATACACATTTGTTTGCTTAATGCGTAATCAGTTGCAAAGGTATTTCATTTCGACTATCACGAATACTATGCCCCACCTTTTGCTGAACTATTTATTGCGCTTCGTTTTGTTGTTTTTAATATTGCGTTTAATTTTCGAGTTTTGCCATAAATTTAAGAAATAAAATTAACCTCCATTTCAAATATTTTTGTGTGGATGATTTGTCATAACAAACCTCCAACCTGCTGCTCAGCCATTTATGACTAATCATTTGACAATTTGCTTATCCGTGGCGGTGTCAAGAAGAACAGTGGTTATAAACAGGCAAGGAGATAGTAAATTTTTTTTTAAGGAAACTGTTCAATAATTTGTTTTTGCGGGCCACCTTGTAATATTATAGGCTAAATAATTTTGAAAGAACAAAAAATTGTTTTAAATAAAATCATTACGTGTCAATTTACATTAGGACAGTAACTCATCCCTGTAACTTTTTTTTATTAAAGTTATCGAGCGACAAGTATTAATTTGGTGTAAAAATTGCGTTGCTTTCACTTCTTGTGTACCATAGGAAAATAAAGGGTGCTTATATAGCAATGATATGTTATGTTTCAGCTGCTGTCAAGGCTAAGAACGCCATCCAGATGCCAAAATATTCAGTTTAGTTTGCCAAATATGAGGAAATTAATAAAAAACTTACCCAAATTTCTTCTTAGTTGCAGAAACGGAGATCCGGATTTTAGCCACATTACCATCTTCCCGGCCGAGGTTCCGTGGCCATTGCTGTTATGTATGCGCTTCACAATCGACAAGTGTTCGACCCAGCTCTCAATGTACCTACAAAGAATCACTGTTTGGTGCGATTTACGGCATGGCGGCATAGTCGGACCTCACTTAATTTAAGAAAACTGAAATAAGCAGATTTAATACCCATTGAATTTTATTCTAATGCAGTACAAGTTTGCGTTGATTTTTGATCATTTTTGGGTGTATTTTGAGGACTTTCTAGGATTAAAATTTTCTCTCAAACCTGTTACTGATTTTTCTCAATTGAACTCTTATTAAATTAACTTTTGTTAAATGATTAATGGCGCAACAAAGAAGATAATGGATTTTTAGTTATTGTAAAATCTAACGATATGGTATTGGAGATCCCATTAAATTCACGCAGAGTCCGAGCAATAGGTGCATTGGACTCGAAACTCGTTTTCAATATCTTAAGAATAAAGGCTACTTAAAGTTCTCGCACAATCAATGTCACCTTGTACTAAATTAAACGCTCAAAGATAGAATCCACCATCTGCTATTAAGCGGCTTTCAGTTGATTAATAACAAGTGAATCGGGCAGAAAAATTAAAAGGTCTTAAACCAGGATTACGAAACATCTTTTTTACCTGTTCCATACTTATGATAGCAAACTGGAGATTAGGGGTCGCCAAATAAATGAGACATATTCCCACCTAGACCGCGCAAACGGGGTGAACAGTAATTTCATTGTTTAAGAGTCTGAGAAATTTTAACTGTTGCGTCTATATGATAATATAAATGATATGACTTGTGAACGAAAAAATTGAGTCAAAAATTACAAGGCCTTTGATCCCATCTATAGATTGGAGGACATTAAAAATAAATAAATAATTGGCGCGTACACTTCTGTTAGGAGTTGGGCCGAGCTACTCCTATTTGTGGGAGGACTTTATTAGGGATATAATACGTTGATTGTAGAATATCACGAGATTTATAGTGACTTAAAAATCTTTGTTTTTAATTTAAAGAGATACATTAATATGTACGCCAAGGAACGAGTTCATTAAGGTGAGCCTGTATTCTACCCACATCCTCTGCGTGTCTTATTAAGGCAACAATTTTTAAGTAGTCTGTATTTAACAGATGTCATGCAAATGAAAAGCATCTGCTTATATCATTTATAAATAAGACGAATAGTAGGGCACACAGACACTACCTTAAGATACCTCAGAAGTGGCAATGAAAGGGCAGACTTAGATAAGATTTTAACCATAAAAGGAAAACCGAGAGAAAGCAAAGAGAGTCCAATTTACACAAGAGAATTCTGTGTGACATAGTGTCAAAGGCCTTCTTTTAATTCAGGGCCAACACAAACAGCTAAAATGTTGAGATACTAGTGGATTTCCAGTTTGCTTTAAGTTATGGTAGTTTTAGACTTTTTTCTAGAACATATCTATTGTTTCTAAGAAGAATTTTTTTCTAGGTCGTCCGGCCGAAGGCCTGATCGTCCTGACTTTCCCTTCCGCTTGAACAGACTATGCCACTTATAGACCATTTCTAGACAAAGAAGGTGGTCTCTTTTTGTAATGCTCTGCCGTGCTTTTCCATGCATGATGGGGCACATACTTAATTGCGACCAGATTCTGAATTTTTGGCACAGTTTATTTTTCCCCAATTATTTTGTTTATCTAGGCTACACTCCCCTGTGTTTAACTAAGCGATTTCACTCAAAGATAGAATTTATATTTATTTATATTGAGTTTCTATTCAGTGTTAGGTAAAGCGAAATCTCCCCTTGTCTCTCCAAGTGCTCCAAGTCCTCCATTTCTCCAACTTTTTCAGCTTACCTCACATTAAAGTATTTCTCTGTTATTTTGCACGACACCAAACATGATTTGTATTTAGGTTAGGATAGGTTAGGTTTGGCAGCCGCATCGCACATAGAGACAACGATGCCACTTAGACCACGAAATGGGTCCGTTTTGAGCCGCGGGGGCTGGGCTACATTTCCCTCTACATATAGAACCATCCATAGCTTTTGACAAAGCGTAAAAGGTTGGTGATACCTAAAATGTATAGATTATCTATATTCGTTAAGAAGTAGGATTTTAAAAATCGGTTCCTGCTTCTGGCTAGAGCTGGGCATGTGCAAAAAAGGTGTTGAATCGTTTACAACTCCTCCTCATTTCTGCAGCTACGACAGAAATCATGCGTGTATACGCCTAATCTCCTTGCATGATTTCCTATGAGACAATGTCCTGTGAGGGCCCCTACTAAGGTCCTGATTTGAAGTCTACTCAGTTTTATAATACTCTTGGACAGACGTAAATTTAGCCTTGGCCATGTTTGCCTAGCAATTTCGCAGGTGTTAGCGCTAATCCATCTCTGACTTGCAGAATTGATTAGTGAGTCCTTAATGAGAAGCTTACAAGTTGCGAGAGGTATCTCCATAAAATTACTTATGTCTGGCATACAGGTACCTTCTCTTGCAGGTTGGTCTGCCCTACAGTTCCCTGGTATATCTCTGTGGCCTGGAAACCAGCATAAGATTATACGATATTGTTTGGCCATCTCGTTTAGAGATTGGCGACAACGTAAGACACTCCTTGATGTTGTTTGGAATGCATCCAGGGCTCGTAGGGCAGCTTGGCTGTCCAATAGAATGCAGATATCCTGTTTATCTTTAACCAGTTTAAGGCTTCATGAATAGCTTTTATTTCCGCTTGAAAAACGCTACAGTGATCCGGTAATTTAAAGGGTTCACTAATAGAAAGCTCTTCGGAAAATAACCCTGATCCTACACCGATGTCCATTTTGGATCCGTCCGTGTAGATCTCAACGGGTGTGAGATGTTGGATCTTCTTCAAGCCATTCCAGTCTAGATGGGATTTTCATTAGGAAATTCCTTTCGAAGCAAAGAATGGGAGGGTGATAATCACAGTCATTGGGCATATCCGAGTAGGAGTCTAAGATGGTTGAATGTCCATGTGTGACAGTCCTCCATTGTGAGCTCACTTTGAGCCCTAAAGCGGAGCAGGCCGCTGAGTATTTGCAGAAGAGATCTACGGGTGGCAGATGTAGCATGATGTCCAAAACCATGGGTAGCGTGGTTTTCATGACGCCACATATTGCTAATTCCACTGATCTCTGCACCTTGTTCAATAAATTATAATAGGTTTTTTTCTGCATAGCACAGCACCAGACAGCATTTCCATATACAAGAATGGGTCTGACGACAGCAGTGCAAAACGAATGAGCAACCTTAGGTTTGATTCCCCAGGTCTTATCTAATGCTCTCTTACAGGCATGAAAAGCTAGGTTCGCCTTTCTGACTCTTTCTAAGGTGTTTGACTTCCAAGTCAGTTTCCTATCCATGTTTAGTCCCAAGTACTTGGTTTCTTCCGAAATCAAAAGAGCTTCCCCTTTGAGCATAATTGGACTTAGCTGAGGGATTCTGTGTTTCCTAGTGAACAATATGAGCTGTGGGTTGACTCCTAGACCACACTTTCCTGCCCACCTAGAAAGTATGTCTAGAGCATTTTGTATTAGATCTCTTAATGTAGATACAAATTTACCAGAGACAGCAATGACAACATCATCGGCGTAAGCTATCACCTTACAGCCCACCGATTCCAGTATTAACAGGAGTTTATTTACAACTGCGTTCCATAGAAACGGTGAGAGGGCTCCGCCTTGCGGTGTACTTCTACTTACCAATCTCCTGAGCACCGATTCTCCTAGTTTCGCTTCAATGATTCTGCTATTTAGCATTTTGCCAATGAAGCCTACGAAGCCCGGTTCTACCCCAAGATCAGTGAGTGCTGCAGTAATTGCCCCCCCTTCAACATTGTTAAAGGCCCCTTCAATATCAAGGAAAGCGGATAAAGTAAATTCCTGTTTGTGCAGTGAACTCTCTGCCGTGTAAATAAGGTTATGTAGAGCTGTCTCTACCGATTTCTCTTTCGTGTAGGCATGTTGTGACGTAGAGATAAGATTTCTATTTATAGTTAGGCTTAAGTGAAATTCTATCAACCTCTCCAAAGTTTTCAATAGGAAGGAAGAAAGAGATATCGGTCTTAAGTCTTTTAGATGGATATGTGAGTTTCTACCAGCTTTTGGAATGAAAACAATTTTGACTTGTCTCCACTTAAGAGGTATATGACCGTAAAGAAAGCAACCTGTGAAGATTGCTAGTAGCCAGTGTGCTAGATATCCGACGGCCTTTTGCAGTTCCACCGGGTAAATACCATCTGGGCCCAGTGATTTAAAAGGTTTGAAACTTTCAATCGCTCATAAGAGCCGATCTTCAGATATAGCGTCTATTCTGACTTCACGACAGTGTACTGTATCTTCCATGTCATGCCCAGTAATGTATGAGCAGCCTGGAAAATGAGTGTCGAATAAAAGTTCTAGAGACTCTTTACTGGTTGTTATGAAAGTACCATCACTTTTCTGTAGCAGTTCCCAATTTTGAGGGTTTCACGCTAAAATCTTACGAAGTCTGGATGCCTCAGTTGTCCCCTCAACCTCTTCAAAAAAGGATTTTCAAGATTCCCATTGGGCATTTCTGATTTCCTTTTTACAAATTCTCAGAGCATCTTTATAGCCTTTCCAATCTTCTGCGAGACGTGTTTTCTTTGCCTCATTAAAAGCGCTTCTGCTTGTTTTTTGAAGCTTGCTTAGTTCAACCGTCCACCACTTAGGCTTGTGTTTACCCCTCAGTTTTCTTATGGGACAGGCTTCCGCCAAGGCAGCATTCATGTTGTAAGTAATCTTTTCAACCAAATTTTCTAGATTTGTATTTAGCGAATCATAAAATGTCCGCCTAATTTCCACGCCGCCCAAATTTCCATCACTCAAAACATACCTGATTGCCTGATTGTCATGCCAAATAAAACATCAATTGAGTTTTTTAAAACCTTAAACAGCACATCGAAAATATTATTCATTAGAATGTTAAAAATTTATTCAGTTAATATTCATCGTACATTGTTTTTGTAATTCATTTTGTTTTTGCGATCATAATAATGCATAATATGTATAATAATACAATAATATCTCATAAATAATATCATAGTTTGCTCTTCGATATTTGCTCATCTTCTTGCTACTTAAAACTTTTTTATAATACAGTTTAGTTTTTCGTTTCAATTTTGATATGTAGGTATGTGTGTCTGCCTGTCGTTTTATTTAGTGCAACGGACAATTGAATCTTAGTGCAGCATTTGGAAACTTTTATCAGATTTAATATTTTTTGTGGGCAACTTGTAACTGTTTTCGGATTTCTTAGCCATTTTTGTAGCGATACTTTCGTGAACTGCAGTGATAAGCGCTTTTCTTTGCTGCCTTTTCTTTGTGTCTATCATTTTTTGTGCAGTCAACTCAAGTTTGCTGCGAGTTTTCGGAAAATCTACAATAAATTGCAGGATGTTGTTGAATTTTGTTATAAATCTTCCAGAAAATGGGTTGGGTCAGATTTTGTTGCAGCACACTTGAGATAAGGCACAAAATTTGCCATCATAAATATTATTTGTTTGTTGAATAAAAACAATAAAGTGTGGAAAAAAACGTTGTAAATAAATAAATGAAATTTAATGAATTATTTTAATTTTATAAAAAAGTGTAAGAAAATGTAAATTTTTTGTTAATTTTAACACCAGCGATTGGAAAATATCGAGGAAATTATTTCGTACTCTGATAAAAGTGATCATCTGAAACCCTTGGAACAAAGGATGCGTTCTTGAATATATGTAAATAAAAATTGTTAGGAAAAATTGTAAATCGAAAATAAGTCAATGTCTCATTAAATATAACTTGCCATTGAGGAACAAAACTGAATTCAAGTGAATGGCTAAAACGAGAGTAAAATCGATAAACGATAATGAAACCGAGGCGTAAATAATATTAGTCGCACCAAACAAAACTCAGGGAATAATGTGGAATTGAAAATTAATTTAAATAGCAGTAAACAAAAGCAAGTAAAAGTAAAAGTAAAAGTAAAAGTAAAAGTAAAAGTAAAAGTAAAAGTAAAAGTAAAAGTAAAAGTAAAAGTAAAAGTAAAAGTAAAAGTAAAAGTAAAAGTAAAAGTAAAAGTAAAAGTAAAAGTAAAAGTAAAAGTAAAAGTAAAAGTAAAAGTAAAAGTAAAAGTAAAAGTAAAAGTAAAAGTAAAAGTAAAAGTAAAAGTAAAAGTAAAAGTAAAAGTAAAAGTAAAAGTAAAAGTAAAAGTAAAAGTAAAAGTAAAAGTAAAAGTAAAAGTAAAAGTAAAAGTAAAAGTAAAAGTAAAAGTAAAAGTAAAAGTAAAAGTAAAAGTAAAAGTAAAAGTGAAAGTAAAAGTAAAAGTAAGAGTAAAAGTAAAAGTAAAAGTAAAAGTAAAAGTAAAAGTAAAAGTAAAAGTAAAAGTAAAAGTAAAAGTAAAAGTAAAAGTAAAAGTAAAAGTAAAAGTAAAAGTAAAAGTAAAAGTAAAAGTAAAAGTAAAAGTAAAAGTAAAAGTAAAAGTAAAAGTAAAAGTAAAAGTAAAAGTAAAAGTAAAAGTAAAAGTAAAAGTAAAAGTAAAAGTAAAAGTAAAAGTAAAAGTAAAAGTAAAAGTAAAAGTAAAAGTAAAAGTAAAAGTAAAAGTAAAAGTAAAAGTAAAAGTAAAAGTAAAAGTAAAAGTAAAAGAAAAAGTAAAAGTAAAAGTAAAAGTAAAAGTAAAAGTAAAAGTAAAAGTAAAAAATCATTAGCGGAAAAAAATGAAAACAATAGTTAAAAGGTAATCGTTAAAAATATTTGATTTAATGAAGTTGGAACATTGGTAAGAAATTCTCCAATCCATCTCCATCGGGTGATGAATATATCGCTAGGTAACAAAGCGAAATGGAAACATTTTTAAAACAAGGTATGCGGCATTCGAAAGCACACTAAAATACGAAGGAGGTTCTTGTATCAGCAAGTGATTAATGAAAGTGGGAGTTATTGAAATGAGTTATTGGTGGAAAACACTCAAGGAGAATAAAACACTTGGAGAGAAGAATTATCTATGGGCTTGAAATTACTAACTCTGCTAAGTCATACATTTCTGAGAAAGGGAACAAAATGGAATCGGAACATTTATGCAACCGCAAGTTTTACAAAATTTAAATACTTTATTACATTACACTATTATATAAGTATTAAGAGCTAAAAGTACAGTGGTCAGGCGACCAATTATTTTAATGCAAAAAATGGAAATGAAATGAAATAATACATTTTTTTGCAATCAAAGTGACGAAATGTCTTATTTTATCTTCAGAGGTATTTTTTACGAGAAACAAAAAGGAATCGCAATAGCAAAATATGCAAAAATTTGTTACAAAACAAAATGCACTTAAGAAATATTACGTATCGACTCTTTCAAGTCAAGCGAAATGCTAGCGAAAATCTATATCTGTAATTTTTAAATGAGCTCTATAATTTCATATTGATATGTAATTAAAAGATGCTTGGTATATTTTCACCGATAAACTACGCTCGCTTACACCTCTCCCTATAGCAAAGCCAATTTATTTGTATGCACTTCCCAAAAGTACCGCTACCTTAAAGCGCAGTTGATATGTAAGTATGTATACACTGAAAAGAAATTCCTTGCCAGTGTTCAAATTGAACTTTTTACTACGAGTATTTATTTGCCCTACTATTTTTGCATCAACAGCCTCCATTATTTTTCTGCACTTTCTAAATATTCGGCAATCGCTAGTGATATTTTAATATTATATTTTAGTCGTATTTTTGCTTTGTATAGTAGACTGATATGTTTGCTGATTTTCACAGATATTTCGCTTTTACTACTTAAGAAACGGTCTCTAACAACAATAATTGCGTTGCATTTACTTGGTATGTATAGCGTTAAAATATGCATATTTTTATTGTTTTTGTTTTTTGTCATTTTTATACAATCATTTATACTTATAATGTCACATACATTTTGCACAATAATAGTTTGCGTATTCTTATTTTTTACTAATTTTATTTTACTTAAAGTTAAGATAAACGCTTTGAAATATTTAGCTGAAAAACGTGAAACAAAACCAAGAGTGCAATTAATTTTTTGAATTTTTAAGTGTACCCCTTTTAGTATTTTTTTTCTGAAGTAAATATTTTTCACATTCGTGCAGTTAGTACAGTTATTTCAAAAATCAATCAAATAACGTGCGTTAGTGTGTATTAGTTAACATTTACAGCACAAAAGTTAAGAAAATGTGTACATACATATATAACTTTTCTACATTTTTATTACATAAATACAGATTTGTTAAGTTTTTTTTATTTTTGTTTTGGTACCACTTGCTTGTAACAAATTAGCGACTGCTTTCTCCTAAAGTTGTCTTTCACTGCTGGTTTCACTTAGAATATACGAAAGAGTAAAAAAGCATTTGAGATTGCATAATATTTTGCAATTTTTCTCCTTTTTTGGTTTAAGTGTGCTAATAGTTGAAAGGGATATAATTCTTTTTAACAGAAAAAAACAAACAAAAAATTGTCATTAGTATTTTTTTAACATTTTTAATGCCTTCAATATTTTTTCAAGCTTTTTATAATTTTCATAATTTTTTAGTTAATTTAATAACCTTTTCGTTCTTTGTATAGTTTTATTTAAAATAAAAAAAAAAGTTTTTAAAAAGTTTAGTTTTTATTATTTTCAAAAGTTTAGTTTTTATTATTTTCCTTTTGTATTTTTTCAATTTTATTTTTTTATACTCTATTTCCGCATATATTTTTTATGCATTTAATTCCAAATTATTTCATTTTCATTTAATGTTTTATTTATATATATATTATTTTTCGTTAAAACTTTTATAAACAATACATGTATGTATATATATTTGTACAACTTTTTAAATAAATTTTTATCATTAAAAATATTAAAATCTTCTGAATTTTTACTACTTGTTGTGTGCTTCTTTTTACTTTAGTGTTACTAGTACATTTGTTTCTTTGTAAATATTTTTTTATAGGAATAAGTAGTTTGTCTCATTTGTCTTATTTTCATACATTGAGCTGCCATCTTTCCACTTCCCTTCGTATGCATTTTTTAGCCAACACAATTTCTGCTATTTTTTCTTTACTTTTTTTGGTTTATTTTTGTATCCTCTTTTTTCCTAATAAATTCAATTTCGTATATACAGCATTTTATACAGATACGCTTGAAATTTCTCTCATAGCTCCTAGCCACTGTAACTTTTTTGCTTCACTGCCATTTACATCTACATATATTCTGCCCAGTGTTTTTCTTCTCTAGTTCCACTAAGTGTAAGTAACAGAGGGTTGAAAATTTTAGCTTTTACTTTTTACTGAAATATATGTATGTATGTATAAATTTGTTTACTGCTGTAACTTTTTGCTGCTAAATAGCTTAAATAACACACTCGTCCTCGTCCCAGTGTAGTAAATATGACTTTTTGTATTCATAGTATGTATAATAGCTTCTAATTTCTTCTAAAGATATTTTAATAGTAAAGTAGTTTTGCATTTTTCAGCATTTCGCTCAATAGATTTTCCCTCTACTCTTTGGTTTGTTCGCATTTTGTCTCGCTACGCACTAATTTAAGGTACTTATAACTCCATTTATTTAAAGTTGTCTCTTGAGTGGTTACATGGTATGTAGTTTGCGGTGAGTTAGTTCTCGTGATATTCTTGTGAGATGAGTTAGGTGTACCTACAAGCTGCATAATTTCGTCAATGTAACCCACTGATATATATAGTATATAGATCTTTCAAATATACATATATTCTCTCCACGCTTAAATATTTTTTTATATTTTTGGAATTAACTTCTTGTTTGTTGACAACTTTGGGCTTTAATTTCATTATTTTCTGTATGGTGATTATGATTTTCAAAAAACGGCTAACAAGCTTGTCGCCTTAAAAATCTATTGCTATTTTCTTTGCTGTTAGTGTAATGTTTTCTACTCCCATCTGTTTTTTAAATTCATTGTTGCTGCTTTGTTATTTATTTTTAGTTTTTTATTATTACTTTCTTTACTAAATTATTTCTGCACTTCATTTCCATATCCCGCTTATAGTATTTTTGCAAATTATTTTTATAAAAATATACAGTTTTCAGTTTTCAGTTTTCAGTTTTCTACATATTTCGTTTATCTATTGCAATCAGTGTTGGTTTCGCAAACTTCTCCCTTTTCCAAGCTTCGCATATTTTTGTCTCAAGCCTTTCACTCTTGGCTTCCCAAGCTCTTCATTTTAGTTTCTCAAAAATCTCACCCTCTCATTTGTGTTCTCAAGCTCCCCACCTATAAAGTTTCTCACTCCCCGCCTAAGCGCGCACTTTTTTAAGTTTATTCATTTGCCTTGTTGTTATTGCGAGCCAGTGTCTACCTAACTCTTTTATCTTGTTTTGCTTTTCTCAAAGTATAAATTGCCTAGTTGTAAAGGTATATTTATAGTTATGTATTTGTATATACTGATATGTTTCGATTGTATTTTTATAAATTGTCTTCCTAAATCTAACTATATACTAAACATTTCAAGTAAGTGTATGTGCATAAAAATTTGTTATGGAATATTTCTTAACTTTTATTACGTAGGAGTGGTCGATTCTGCTAAAATGGTTTATATGGTGACGGCAGTTAGTACTCGTACAGCATGACAAAATAAGAAACACAGAATTAATTTTAATTAATTAAAAGTATGAAATTTAAAAGAATTAAATTTATGTTGTGTTGTTAGAAGAGCAAAAAACAGTTCTCTTTTTGAGAAATCCTGCAGGTGTAAGATTCCAAATGCAGGTCGTTCACATAGCGTAAACCGGTCGGCCTTGGGCACAAGAGCTTTCATATTGTCTCATTAGTGCTCCTGGATATGCAGCTACGGTAAAACACACTGTACGTACACTCTGGTTAATGAGCAACTAATCAGCGGTGAGAATTCTGCCAAAGTACGAAGATTTCTTCAGAGCCAAAACTAATTTTTAATACAAATGTTGGGAAATTATGTTGAGCTCAAATATATTTATGTTGTGTGAACAAGTGAGCGCTTTAAAAGTCAAATTTTTTCATGAACAAACGCATTTGCAATAAAGTCATAAATTGTACACTTTTATTTGAGGTCATTTAAATATACACATGAAGATCGGGACTTTAATTACGCTGTTCTGTACCTGTGCACCGTATTTTGCCTAGTTTCATGTAGGTTAGGTTAGGTTAGGTTGAAGCGGTTGTCTTGTGGGACACACTCAGGCTCATAGCCCATTGTGATGTAGGTGCCAGTAAATAATAATAATAATGGAATAATAATTAAAATTATAAAGTAAATTATTCCTTTTTTGCGACGAAATAGAAGTATAAGAATAATAATTAAATAAAAATATAAAATATACAAATTTGTTTTTTAATTTCTTAAAATTAAAAAAAAAAACGAAGTTTGTAAACAAATCTTTCGATTTATTTTCTCTAATATCATAAAAAATGTGAATTAACAAACTGTCCACCTCCCATATAAACCTCGAAGGTAGTCAGCTTGGGTCAGATAATTTTGTAGCAGAATCAAGCGCTCTTCAGTTTTGAGTTGTGAAAAAGTTATTAAAAAATGTATCCAAAAACCAATTAAAGCGTAAAAGAACAGCCATTACTTACTGGAAAAAATTAGCGCTGAAAAACTTGCTTTCTTATTTAGATTTTTACTATTATTATTTTTTCTTTGCTTTTTTATAACGAACAATGAACTATTTGCTATAATATCAAACACACATGCGAACTACAGCTTTGCATATGTATGTGTTACTTGAAAAAGCGCCAAGCCAGCAAGCTGTGCCACGCGCTCAACTCGTACGCAGGTGATGGCACTTCCTGTTTTCGTTGATAATTTTGTTGTGCTCCGCTTCATTCATTTTACATTCTTTGCCTTTGTTTGTAGGTATTTGAATTACTTTTGAATTTGCATTTCTTTTGCTTATGTCAAGCAAAAGAAAAGGCTAAAGTAATTTTTATGACTTGAATCTGAGTTATCTTTTTTTGTTTCTGGTCAATTGTCAATTCAGAGATTTTTTGGTATTCTAATTTGTTTGCTCAATGCTTCCGCCCCTTGTTTCAACATTTGTGTGTACGCTTGCGCTGGTTGTTAATTGCATTGCAGGCTCCTTTTTCTTCATTTTTATAGAATCTTTTTTTTTTTTTTGCTGGAGAGAAAATGTTCTCCAATACAAGGAATGTTTTTACTTTTTTCTTATTTTCATTTTCATGAGTGTTCATAGATACGCGCGCTAAATGATTTTGCACAAACTACAAGTAAATAAAAAACTAACCTCGAAAAAATAAAAATTTTTAATAGACTTTCACGCTAGAACTAATTTTATGACGCTGATACACATATTTATATACACATATTTTATTTAGGAGTTTTGTAAAATTTGTGTAATTGTTTTTCATTTTAAGAACTGTTTTTAAATAGCTGCAGGGCTTGCTGGGATATTTTTTTTTGTTCGCTACAACTATGTGATTTTTTTACATAATTTTTAAGTAGCCAAAATCATGGATCACTATGGCCACAGTTTCGGCTCTTTTTTGAAATTTTTTTACATAATTTTTTTATAAAGTTTATTTTAATTATTTTTTTAATTACCACTACTTTGAAAATAATCCACCGATGCAAAATTTTGCACATTGATATGTAAAGTGATTTAAAGTACAAGATTTAATCGCTTTCATTTACCGCCGCTGTTGCATAACTCCTGTAAATATCAGGCGCACTACTCTAAAGGAGATTTCTTTAATCTCGACTGACTTCCTGCTTTGTTTTTTATCGCCATTTCTCAACAACTAATTTCAGAGAGGGTTTAAAAAAATGATTTTAATAAAATTGTTTATGTATATAATTTTTCTGTTTTTAATCAATTTTTCGTTGGAAAAATAAAAAGTACTTTGATTCTGTATTTTCCTCCGTATTTTCTATTAATTTAAGCTTTGCGTTTTTGAACAACTAATACGAGAATGGATTTTGTATATACTTTTTTAATTTAAAATTAGTAAAATTGAACGACAATTTTTTTCTACATATTTTAATTTAAAAAAATTTTGTAATTTTTAGTTGTTTTAATTTTTAAAAATATAAAGTTTTTTCATTTTCTTAGTTTATCTTTGCTATTTTTCAACAGCTAATTCGAGCGTGGACTTTGTTTTTTCCAATTTTAGAATTGGTTAACTTCGAAAATTTAAATTTAAAAAAAATGAAACAGTTTTTCTTATTTTCTTAATTTATGTTTGCTATTTTTCAACAATTCAAGAGTGGATTTTATTTTGTCGAAAAAATAAATATTTTTAATTCAAAGTAGTAAATTTAAATCACAAATTCTTTCTATTTTAAATTTTTATTAAAATTTTTAATTTAAACACTTTTTTTAATTTAATAAAATCATTTTTTTTTTCTGAAAATTTAAAGGCTCTTTGTCTAGTCCCTCTTCACTATTATTCACCTTCTAATTTAGACGAGGGTTTGGCTTTAAAAAAAAAAATAAAGAAAATATTTTTATTTAATTCTTTCATTTAAAAAGTTTGCTTGTTTTTTCTTTAGCTGGAAGGTATTTACTGATAGCCATTGTAAAATACAATATATGCATACAGATTGTACGACACAAGTTATGCTCATAAATAGTCGAGTAGAACATTAGAAGTATTTTTTTAATCATTATTTTTTTAAGTTGTACTTGTATTATTTAATTACCCTTTTTTCATATGGGTTTTGCTTTTTTGCAATACATTGCAGTTTGCACACTGCTAGCCTTGGACAGGCTTCATTGCGCTATTTGCTTGCATAATTTTCTTGTTTTGTTCTACACATGCTTTTTGCTGCTTTAGTCTTAATTTTTTTATTTTTAAATCATTTAACATTTGCTATATATATTTTTACATATATGCCTTTTATACGTTTTTTATATATAATATGCATTTTTTTTCATTGTTCTCATAGATCCTGCTTCCACATTTTATTATTTTTATGATTGAATTGTAATGTACACATTGAGATACCACTGAAAACCATTGAATTTTTCATACTTTTGTTGTTGTTAGTTTATTTAATTTTTTCTCTCAAATTTAAATTTTCAAAATAGCGCACGGTTTTGCATAACATAAAGCAACATTTAGCAAAGTGTGTTAAAATTTTGCGCAAAATTAATATTAACGAATACATATATTTACGTAGATAGCAGTAAATCAAGTGACTACGTCAATTTGAATTTTTAGTTTTTTTACTTCAAGTATTTTTTTATATATCTTTTACAAACTATTTTACACTACTTCCACGAGTTTCTTTTAAAAGTGTTTTGGTTTTACGCATTAAAATTGCTACTTCTACTTCTTCAACTTCTCTTTGCCTTTACTCCGTTACTCCCACCTTTCGTGACATATTTTTTATTTTATTTGATTGAATTCACAAGAAATAATGAGATAGATTTTTTTGGTCACATATAAGTTTTTGCAATTTTTTTGTTATTTTCCTTAATCTTTTCTATAAAAGGTTTGCAGACGTACTTAAAAGAACATTACATAAAATATAAAACAATGTAAACCTAGGAAAAAAACTAAGTTTCATTTTAAATATTTTACCTTTCTTTTAAAATTTGAGAAAAAATTATTATTTCAACTACTATTTTCATTTGTGTTCTATTTTTCTTCGTCTGTTTTCGCTGTTGTCATCGCACCGTATCTGCCTGTATTTGTAACTGTTTTGTGTTTTTCTTCTTTGTTTATTTGTATTCTGTATGTGTTTGTATGTATGCGTTATGAATGTTCGGTTCCTATTCGTTAGTCGAGCGTCACTCTACTATTCTGCCACTACCATTTGCTTAGTAGTTGTAGTTGTCGTAGGGTGTGCCCAAGTACGAATAGAAGCTGGGATTGATTGGTTGTGCGTGTGCATAATAAAATCCAGAAGCGGGATCTGGCGCCACTCAGTCTAGGAAACCGGTATTCACTAATTTTTCCAAAAAGAACTTTACGTCGCCCAGTTCGGAGTCTTTGATGCCCAGGGACTTCAACATTCCAAGGTCGCCATTTTCAACAGCCATAAAAACTGATCGTAAGTGCTCCAAATCAGATCTGTAAAAAATAAAAAAAATAATAATATTTAAATAGCAAAAGTGATTTTAATTGTATTTATTTATATTTTAACTATTTTTAATTGAGTCGTGCAGTATTTCGTATGTCCTAAATTTTTGACGTGATAACGTCTTATAATTCGATTTAGCCGGCTGCACGCACGAAAAAATGTGTCGTTACCTTGCTCAATCGTCGTTACCTTGCTCATGCGTCGTTACCTTGCTTGAACTGCAAGCGAGAGCGCGGAACGAACGACAAAGACCACAATCTGCCCCCGCGTTCGGCAACGTTCGATATCTGCACACCTACTTGAGTGAGCATATATGTGTATGTATGTATGTATGTATATGCGCATTTGTATATAAATTCACATATTTGTATTTGCATATGCCTTCTTGCTGTGTGCATGGTAAGGAACCATTTCTCTGTTGAGAATAGGACGATGATAGAAAAAGTAGGAAATGAAAGGGGGTGTTTCGAGTGTAAAGTGTGTTGAAAAAGGCAAATCGCTGATGGTACCTCTTAGTGTTGTTGACTTATTAACGTCTGATGCACAATCAATATTGAAGATATCTTTCATGAATTTGATAAATGTTTCGTAATTTTTCACGTTTGTGTAAATGTAACTTGACCTATTCCATTGCGATTCCATTTACCTCCTTCTCTATATCCATACAAAATATCTATCAAACAAATAAAATTAAAATTTTGTTTTAAAAATTGCAACCATTCCATCAGTATTTCCTTATGACGTTGTCACGTTAAACTATCGTCAGTAAACCGACTTTACAGACAACCTCTTTTTTAGCCAAAATATTCTAATAAAACTGTACTTATGGCTTGAGCTTGGGCACAAAACATTAGAATTTCATTTAATGCATACAATTTTTAATTTCCCTATGAAAGAGATAATACAATACAGTTTTCCTCCTTTCGTGGAATATTTATATCCGCGTTTCAGTGTTGCCTTCACTGGTGTCAACAAATTTCGTTCAATAGCTCAATAGACTCAAGGCTTGTTGTTGTAATTTCGGTTTTGGAAAAACTGTGCTAGATACGGCGAATATGACATCTTATCGTTGATTTTTGCTATTAACTGCTTGCTTCCACACAAAGAGGTGTTGTAGGGCAGAATCCGAGAACAGTATTTCTCCAACTCTAATCGTTTCCATTACATGAATGCTGCTCATGTGCATCAATGAGACTAAATTCACCAGGGGCTGTATTGATCGCTTGTCCTTTCAAAATGAATTAATATTTCATAACTTCGCGAATAACAAAGCAAACGCTGAGCAATACATAGAGACATTTAAAGACTGCGATCTATTTTCCCCCCTTTGGTTTCGATTAATCTTTCTCACTTTATCCTGATACCTGAATGTATAGGTAGACCATGAAAGGCTCAGAATATCTGACGTTCACTTCACGTAAGGTTTTTGCTTTTTTGTACGAATAGGTTTATAACTTACCCCTTCTTAAGGTAAAACGGTTGCCTGAAATTCATTCAACAGGTTTATATGAAATACTGCAATGATAATTTCTAAAGAAAATATTAACTCTTTTGTCTCCTCCATATGGGTATTTTTTCTTCTCTAAGGGAAACAGAAAACAGGTGCATAAAATAGGTAAATACCGGTTTTGAATTTATTAAAATATACCTATAAGCGCAACAGAAATTTGCTTATACCGCAAGGCGAATTTCGCTTAACGATTTCGCCCTTGAGCTTTACATAGTTTAATTGGAATAAGAAATGAAGCTAAATGAAATCAATGCTGGACAGATCATCTTCTCGGGCATGCAAGAAGACTTCTTCTTTTTCTTAATTGACGCGATAACCGCTTTGGGCCGAGTTTAACAAAGCGCGTCCTTCTCCACCTCATCTTTCTTCCTCTGCTACGCCGTTGCCAACGTGCAAAGGTCCAAAAATCTTACACAGAATCTCGAAGTCTTTTACAACCTCGAAATTATAACTGTCTACAGTGACGCGGGTGCCGATACGCGAGTGCGCCGACTGTTTGTTTGAAGAGAGGAGGTACTTCGTTTTGTCCTCGTTCACCACCAAACCCATTCGCTTTGCCTCTTTATCCAGTGTTTAGAAGGCAGAACTAACAGCGCCGATGATGTCGATATCATCGGCAAACGCCAACATCTGTACGCTCTTATAAAATATTGTGCCTGAGCGATTAAGTTCTGCGGCTCGTACGATGCTCTCCAACATCAGGTTAAAGAAGTCACACGACAGCGAGTCACCCTGTCTGAAACCTCGTTTGGTATCAAACGGCTCGGAGAGGTCCTTCCCAATTCTGACGGCGCTGCTGGTGTTGAGCAACGTCATCTTACATAGCCGTATTAGTTTTGCGGGGATACCAAATTCAAACATCGCGGCATACAGGTAACTCCTTTCCGTACTGTCGAATGCAGCTTTGAAGTCGACGAAAAGATGGTGTGTGTCGATTCTCCTTTCATGGGTATTTTCCAAGATTTGGCGTATTGAGAATATTTGGTCGATGGTAGACTTTCCAGGTCTGAAGCCCCACTGATAAGGTCCAATCAGTTGGTTGACGGTGGGCTTCATCCTTTCACACAATACGCTCACTAGAACCTTATAGGCGAAATTTAGAAGACTAATCCCGCGGTAATTGGCACAAATTGCAGGATCCCCCTTCTTATGGATTGGGCAGAGCACACTTAAATTGCAATCGGCAGGCAGGCTTTCATCCGACCATATTTTGCATAGGAGCTGATGCATGCACCTTACCAGCTCCTCGCCGCCATGTTTGAATAGCTCAGCCGTCAGTCTGTCGGCGCTCGCGGCTTTGTTGTTCCTTAGCCGTGTTATTGCTATTCTCACCTCGTCATGGTCGGGTAGCGGAACGTCAATTCCGTCGTGAACGATTGGGGTATCGGGCTCTTCATATTCTCTGTGAAACGCGCAGCTGTCACTGTTTAACAGGTTCGAGAAGTGTTCCCTCCATAATTTAAGATTGCTCTGTACGTCAGTTACCAGTTCGCCGTCTTTGTTCTTACATGCAAGAAGACTATATTTCCAATATTTGGGCATTGAAAAGTTCTTCTTGTTTTACTGTTTGGGGCGCACTATAGTATGGTGGAGTTATTGGGTCATTTTGTTTCGCAAATGCAGTTGGAAGTAGGCTTACCGACGCTGGATGGCGATGTCAAGGCATTTCAACCACTTTTTTTGTCTATTCTTTGATGGCATAGATATTAACGATATGTGTCATATATCCGACGAAACAATCAGTTTAGTTAAAAGATGACCCGATTTAACGCATTTGGACTATTTTCTGTGTAGTCATCTCAAGGATAGTATTCCTGTGACATAAGAATTAAAAGTTTGATTCATTAGTTCCTCTTCCATATATATAGTGGCAGCTCTTTCGGTTGGAAATCTTAATATACGGCCAGTATCAGATCTCCGCGGAACAAAATGAATGGCGTTACGCTTAAAGAACATTAGAAAATATTTCAAACTAATTTCCAAAGCTAATGTTGTGCTGCCCAAACATTGCGTTAAATGAAAAGAGGTCAATATTATATTTTATGACGAAGCGCATTTTCATCTATCATACTAAGCAACTCTGCCGCATATGGCGATTGCAAAACCCGCACGTATTCATCGGGAAGCCAGTGCATCCTCAGAGAGAGACAGTGTGGCGGCCGATTTTTCACTGAAAACGCTACTGGAAATGTCATCTCGGTCAACGGGGAGCGCTACAAAAACATTATAGAGGATTTTTTGTAGGCAGACATTGAAGATATGAACTTGAAAAATCTTTGATTTCAGCAGATGGCGCGCCATGCTAGACAGCCCAGCCAATTTCAGTAATCGTGTTATCAGTAGTTTCGGCGATGTCAATTGACCACCCCGTTAGACCTTTTTGGAGAGGACCGATGTTACGTGAGTAAACCCTCAGGCCCTTAAGGCGAATATCGAGCAAGCCATTCGCGAGATAGACCTAGAGTCCTTCACCAGAGTCCTAGAAAACTGGGTTAACGCTCTGCGGCCTGCGAAGCCAGTCGAAGCAGCTACATGAATAAACTCGTTTTTATAAAAAGAGCGAATTTGTATTTTTTCGCGTAAACTAATATTGTGCCGAACAAATTTAATTAGTTTTTAAATTTTGTTTTAATTTCTAGAAAGGCTACCCCACATTCAATGTTGCCCCTAAATATTTTGACCCTAAAAAATTGTTTCCCATTAGTTACCGCATAATTTGGCAATCGATCAGAAAGAGGCTCACATTTGCTGCCTTATAAAGGGTTTTCCAATAACAGGTGTTATTTTGAATAGTCCGCTCTTTCGGTAGATGTCACTTTTGAAGCTATTATTTTATGATATTTGACAAGTAGATTCTACGCCATTAATAAAAATGGAACGATACACGCTTTAACAATGCATTCAAATTATTAAAATTCACTATAAAAATGGTGAAAATTTAGCAGAGAAGGTTCGTAAAACTCGAACATTTTTGAGTCTTCGTGAAGCACCTTGTCCGACGGCAATACAGAAATTGGTGAAAAAATTGAGCTGTTGGCATAAGTTAGTGATGTGAAGAACAAAACCCGTGCACGTCGCTCAAGAACAGCCGAAATTATTGCTGTTGTATTGAAGAAAACCCGGGTTTTCCATTCCTCGTTGTTCTTAAGGCTTATAAAGTCCACAATAACTCAAGCCGGCATATCATGAACAACGTCGTGTCTTTGCTGATTGGGTCGTTGAAATGCATGAAAATGATCCGGAATTCCATCGAAAAATCATCTTGAGTGATGAGGCCCATTGCCACCTCGGTGGCTTCGCCAACAAGCAAAATTGTGGGATCTGTGGCTCAGAAAACCCAAGAGTTATTGTTGAAAGTCTCTCTATTCTCAACGTGTGACTGTTTGGAGCGGTTTATTGTCCGGCGCAGTCATTGGACCTTATTGTTTCGAAAATAAAGCTGGAGTAACGTAACGGTGAATGGATTGCGCTGTGGAGAGATGATTAACGATTTTTTTGGCCGGAATTGGATGGAATTGCTCTGGACAACGTTTATTTTCAACAAGACGGCGCTACGTGCCACACAAGCCACGAAACCATTGATCTTTTACCGGAATAACACCTCTTATTCAAAACCCTTTAGTTACTTTGTATCTCGAAACTTATGTAGCACGCCTCGTATAACCCTATATATGTATGTAGTTGCATAAAAAAATCAAAATGCTGTATGTAGGTGTAAGTTAATATATGTAAAAAATTATTTATGACTATCATTACAAATGCCCGTCTCTAGACATTTCCTTTATTCTCCGTTTATGTTGGTTAGCTCTTAATTAATCTCAGCAGGCACATTTGCGGCTACCGCCTGAAAGTTTCCCAAGAGTCGCTATGCTAAAGCTTATAACCAGCTTCAGCATACGTTAAGGCGTTAATACTGACATGTATGTACATAACTCGACAGTGAAATGACAAATTACCAAGCAAACATTTAGTTCATGAACTTGGAAGAAATTGGTGGAAGAAGTCAAACTAGATCGAGAGTGACTAGACTTGTACCAGTTGCAATAAAAAGGACTATCTTGAATGTTAAGGATGCACGAAGTGAGGATATAATAAATCATTTGTCCATCCAATTAATCGAAAGGCAAAGTAAAAAACAATGTGATTGAATAATAGAATACATATTTGGATTTCATGAAATAAGCAATTTCTAAAAATAAAGTAGCTTGAAGGCTAACGGCAAAGTTAATAGCAGGCTATCGTAAAATTAAAAAAAAAAATCGTTGTTTTTGATCAACCCTTCCGAAAATTTGTGAAGTATACTGCAAATTAAAATTGCTTAACTTTGGCAATGAAATAATCAAAGGTCAAAGGGATAATTCAATAGAAGATAATTTCTGAGCGGTATTTCCTGGAATATGCAGGTAAAAATAAACCTACGCGGTGCATGCCTGCGCTTTTAGCAACTTAAAAAGACAAACTTTAATAAAGAAGTCTTTAATTATTTTGTAAAATTATTTAAAATTATTTATTATTTTTGTAAAATTGTTGTATATAGTAAATTGGAGGAGGCTGTATTTTTTACTGTAAATCACGCTTTTCAGTTTTTTGTGTTATTTTTTTAGTAATCCTTGGTAGAGTTGCTATTCGCTGTACTGAAAACTTTAAACAAATATTTTCCGATAGTCAGGAGGACTCATTACTCGAATAAATCTTGAAAACTAAAATTGAAATTTCAACTGTCCATTATTTCTTTTTTCTGTATTTATTAAGTAAATTAAACAATAAGTTATTACTGACTAGCTCCATTATCCTTAAAAAGCAAAAAATTCAGAAAAAAAGAATGAGTAAAATTAATTAGTATTTCAAATAAGAAAGCAACAGTTTTTTAAAACAGAATTCGTTTAAAGAGAATCAATACAGATATTCTTTATTATTGCACTCAACTAAATTAAAGATTTACTGATAAGTTTATTCAAAGCAATGGAGGGATTACAAACATCAACAGAAAATGTATAATTCCCGTGAATATTACATTTTGCATAATTATTCTACTTTAAAGAGTATACAAATTTATAAGTTTAAAAGAATTATAAGGTGGAAGAGGTAATTCAAACTCAAAATGAAAATTTTTAGACCTCTTTCAGTTCTCTTTTTATGAAGAGCATAAAATGGATTCCATATTCTTGCAAAGGCTTAGGTTAGGTTAGCTAGCTTGCTGGACAAGACACTCGGTGGCCCTAAGGGATATTGTGATATCTGCATTTGATTTCCATCCCCTAACTAAGTTGCTTAAGCCACTTAAATCTCTTTAACTAGTCCCTCTAGTGAGACATTTTGAAAATTTCTCAGGTCTTCAAAGAAATAAACGCCCTGATATTTGGCATGGCTTCTTTGAAGTGCAGGGCATTCCCCAGAGAAGGTGTTGTACCGACTCAATTTCTTCTTCATCTCATCATCTCTTGCAGAAGTCATTGTGAAGTACACCCATTCTACTGGCTAGGATGCTAATTTCGCAGTGACCCCTTATGACACCTGTGAGCACGCTGGTAGTTGATCCGTTGAATTCAAGTAGAAACCTTGACGTTTTAAAATTCAGTTTTGGTAAGAGCGTTTCGAGACCTGGCAGTTAGTAGTTAGATACTGCTTTCTATTGGTTTTCACGATTACGCTCAAGTTCATAGCAGTGTACAGTTCGTTTAGAGGAATGCTAATGTCTCGAGAGCGACGTCCTGCATTTTTTAACACATCTTGAATTGATGGGCGTTCAGGCTAGTGCCTTGATCGCTACTTAACTTTCAACAAAAATGGTAAGGCTTGATGGTGGTAAGTCCATCAGTCTTATCGTATTTGCTGTTTCGTCTATAGCGCAGATCTCAGCTTGGTAGAGCGTCAAGTCTAAAGAAGCAATTTAAGTGTAATTGTTCCGAGTACACTCCAGATTCAGCGCCATTGTACCTCTGTGAGCATAAATATGTGAGTATAAATATGGTGATTATTTTCAACTGATATGGCTGGTCTGCTAGTCCTTCCTGTCAGGTATTCGTATTTTATGGTCTGTTCAGGTCTATCTTGGGAACCAGATAATATGTTTTCGATGCTCCTGCAAGTGTTCCACAGATAGTAAAACTGACGCATGACCGTGAGTGTTTTCTTTTAGCATGCCTGCTGCTTTTTTTCGTGTATGGATCTCTGAAATCGCAGATGTAATTGAGATGGTCATCGAACGTAAAAGCTGAATCAAAAGTTATACCAAACACATTCTGCTGGGAAGTACGAATGAATTTTTGTATATGAACAATTTTTTTTGTATACAATTTTCGGACGATTTAAATTTTTTTAAATTTAAGTTTTGGTTTGCAAAAATAAATGTATCGAAAAATTGCACTATGCATACATAACTTACAATCTTACATTTACAACCAAATAAAAATTTTTTGTTTACCGTAAATTAAAAATTGCAGGTGGAAGAAGCGCCTCGTCCCTTTGAACAAATTTTTTATTTAATTTTTCAATTTTAAATTAAAACTTATTAGGTCATTAACTGGCCAATTTACATTTCATAGCACAAACTACTCTCCACTGTATTAACGACCTACAATGCCGCTTATTTTCCTGTCCCTCTGCTCATTAGAAACATTTGAGGTCAGTTCTGCTTTCACTTGTCAGCGTTAACGCTCTCTGTGGGTGATATGTGGCATATATGAATTTATGACCCCATTTCCCATCGCAGTCTTTTGCATTAAATGCTTATGCTTTTTGTCTGCATGCGTGTTGTCTACATATGGTATGTATGTAAGTATTAAATGTCTTCTTTTTACACACTTCCTTTATGGCTTTATTGCCTCAATTTGCAGCTTATCAACCATGTCTTGCACATTTCTGTGTTTTTTGTCGTGCTTTTACTTACTTTTACATCGTCTCATTATGCGTACAGACTTCCCAGCTTGACTTGCTTGTTAAACTAAATTTGAATTTTTTGTTCACTTCTTTTTTGCTAGCTTACCGGTTTGCTTAGATGACTGGCCATTTGGGACCCTTGATTTAGCTTTCAATTTATTTTACTTTGCCTGTGTGTTAACCTATTTCTGGTTATTTCAGAAAGCCAAGGGAGTGGGATTGTACCACAAAATTGGGTCGCACATAACGCAGTACAACACAATAACATAAACCAAAATTATAGCAATATTCTGTGAACTGAGTATGGGTAAAGTTAGCCCAGGAATGACATCTGTCCTTAGATTTCACTTCTGAATATAGGATTTAAATGTATCCCGTTTTAGGAAGGAACAGCATACAAAACCGCAAAATGAATACATTTAAATGGAAAATTGCGAGAATGATTTCTCTAGAATATAGTTAATACTCGTAACTACAGAAATAACGAATTTTGTTCCGAGGTATTTGGTTAGTAACTGTGCTGCAAATCAGCCATGCACCGATAGGCGGTGCACTCAGCAAGGTGAAATAGCCGGTAAGCTATGGCTTTTATTTATTTCTTTGCTTATTTCAAATGGTCAAAAGTGCTTATTCACTAAAACGATAAAGATATATAGAGTAGTCCTAAGGTGTAGGGATCTGTGAAATCCCAACGCAGCACATGATTTAGATATGATAAAATTGATCTGGTTACTGATTAAAAACAAGCACAGAAGATTACACCAAAGTCTTTTGTGTCGTCAACAGACTGATGGGGAGTACCAGAGATACCTAACGTCGTCCGTACTACGTAACGTAATAACCATTATTGGTGCAATCTATTGATCTTTAGTCGAATCCTAGAAACATCTTCAGAACTCTTAATCGAAAAGACAACTTTTAAGTCGTTCGAGTAAAGCAAGAATCTAAAAAGCAAAAAAAAGCTGCCTGTATCATTACTAAACAGAATACAGATCCTAAGATACTTCCCCGAGATACGTCAGATGGTGTAAACTCCTTTGATTAACACCACGCAACACCTGTTTGGAGCCCATATAAAAATATATCACTAAAGACCGCTAGGTTGGTAAGCCTACACCGTCCCGCGTCAAAGTTATGCTGGTGAGGGGAGATTCAACTCCCATACATACGAAGTACATTTTCTCTTTCACTATACGCGCGGATAGTTTAGAAATTGTAGACAGCTTGGATATTTTCCTGTAATTACTATATATAACATATAAATATATTTCAATATAGAATTATTCAACTATGAGTATTAAATAATTACCATATGCACACATGTAAAAATAAATTGAAATTTATGTGATTGAGACACTTTTTGATGTTTCATGGATAAAAATATTGAATTTAAAAAAAAATTTATCCTTGTTTATTACATGGATTCTATAAAATGTTTGCTTAAGCTCCTTCTTCGGCTGGAATTGGCCGAACTTCGTAACGATTCGGACTTAAAAATTGATATTCGGTCGGTCTCTTAATGACCCATTACCTCTCTCAAATCTGAGTTTTTTTGTAACTTTCAGGGCAAATAAAAAAAAGATTCTAAACTGAATGTATAATGGTTTAATACATGGTCACCCCGGTAAATCTATATCCGCCAAATACGTATTTAGTCTTGACATTTAGTCATGTAATGAATCATCGTACTTATTAACAATTGTCCTATTTGTGGGTAGCAAAATTCACACGTCTTCCTGGAGAAACCGATGCATCCCCAATGAGTGACTGTTTGATGTGCATTTTGGTCGCATGGCATCGTGATTACCGCGTTACGTTAACCGATTTTTTGTATCCCCAATTTGTCGTGTCTCTGTTGACAATTGGTTTTAATTGGTTTGTGGGGCGGCATTAGGGATAAAAGATACCCCAACCTTCCAGAGATGATCCCATAATTGCAACAAGAAATTGAAGTTTGTGTTGGTGTGATTAGTGAAAAACTTGTAAGCGTCTTTTATTTATAGCCGGATTAAATTACATTCAAAAAGCTAGATGGACCACCCAACTTGACCTGACAAGTAACTGCCCGTGCCTGAAAGTGCTGTTTAGTACATTTTTATTATAGACCATAACACGCCAAGAGAACGGGCTGAAATTTTTAGAATTTCCTTTTCGAAATAAATCCTCGACAATTGTAATATCGAGATGATAACTAACGATACTCATTTTACGCTTTGTAGCGAACGGTTCATGTTCGCTCTATATCCACATTTGGTCTTTAAGGAACTTTTATACATAACGAAGACCAGAAGAATTTTGAGCGAATGCAAAAGTTTCTCAAAGATCTATTCTGGACTACTGGGCTTATGTTCGGAGAGAGTCACGGTTCGCACTTCTTCGAAGATTTCTAAAAGACGACATTTATAAAAGTGAGTAAACCATTTCTGTAAGTATAATTTTGCCGAAAAAAGTATTTGGATGAAGCTTCTGGTACAAAATAAAATCTATCTAACGGATGGAAAATGCCCAATTTTACCGAAAATAAGCAAATAACAAAACTATTTGAAGCATTTAATTTTAATGTATTTTAATTTTATTTAATTTTTTTCTGAAAAACACAGTTTTCCAGCAGATTTTAAATGTTTCATGTCCCGAAAATAACTGAAGTATGAAAATCGTGTTTAATTTTCAATTAAACATTCTCTTATTGAGAAAACTTTGAGTAATACAAAAAACACACTGTAAATATAAGCCTAAATTTCCTAATGAAATATCTCACTAATTTTCTTGTTATGCTGCATTATTTTTTTTGCAAATCGATTTGTCTCCATTGAATTGCTTTCGAAATTGAGTATTCTTGAGCTACTTGTGTTTCTAACGCCTAATTGACTTACATATGAAATAAATAAGTTTTTAGAATCATAGCACTAGAATAAGCTCAACAATCGTAAATCTAATCGATTCATTACAATCACATGCATCATCAGGCCTATTAGGCGCCTCAATCAATTAGCCGGCATCGTGATAAATATACAAACATTCAGGATACAGTGTACAGTTGCGGACATGAGAATCCAGACACTAAGCAAATTCAGCTTTTCTTTGAATACTTCTTTACATAAACATAATATCATCTGTTTTCTTAATTTTTCTAGTTAGTATGTGAAATAGCTTTTTTAATAGTTTGAGCTGAAACGCATGCTAGCATTTTTAATACACCGTTTTAGATACTTGCAAACTTCAAACAGATGGCATTGTCATTCCAAATCCAACATTTTTCTCATTTTCAAAAAAACACGCACCAGAGTTCAAGCGAATTAGTAGAGACCATAAGCGTCTCATATGGATCAGTCATTTCACTTTTCATATGAAGAAATCATCTGGCAGATACCACTCGTTGTTATTAAAACACAAAAAAAGAGCGAATTCAGGCTTTCGATTGATCAGGTTGAACTAAAAAAGAATTGAAGGTATCACTGGTTTCTTATGAAGTTATATTGAAAAATTAAGAGTTTTCTCTTCTAGACACTCCTTTCCTCAAGTATGACTAAAAAACTTATATCATATATTGGTGGGCCCTTTTGATATTCCAACAAAAAAAAATGTGAGCCGTCATGGGCGCCTGGCAGATGTGAAATATCGTTTGTGTACAAGTAATATGCATAAAAGATAATATTATTACAGGCTATATTTAACCTAATGAAAAAATGAAGTACTACGAATTTCTTACAGAAAATGGTAACTTTATTTAATAAACATTTATTTACAAGTGATATCAAAATTCGATATGAATATCAAGCCACAATTTAACCGTAGATCGTTCTTTGTATCAAAAATGATACATTTCATATTTTAGAAGCCAATAAATTCGTCCACGTTGGTAACACTTACCTCAACTTTTATGACTTTGTTTGTTCCGTTGATATAAGCATTTTAAACTGAGTTTCAAGTTTTAAAATCAAGTAGGCCGCGAGAAAAACGAAAACTTCATAATTCTACTCATTGTATCATATTTGATACATATGAAATTTTTTATGATTTTTCGTGCGAATAGTTTTAGTTTCATCCTTGTTTTGACATTATTCGGACGTTTTTTTGTGAATAAGTGATTGTTAGTGAAGTTTGGTTCAAAAATGTCGCGTCCGCAATATTTAACTTTAGAGTAGCTGGTGAATGAAGTTCTGGATAACAGTTCAAGCGATGAATCTTAAAATGGAAATTTTTCCAATTCAGAAACTGAGGCGGAGGACTATGTGTTTGGAAATGACTCAATTGAAAGTTTTTTATCAGATATTTCTGAGAATATTGGTCTCAACTTTGATATTGATCCGTTATATACTGCAAAAGATGGTACCATATGGAATCCAGAGCCATACAACATCGGTCGTTCAAGGGCGGAAAACGTCATTAGTTTGATACCAGGTTACTAACTGTGCTTGTTTATATTACGATTTTTCAATTTACATACTAACTTACTTCTTTTAGGAGTAACAAGAAACGCATCTAGCCGAGTTGGAAACATCCGAGATTCCATGCTATTATTTTTCCCTACATCGATTACGAAAATAATAATTGAAAATTCGTATAAGTAAGGGAAATAATTGCATGGAGATAAACATTTAGAAATTGATGAAGATCTACTTCTGGCTTTTCTGGCTGTTTTGATATTGGCTGGTGTATATAAGTACGTTAATACATATGTATATTCAAAAACTGATATATCATAATTAAAAAATTGTTTTTTTGGAATACTTACATATATAGATCTAAAAATGAAACTTTGCATGATTTATTCGATACTACATATGGGCGACCTATATTTCGCACAATTATGACCGAAAAAACATTTTTATATGTATTGAAAGTTATACGCTTTGAAGACGTACTTAGTCGACGAGAAAGAAGAAGGGAAGATAAATTTGCACCAATTCGCGTTCTTTGGGAACGGTGGGTAAAACTACTCCCTACGTTCTATAATCCTCATGATTGCATCACAGTAGACGAACAATTATTGGGTTTTCACGGCCGCTGTAAGTTTCGCCAGTACATTCCGTCGAAACCCGAGAAGTACGGTATAAAGTTTTGGTTGGCCGTTGATTCCGAAACATGTTATCATGCTTTCGTCGATTTTCTTTACTGGCGTCGTCAACAGTGCAGACGAGAACGAAGCTGGATCATCAAAAAAGGCTAAAATGGAAAGTTTGGAAAAAAAGAATCGAGCAAGATGTTGTATGTGTTATAGTTCCGGAGAAAATAAAAACAAATGGACCTCTTTATATTGCAGCAAATGCAAAAAACCTTATTGTAAAGACAAACATATGGAAAATATTTGTACAAAATGCGTCAATAAAGCTTAATTTTATAACTATCTCAAAATCTAGTAAAAAACACATTGGTTTGTTTCATTTTTAATAATAATTCAGTATGTATCAAAAAAGATACACGGTATAGAATTGTGAAGTTTTTTGTAGGGCTGATCTACGGTTAAATATTTTCATCTGTGACTTCAGTAATAGTTATATTCGATGTTTCCTCTGCCGGTATTACTGTGGCGATTGGTCGATGATAACTAAAGTATGTTACAAAAGTATTGGATGAAATATTATCAAGATATCTCACAAATACAGAATCTATTGTTGTTCCATATTTGGTAGTAGATTCTCTTGGATTGTTGATGATTTGCAATTGAAATTCTTTTTGTGCTTTGAGTGCTGAAATTTTTGGAATTTTCAGGTGGCGCAAAATTAAGCATCCAGTTTTGTATTTGAAAATTATTAAATAAAATTAAAAAGAAAATTAAATAAAAAATGACTTTGAGTGATGAAATTTTTTGAATTTTCAGGCGGCGCCAAATTAATCATCTAGTTTTGTTTTTGAAAATTATTAAATAAAATAAAATTAAAAAATGACTGATGAAATTTTTTGACGTTTCTGGTGGCGCAAAATTAATTATCCAGTTTTGTATTTGAAAATTATTAAATAAAATTAAAAAAATATTAAATAAAAAAATGATTTTGAGTGATGGAATTTTTGAATTTTCAGGTGGCGCAAAATTAATCATCCAGTTTCGTATAGCGTTATTCAATAGGTGCGCTTCAACTTTTTTCCCATAGGGAGGGCGAACGACGCATATATTTTTTATTTTTCGCTTGTCGTTTGTAAACTTCATTAGTATACATTTCATCATGGAACGCTACACACTTGAGCAACAATTGCAAATCGTGCAAATTTTTTATGAAAATAATCGTTCTGTTGCTGCTACTTTAAGAGCATTACGGCCATTTTACGGTCCATTTACCACGCCGTCCAGTTTTGGGGTTATGTGAAGTCACTGGTCTACAGTAACAAGCCGGCGACGATTTGTGAGCTCACAGCCAATATTGAACGCGAAATTGCTGGAACTTCGGCCGATTTATGCAAAAGAGTGGTCGAAAATTGGGTTCAACGTTTGGACTTCGTAAAACGTGCACGCGGTGGTCATGCAAAAGAAATCGAATTTCATACTTAAATGTATATGTTCTAACTCGATAATAAAAAAAAAATTAGTTAAAAAAGTCAAACCGTTTGTGTTTTATTCAAAAAAGTTCAAAAGTTGAAGCGCTCTTACTGAAAAAACCCTATATTTGAAAATTATTAAATAAAATTAAAAAAATATTAAATTAAGAAATGATTTTGAGTGATGGAATTTTTGAATTTTCAGGTGGCGATTATTTTCTCAAAGTTCGGCACCATTTAATTTTCTGTAAAATTCCGTAAGTACATTTCATAAAGCGCAACCACTTTATGAATTTAGTAATCATGTATTGTACTAGTATGTATTCACAAATATATAAAAAAGTAGTCATTTATTTCAGTCTCTCGGGATATTTACGGCCGCAACTATGCATGTGGAAGTGTGTTATGGATTGTTCGCTTTATGAAGCAATGAAAACTGACTCTACATATACATATTTTTTGTGTGTGCAAGAGCGCTATTAATTATATTTATATACTTATTGCCTAATCGTGTATGTAGGTATGTATTTTCCCTGTCCAATGTTATCCTTTCAAAAGTGAATGCTCAGCTATCTCCGGGTGCTATACAGAGGCGGCATACACACCCGTAGACTTAGATGAGGCATCCTTCTAATTAACCTCCGGTCAGATTATATTACATTCATTTAGTTATAGTACATCAAATACATGCATACATACATACGACTGTAGATTGTAATCGCAACTTTTATACGCATGTCATGAAATATAATATCTTCTTAACCAAACAATGCTAATGCCGTGTTATTTTTTATATTAATTAAATTGCCTGAATAAATTAGATGGGGTAACATACAAGATAACACAAAATTCAGTGTGTTTTTCTGTTTTTAATAAAACCCCATTACTGCATTCATTCTAAGTCATAATAGCCAATAGGGAAATTACAATCGAGCAAATAAAAATTTAATTAAATTTAAATTTGAAAACTATAATAAAATAGTACAGATAAATAGAAAATTGGAATTTTCGCCAAAATTTGAAGCTTCCTGTCACTTACAAAGGGTTTTCCACTTATGTCTGAAAATATTGTTCATCGCTAGCAAAATTTTTTCCCCATCTTTTTGTCAGCATAAAAACTCCTGTAACAAAAAACATCTCGTGCTTTAAATCCAATGAAGTTTTCACTTTTTATACAGAACTAGCTATACTCGGCTACAGGCCAAACTTTTGGCTATTAATAAGCCCAAAATTTGTTTGCTTCTAATAATTTGAAAAATTTCGAGAATCGTAATTGACTGGAATAGACTCGCTCTTTTCTCTTATATCTAAAATTTGAACAAAAAATTTTCGTAACTCCATCCGTGGATTGATGATTTTTTTGAAAATCTGTAAGAGTTCTATGAGATGCATCTAGTGCTTTTAAAATAGCTATGATGCACTCTCCTGGTCATGGATATTTTCTTCATAAACTTTCAGCTAATATATTTACGCCACGGTCGCTAAGCCCTTTTCACAGAGAAATTGAATTTATTGGGCGTTTGGCCGAGCCACCAAGAGAGTACTGTCTAACTGCTTCACCACGCCTTCTGAGACATCCTCCTGGTACACTTTTGCCCCGGTCTTAACCCCTTTTTCGAAGACATGAGGATATGTAACACCTTTACAAGACACTCTTCACCAAACCATTATGGAGGCTGGCTGGTGGTGACGCTGAACCCTTGAACAAAATTTTTTCCGTCTTTAGAATGTTTAGCAAAGATTTTGTCGTTTTGCTTATTAAAAGCTTCTTCAACAGTGAACACTTTCTCAGTCGAGTTTAATTTTCTTCAAGCGCGTTGTCAAAAGGCGACCAGTTGAGCGACGGAAAGCTTTCGTGTGGAAATCATCTCTAATTAGTTTGACATTGACCTGGTCGATGCATTCGACCTATAGTTTCAAGCCGACTCCGAACGGCAGATATTTTTATGAGCAGGTTTTTCATGGCATAAATACACTCGGAGGTTTGCCATTGCCTGCCGAGGGGCGACCGCTATTAGAAAAATGTTTTTCTTAATTTTGGTGTTTCTCCGGGATTCTCTGTGAATTCCGAATGGTAATCACGCACCAACCCATTCGGCTACGGCGGTCGCCCGTACGGTAAACAAACATGCTTGAAATATTAAGTTTGTTCAGCAATTCATAAAACTCACTTGCACGTTCTCGCAGTATGCATTGCAGAATTTGTCACAGAATTTATGGCAAAACTAAGTATGGCCTCTCATTTTCAATCGAGACCTTTTTTTATTTAGTAACTCTTGCTAAGTTAATGAGGCTCCATCAAGCGGATGTTAATGTAATTTGTCTCGGCCGTCCTTTGGATGCGTAAACTGAAGTTGCATCAACGCACTGATACCAAAATAAAAACCGGAGCTGTGCTGTGGAAATGCAAAAGCCAGAATTGTGAAAAATTATTGTTTCGCAGTAATTAAGACGAGAAATTTCATAACCATTGATTATGAGATTAAACCACACGGAAAAAAATCTCCATGAGGGATGCGAATCCTTACTTGGAGTCCGTACGCAGAGCCCACTTGCTTCGGCAGCTTGTACATTGGACTTGGATACAGATCTCACCCTAAATAAAAATTGCCATATTACAACTGTTCCCGAAACTGAAGACGGACGACGCTGCGCTATGATTAACGAGATAAAGACAGCATCGAAGGAGGAGCTGAACAAGATAAAAAAAAATAATTTTTTGAAGTGTTTCGAAGATTGGAAAAATGTTGGCACAAGTGCATAATATCTCATGGGGATTACTTTGAAGAGGACAAAATAGATATTAATGAATAAATAAATAATTTTTGAAAAAAACACAAAATTCGTGATATTTTTAAAACACACCTCGTATGTTTAAAATGAACAACGACCCGAAAAATTTTACACAGTTTACTGAAGCAGTTAACTTCTTGGACCCACAAAATAATTGGCGTCTGTGGCGGCGATTTATTACGAATTGAGTTTTTAAACAAATATCATAAAATTTGAAGACTCCCCATCGCACTCTATGCTTCTTTAACAGCCATAGATGAGCTCGCCACCTGTGGGTGTGCTAAGCGTGCAATTATTCCAATGATCACAAAAAAATGATTGTAACCCGCTGGGCAGGGGTAATTTAAAGAACGAAGCTACTTTCTCATACATATAAGCATACAACAAATATAATAATACAACAAATATAATAATACAACAACGCCTCCACAACAAAATGAGCGTGTATCTTTTTTACCACTGTTTCAATTTTGTTTTTTTCTTTTAGTGTCTGCTTTTCTCTAAAATATGTATTAACCGGTTGCCCTACTCTGTCGGGGAATAAATTGCATTAAAAAAGATATTACATTGTCTCGTTTTTCTCTTAGTATAACAATCTTACTTTCATATTTAATTTAGTTTGCCATATTTTTGATACATTTACTGCATTGAAGTTCCAAAATAACGCACAAGACAAAAGGTAATATTATATTTTTTCTCCAGTTTGCCATAAATAACCCTCATACGCCATGGCGTCTGTTAGAATACCTATTGTTTAAGGTATCTGGCATAAAAGGCGGCATAATTGAGTAACCATTTGGGACTTTGTTATTTACTACAGTTTTTGAATTTTGTTTGCCGTAAGCAGAGTTGGAATGTTTTTGTGTGCTTGTGTATTACCATATTAATAATATTTATATATTCATTTATTCATGTACACGTATTTATTTGCTTTTTAGTCTTTATTCGCTAGTAAATATTGTGTGCTCGAGTCACTGCATCATCTACTTAGTATTACCAGGATTTTTTCTGCCTCCACTGTCGCTCAATTACTCACCTCATTAAATGTAATGCTGCGCCGAAATCTTCAATCGTCTGTGATTCGCTCAAGGCTATGGCAACCTTCTCCACGCCACCCAAGGGAGCGAGCGCGTCACGTGCCTTACTGCCGAACAGCTTTTCCAAATAATTGGGGCCATGTGAAGCAATTAGACTTTGCAGAAAAGAGGCAGTCTCCTCAACAGGTGGACGTTTAGCTGAAAGCAAAAAAGAAACAACCACAAGAATGGCATGAAAATTTGTCTAATTTATTCACGTAAAATACAAGTAAGGCAAATGGGTATATGCCAAGTCGAATCTAATAAAATTATTTTAAATGCGAATAAAAATATTTACGTCTTTTTAAAATCGTTTCCATGAACATTTTTCAATGACTTATAACCAACTTTCATTCTTTTACTCTTTTTTTTGATATCTCTTTCCATTCATACCTTCATCTCTCTCTATTCCACCAAACAGTAGTTCTCCTCGCATATAATTGAAAATATAAATTAGCGTAAAATACATGGTAAAAACCTGCTCGATTCCAGGTCAAAGCCATTAAAATGTCTTGCATCCGTATGGACTTGCAATTACACCGTGTACTAACACCCCTCAGTAGCGCACTACATACATACATATATCTTTGCAGTGCAATCAACGTCTGCTGACATATAAATATACCACATATACATATCTAACTATAATACGTGTATGTAGCTTCTCCTGCTCCTGTTGCATCCTTCTCTTCACTTGAAGTATCATCTGCAAGGCAACCTCTACAAAGGCGTTCATCGAGTATGCTTCACTGGCGGCGTTACTCAAGTATACCAGGGCGGTAAATCTGTATATACTCGTACATACACATCCAGCAGGAAAAATATTCATGTTATAGCAATAGTGCCGTAACTAAAAGTTAAGTGCAGACAAGCAAGAAAAGTTGAAAGAGTGCATTTAAAACATGTCAGGTAGGATTGCAGTTACTTTTCAAGTTGAACAGGTATCAGATACGTATGTGCAGAGAAAGGCACAGAAATCAAGAGACTATACGAACAAAATCAACAAATTGACGCTTGGCAGCTTTTAGTGAAAGTAAACTTGCCATGACAAAGTTAAATGAATAAAATAACAGGCTAAAATATTGTAGAGAGAAAAGATGAAATTTCGAAGAAATGAAAATTCGAGAAATACTTAACTTAGAGTTATTTTTAATTTATTTTTTAAATTAAAAACAAGGATAAACCTATTATTTTACATAAAATGGGATGCAAAAGCTTCCTGACTGGGCTTACAGCTCGCTTCTCTAGTAAAGTTAGTTTGACTCGAAAAGATAAATTTTCGAGAACTCATTATATTAAAAAAATATAAAAAGTTACATCCAATAAAAAAGTAGAATTAAGAGATGGAAATGGTAAGTGAATCGAAAACAAAATGTCGAAACTTGTAAACATTTTTTCAAAATTTTATCAAACTTTAAAATACCGATATTGATTTTTGACAATTTTTTCGCTGAAGTGTAGCATTTGTTCTTCCACAAAACACAAATACATGCTTGAATGGAAGAGAAAATAATCAAAGAGTTGAAGAATCAATGTTTCAATGTGTTCCCGAGACGAAATATTTAGTATGTTTAAGGGAGGCTGGTTGGCGAAAATATTGTTCCTTAAAATATTATATTACCACACCAATCAGCTAACAATTGCCTAACTATAAGTGGTAATCAGGTAACATGGTGAACTCGTGAGTGGCACAAAGATCAATCAAGAGTATACGAACAAAAACAGAAGAGTACTTGTTTAGCTTTGCATAACCGGAGTTAATGAATCTGTGATCGGACAAGAACTTCCTTTAAATACAGAAATAGAGTGTCTTGCTGTACCGAATGGTACGCCTCTTAATCCGGATGACACTTCCGTGTGGATTCAACAACACGAATTTTCAATTTCAAGTCTTTGATTAGCTTAAGGAGAGTGAGGGAACCGATGCTCATATTTGAACTTCTGGGTGAGCTTTTTCATATATTTGAGCTTTGTAGCTCATGAGGTTTCCTAGCGCCCATAAGCGGGCTACAGAAAAACATCATTGGATAAATTTATTGAGCCTTGTAGCTCAGTGCCTCGGGAAGTCGTTCTTATTGGAAGAGCTTGATGTGACCCGTTGGGTCGTTTATAGTTTCTCAAATCAGCGAATTCAGCAAATTAAATTATAAACAAGAATGCAACTTGCTTCATATCACAGGCGATAATATATAATATTATATATTGAACTGTCATTAGCACAATTTTGGCGTTGATGTCATGAGTTGTTTTACAGATACAAGCAGTGTGAAGTTGGTAACACTTTATATCGTTCACCCTGTATCTCCTTCTATAGGCGTAATCAGCTTTTGAACATTTTGATTTTTGAGTTATTTTCACCTTTCGTATACATGACTTCAATATTATCATAACCGGGCCACAAATGGAGCTTTTAGATGCCAGCGCTGCCTAAAGAGTAATGTTTGTAAACGAAGAGTAGCCTGTAACACACTTAAAACATTTCTCTAGCTACAAGTGACAGCTCAGTCAAATTTGTCTCATCCTGTCCGCAGGTGAGTGGATACAAACATTTTATATATAACATTTGATTAAATTTTGGGCACACAACATTTTTTCGAAATATCTTTATAATAAATACGTGTCTGCCCAATAGTTTTTTATATTATACAATAGCTCAACCTACTACGAGTACCGACCTTCGGAGTCTATCAAGTTCATGCAGATTAAGTCGGTCGTAACATGCGTCATGTGAGACAGAATGTGGCTAAACATGTTAATAGCTAACTTCGAGCCAACTGAATATTTTATAGCCGTAGGTGCTTCAGTTCAAAATGAGTTAAATGCATCGCCTCTAGCTCAATATTTAGGAATTACGGAATAACTCGTAACCACGTCTTTTCAGTCAAAAAAGAAAGCGATGCTTACGGTTTTTATGGGTCACAACGGTACTGTACACCACGAATTTTTGCCAGAAGGTCTGGCAGCTAATAAGGACTATTATATGGGCGTTATGAGAAATTAATGTGAAGCAATTCGCCAAAAAAAAAAATATTTGTGGAAAAATATCAAATGTTTCGATAGTTGGATCAAACGCTGGTGCGTTGATGTTACTTTGAAAGCGATAATATCACTTCTGAGGAATAAACGTCATATATATTTAAGTTTCTGAATATATTCCGGAAACTTCTTGATCAAAGTGGTATTAGGGCTTAGCAACATTGTTTCAAATTATGGAACATATTTAATTGTATGACACATTTGGAAATACTATCCTGAAATGTAACAATTGGTTAACCTGTATATTGATTTTGACTTCTTCATGAAATGGATTTGTAAGATACTTGTAATCTGTAAGATACTTTTCAAGTCTTTAAGAATCAATCGAATCGAAAAAGTAAAGCTGCAGGTACTTTGAATCAACACAATGAAGAAACATCTTTTTTTTTTTTTTTTTTTTTTTTTATTATTAGTATTTTCATTGCAACTAGTATAACATTACATATATATACTAACGAGCAATTTTTGTGGAGTTTTGTTACAACAAATAATTTGAGTTAATCCTCAGCAAAATACAATTCATACTTTTAACTGATTTTTATTTATTTATTAGTTTAAATCTAGAGGTTTTTTACGTTTGAGCCTTCGTTTCCATTTTGTATTATCGTTAAGAATCGAGGCTTCATTGTTCACATGCTTGCTTAGTCGTTCTGCGTGCGACTTTGCAAATTTCTTTATGGTTGCCGTAACCGAATCAATATTGAGGTCACGTTCGAGATCTTGCGTCCTAATATACCATGGAGCACAAACTGCATGCTTGAGTGCCTTAGTCTGAAATCTTTATATATGCGCTGTGTTACTATAGCTGGTGCAACCCCATAGCTGAATCCCATAGGTCCAGATAGGTTTGAGAATTTGTTTGTAAAGCAGTATCTTGTTGGGTGCGGACAACGCTGATTGCTTACCCATTAGCCAATGCATATTTTGGAATTTTAGGTCCAGTTCTTCTCTTTTCTTTTTCACTTAGCACTCCACCTAAGTTTCGTGTCGAGCGTCATACCTACATAGATACTTTGCTGTATTAGAGTATGGTACTTTAATGCTGTTTATGTATATTGGCAGGTAGTTGATCTTTTTGTTTGTAAAGTTGATGTGTACAGACTTTGTTTCGTTCAGTTTAATGTGCCATTTATCTGTCCAATTGTATATTTTATTGATAGCAAGCTGCAGTTGTGCAGTAGACTCTATTTCTGTCTTTCCGACGGTTAATATTGCAGTATCATCAGCAAATGTTGCTATAAAGCAATTTCTGCTGTTTGGCAGGTCGTGAGTGAAAAGTAGATAGAGAAGAGGTCCACGGACACTTCCTTGCGGCACACCAGCTTTTATCTCTTTCAGTTCAGAGAACTCATCTTCGTACCTGACGCGAAAATAGCGCTCGGACAGGTAGGTTTTTAAGATATTAAAACATTTTGTTGGCAGTACATTCTTTATTTTCCGCAGCAGGCCAGCATGACATACTTTATCGAAAGCTTTAGAGACATCGAGAAATACAGCCGAACAGACATTTTTTTCTTCAAATGTGTTCTCGATGATACGAGTTAATCTGTGAATTTGGTCAATAGTTGAGTGGCGCGCGCGAAATCCAAATTGGTGTGTTGGTATTATTTGTTTATTTTCTATGATATTGCTCAGGCGCTTTATCAAACATTTTTCCAACAGTTTTGACAAGATGGGCAACAGTGAAATCGGTCGATATGATGCTACATCATTTGGAGGCTTTCCTGGTTTTAGAATCATGATGGCATCAGCTATTTTCCAATAGATTGGAAAGTATTGCAGCTTAAAGCAAGCATTCATTATGTTTGTTAGCTTAGTAATGATGTTTCGTGGAACTTGTTTGAGGACTTCGGCAGTTATTAAATCAAACCCTGGAGATTTCTTCGACTTCAACTTTTGTATCTCGGCGCACATCTCATCTTCAGTTATGGGTACTATATCGCCATAATTATCATTGGCTATGCCATCATTATTTAGTATTGGTGATGTGTCGCTATTGGGTGTAAAGATTTTTGCTAGATAATCAGAAAATATGTTTGCTTTTTCTATGTTTGTTTTCGCCCATCCATTATTGCCTACTTTGATTGGTGGATTATGGTTAGCTGGCTGTTTAAACTTTTTGGTGCATTTCCATAGTGAGTAGTTTGTGTCTCTTTTATTATTTAATTGCTGTACGTAGTTTGTAAATGATTGATTTTTGTATTCTTTAATCTTATGGCTGAGATCTTTTGCTGCTTTGTTTAAAGCTGCTTAATCAACAGGTGATCTTCTTTGATGCCACCTACGCCGCATTTTTCGCTTCTTTAGCACCATTTCTTTTATATCTTTTGTGTATTTGTGGCCAGCGGAAATTTTCATTAAAGGAGGTGTGCTCGACCAAGCAGAGTGTTGTATTTCTCTCGTCAGTTTTAAAACTTCGTCATCTATCTTTTTTGTTGATTCCATTGGAAACGTATTGTCTTCAGATTCTTCTAGCATTTTGCGGAAATAATCCCAGTCGGTAAATTGACTAATTAATTTGAGAACTGGATCACGTAACACTACCGTTTCGCTGAGAGTTAGATAGATTGGCGAGTGATCTGAATTCATGTCTAGCCCATTTTCAATATTAAGATAAGCACTGGAGACTTTTCTGGTGATGAAAAAATCGATAAGGTCCGGATTTTTTTGTGGATCAGGTGGCCAATACGTTGGCATCCATGAAAATGCAGTGTTACAGTTTGTTTGTTGAAGCGCTTTGAAGAGCTCCCTTCCTTTAGTGGTTGTTAGCCTAGATCCCCAATGGATATGTTTAGCATTAAAATCACCGCCCATAATGAATTTTGTTTTATGACGCTCAATAAGATGGACATATTGATCGTATTTGATTTGGTGCCTTGGAGGACTATAAACAGCTGTCAATGCTAGATCACCTCCAGCATTAATTGTGATGGTGGTGGCTTGGAATTCATTGGTGCTGACTTTTTCTTGTTCGTAGTGTTTAATATTGCTTCTAATAATTACGGCACTTCCGCCTCGGGCACTGTTGCTTGGGTGAATAGTGTGGTAAGTTTCAAAGTTTTTGACCTTGAAAAAAGTTTGATTAGTGAAATGCGTCTCAGCAATTAAACAAATGTCGATTTTTTCTGAATTGAGAATCATTTCCAATTCTTCCTGGTGCTTTGGGAGACCGTTCGCGTTCCATAACATTATTTTTAAAAAATTAGGCATGTGTAATTGACTGATAAATTTTAAATTCAAGATTTTGCAACCTTTGCTCCAGTGATTTGTTAAATTCTTGTTGTTCTGTTAGTTTTTGCAATATTTTTGAAAGTATATTTTCTTCATGTGTAGTGACATTTTCGTTAGTTTTTGCCACTTGTGAATAGGTTGGTAGATTGCTTGGGGCTGGAATTGATATTGGTTTATGCGATATTGATTTTGTACTAGCTTCATCTTAATTTTTCTCTCTTCCTTTAGTTTGGCTTTCAGCCTCAGTGTTATTTTTCCGCTGTCCCATTTTTTTGTCGCGAATTTTTTGTAGTTCTTTGGCTACTATGCAGCCTCTGTAGCTAGCAGGGTGTGCTTCTCCACAGTTGCAGCATTTTGGCAGCTGCTCCTTTGATTTTGTGCATTCGATTGTTTTGTGCTTCTGCGCACATTTGACACAGCGTGGCTGCTTGCCGCAATAATTTTGAGTATGTCCGTAGGACTGACATGACTTACATTGAGGATTTAATGTTGTTTGTTTAATCGCTTCAATTTTGACAACCGCATGTAAGATTGTTTTTATTTCAAATATCTTTTTAATATCTTCAATTGATTCGAATGTGAGTAGAAACATATCTAGTGGCTCCTTTGTTTTCCATTTTAGCTTTTTAACTGCATTAGTGATTTTTAGGCCTTGTTTTTTAAGATCTTGTATGATATCAGTAGGATCGCACGAATGATGAAGATTTTTTGCTATAATTTGCTTGGTCTTGTTTGCTTGTTTTCATAAGTGTACCAAGAGATATTTTGTGTTGATAGCGACTTTGTAGTCTTTCTATAATCATCTGGATCAAATGTATTTATTTTATAGATCTTATTATTCAGAAGTTTAATAGAGAACGTATTGCTAGACCCGTTTTTTACAATGTTGAACAGTTTTTGGTACTCACATTCAGCTGTTACCATAATTGGTGGCGGACGTGGGGCTTTTTTATCATCTTTTGGTGTTTTATTGTTGGCAATTACTGTATTCAAGTTTGAAGAAACATCTGAGCTACAAAATGTTTGATGACGTCACTAAAATCTACTTTTGCCCCCAGCCTACACAAGGCACCATTTCCATAAATCGTGCATACTTTTGTATTCGGCTAAATTGGAGATGTACGAGGTGTGTTTAAAAAGTCTGGCGAATTATGGTTGGGAGGTTTTTCGCCGATTACGTATATTCAAATTTCGATTTTTTTGTGGCGATATGTTGGTACTCATGTCTCTCACTCATGCCAACGAGTTCAACCATTTTGAATGTCCAGTTAATTGGTGCCATCTGCTTTGCTTGCGCATGTTTCGGCTCCTCTTCGATTTTTACCTATTCAAAAAGATGGATCAAAGAACCTGTATCAAATCATCATTTGTGCGAGTGTTGACTGTGCCATACAGAGAAGCTACTTTGGACCAAAGCAACGTTTATTGGTGGTACAAAATGTTCTCAGAAGGCAGAGAAGATGTGAACGATGAAAAGCGTGCCGGATGCCCGAGCACTTCAACAACAGATGAAAAAATTGATGAAGTGAAGAAAATGATATTGGCCAATCGTCGAATCACCGCTAGAGAAGTTGCAGAGGACCTAGACATATCGACTGACTCGTGCCATTCGATTTCTTTCAATGATTTGGGCATTAGACGGGTCGTCGCACAATTCGTAGAAAACTGCTAACGTCGTTTTTCGCCAGGATGCCCAATATGCTTTATTCCGCCGTACTTGAGTGTCTCCCATGCCGCTTCCTCCAAATTAATGCAATAGCATGTGGCGTGAATTCTAATTGCGATACTTTTGGATGAACTGAAGGATGTAACTTCCAACCGATTTATACCCAAACATTGATCAATCACGTGAAAATGCCTCTTTTTCCTCCGATATATATTTATTATACCTATTCTTAAACATTAATAAATTTGCTATTTTGCTGCGAGTACTCAAACATTTGCTAATGGATTTAAGCCGTGAGTATTACTTCGTAGGCGGAATGCTAGTTTCCTGTATTTTTATGGATTCAATGTGACCACTTTGAGCTTCTACTGAAAAGTTTGTAATTAGGATTGCATTCCAGGCAGCATATTTTCCAAATCAGTATTCATAGGTACTATTTTTAGGAGGACTTTCTCCTGCTAAGTTTCAAAACCAAATACCAAATGCTCCACTGGTGTACATAAGAACCAAACCTTATACGAGTATCTTACACAAAGCGTAATGTTTCCCTCTTATGAAATATTTGCACCAATCTCGATCAAAGTAAGACATCATACTCGTATATATCTTAAAAGGACAATTAAACCCCTATTGGTGATGTGCGTCTTTATGATTTTTCCACAAATGGAAGGACTCACAATTTTAAATTTTTCGGCATTTTGGTCGCCGCCGGGGCCGAATGGGTTGGTAAGTCTCAAGCATTGGCTAGTGCCCGGGATGGAACTTTTGGACATGAAACACCAATTGATATTATCCTTAAAAGAAAAATACCGAAAAATACTACAAATCACCAAGTGATGGAAAAAGCTTATTCAGCAATTGCCCCTTGGTTTGCCATTGAAACCTTCCAGATCATTTCTGCCATAAAAAGGATCCTTTTATAGTAGGAAATCATGCTTTCATGAAATGAGAGATCTTATTCCGGATAGACATATTTCAGCATATTTGCTTTCAAGTGGTCGGTTAAGAGTCATAGTTGCCGCACCTTAGAGTCAGCGCATACATCGCATTACATCACCTCATCGCTATTTTCTGCTACATCTATCGTCCAGGAAAATCGCAATGAAAATTTTTACGGATCTGATTTAATAAGAAATATCGCATATTTCCCGGATTCATTGAGTATGTGTTTGAACAGTTTATTATTCAAAAAAATTTAAATTGTTCGTACGGTTGTACTTTGCAACGTTCATAGCTTTGGGATGGAAAAAACCCGAAGAATCTTGCGCCCGTGTAAATGAAGTTCTGTTACTCCAGGGTGGTAACATTAATGAAGATATTGCGGGCTATACTTTTCGTAAACAACTCACGTATGTTTTATCTTTTGATGAAAATTCCTCCGTTGAAATATTTCTTTGCTCTACTAAGTGTAATTCAAAATTGTCCGAAGCATTTTCTAGCACATTGATCAACAAACCACCATTAAAATAAATAATTATTGTTCCATTATCCATTGTCGATTCGCAAAATGACTAAAGTTGACCAACACACACCTCCTCGGGCTTGCATCGCCATATTCTCAACTGAGTGCACCACTTTCAATCCCGGGTGGAAAAATACTCGTATACATATAAAGTGGTTGGTGTCTCATCCTTATTGTTATCGCACAACTCGTTTAAAAATTTAATAACTTGAGCACTTAGTTTCCTAAGTGATATCAGAAAACACTAAAAATCATCAATCTTCTGAAAACCACATCCATTAACAAAAGATGTCAAAATCGAGTGCAATTGAATTAATTTTTCCATTTTGTAAATTTTCCATTCTAAAGGGTGGTTAAATTAGAAGGGCCGATGTTAAATGTAAACCACACCTAAACGTCAAGTTCTTTTTTGCATTTCATTTGACAGTTTTCAATTTCAGATTAACTCAATTCGAACCATGGAAAGATACACAATCGAGCAACGCGCAAAAGTTATTCAGGCTTATTATGAAAGCGGGGGTTCAAATCAAAATGCACATCGCGCACTTCGTGAAGAAAATCATCTTCAGTGATGAGGCACATTTTCACCTCAGTGGATTCGTCAATAGGCAGAATTGCCGCATTTGGGCGAATGATAATCCAAGAGTGACTGCCAAAAAACCAATGCACCCAAAAAGAGTGACTGTTTGGTGCTGTTTACGGGCCAACGGCATCATTGAGCCGTATTTTATCCAAAATCAGGCCGGTCAGGCAGTTACTATGAATTGTGTTCGCCATCGTGAGATGATAACGAACTTTTTATGACCCGAACTGAAAGATATGGATGTGGATGATATGTGGTTTCAACTGGACGGTGCCACTTGTCACACAGCTAACGAAACAATGGCTCTTTTGCGCGAAAAATTTGATGACCGAATAATCTCACGCCGCGGCGATGTCAATTGGCCACCAAGATCATGTGATTTGACACCGTTGGACTTCTTTCTTAGGGGTTATTTGAAAGAAAAGGTGTGCGTCGATAAGCCAGCAACAATTCAAGAGCTAAAGGATGAGATAATTCAATTATGCCTCAGCGTCATTGAAAATTTTGACCATCGGATGAAGGTGTGCCGCCATTTGGCCAAAAGTTTGTTCCATACGTAATTGAGCCATACCAATATTATCATAATAAAGATAAATGACAATAAAAAAACTGTATTTTATTTAAAATCAACACCGGCCCTTGAAACTTAACCACCCTTTATAAAGAAATATGTTATCGAAGTAAAAAAAACAAACAACACAAAAATACTCTTAAATAAATAAACCAATATAATGAATTATTTAAAGCACTTCCATTTAGTGGCACTGGACGCAAGTAAAACTATTTCATTCTCAGTTTGAGCCCGCAAGTTCAGGAATTAGATATACTTACATGTACTCGTATGTATGAAATTTAATTACGGTTTTCTTTACTAATGGTCTTGTATATTTGTTGTTAAGAATGTAAGGAAATGTTATGTTATGTTATGAAATGGATTAAAAGATAAACATTCAGTATTGTGTGCCTTTGTGAAAATATATCTCCAGTAGCGTTGAGATAGAGAATTTGTGCCGAGCTCTTGCGGCAATAAATTGGCTAAATCACGTTATTAAGGCAACAAATCCTGTTATTTGCAACATACGTTTTTTCATATTTTATTATTGTAAATTCCAAAGAACTATAAATTTTTTTGTGTTTTTGATGAGTTCCCGTTGGAACCTGGAATCCCTATAGGACGCGTACCGTGGTTTTGGAAAGCGGAACACCTCCCAGAAATGGGGAATATCTATTTCCCACCATTTTACATCCAAAGGGGGAATAAAGCCGTGGTGGTCCCACTATTAGTAGGTAGTATTTATATAATCAAAATAATTAATAAATATTATTTTCCTCATTACTTTGACAGTTTCCTCAGGACAGCTGGTTTCTGCTGGCATCTGTAATATAAGACGAATTAAATTTGTGCAAAGTGATTTTGGCTGAACGAATGGACTAGCATATGGTAAACAATATCCCTTCTCCTATATAAAAAAATATCTAGTTCGGATTGAGTTAGATTAGAATAATGGCAAAGTGACTCAAAGCCCAGAAAACGGCTAAGTGCCGGATGTGTTATAGCCAACAAACGCAATTGATTGAGTTCAGAATGGCGAGAAGGTTGTGGTTGAAAAAAACCTATACAGAATTATCCTCCTGTTGTCTACATAAAGGCGAAAGCTGAAGACACTCCACTATCTTATTATTATTTTTATCTCTAGGTAATCAGTAATCAAGAGCAGCCGAGAAATAATTATGAGCAGTAATTTTAATCCTTCACTCCTTTTTTTGTTTTTGAAAAAGTGGCACCTAATTAAAAACTTCATTAAAATTAATGAAATACCGATCCTTTGGCATTTTTACATATTTTTAGGATCTAATTGCATTTTAATTTAACTGATGCCACAAAGCTTCATAAAAATAAAGCCATCCGCTAACACGTAAATTAAAATGGCAAAAAGTCCATCGTACCTACGTTGTAGTATTTCATAATAAAATTCCCAAAAAAAAGCAAATACAAAATTAAAACGAAGACGGTTTGAAAGCACATACATAAATGCAAAAAAAAGATTAGGAACGAGACGAAAAACAATTAAAAAAATATAAAACAGAAATTTACGCATTTTCGCAATTTTCATTTGCGGTGCGCCTCAATGTATTCTTTGTGTGTTTTCTGTTTTTGTGGGCACCTTTTCAACGCGCACATTATTTTGGTGTTTGCTGACATAGAAACGCTTTGTGCAAAAAGTTGTTGTAGTTATTGTTGCCTTTTTTACTTTTTCCGTAATGTTTTTTCAGCTTTTGGTTTTTTTCATATTTATTTTAACAAAACATACCCAAATGTATACAGATATAGTCTAGGCATTTGATTTTGTATATCCTTGCTTTGCTTTCATCCAATAGACGTTAATTGAATAACGCACTTGCGTCTGAAAAAAATTGCTTTAAATATTCCATCGTGTCAGAATTGAATGCGAGTGAAAATTTGTAAAAACAGCGCAATATTGGAGGAAAATTGCTCTGTAAACCTTGATACGAATACATATGTGCAAGCTTTTGTCTATATAAACTGCCAAGAACAATTAGGAAATTGAATTCAAAGTTTGGCTCACCTAGAATAGAGACTACGTAAAATCGTATACCAATTTTGCTGTGTATGCTGTGCAAAAAAGGGTGGCTTATAATATGCCATAGACGCTGACTTGCTGGACAGAGATGATTGGGAATCTAATACCGTTTTAAGCTCTACTATTTCAGATATTTACATCCTAATATTTACAGGTGGCTCAAAAATGGTCTCTGGAATAGAGGCTGGCATCTTTTTCGAACAACTTCCATAGAACGAAACCCGCCTCACGATTTGAACGACAAACTCGTAATGTCGGTTGCAATGACTAAATACTGTTGAAGCCGCTCTTAGAAGAAACAACTTTCTGTCATTTGTGTGTCATGTAGCGCTTCGAACCCGGTCCCTACCAAACTATCGGTCACGCATAAGCCCATTCGGCCATGGGAAGGCATCCGAGGCATCCTAGTAATTTGGTAAATGGGAAGGCAGATCAGTGTGCGAGCTTAGAGACTTAAAGAAGGCTTATGGAATCGGGTTCAAGCATATAAGTCCCGCTGGGTTTTCCGTTTTTCAAATGTAGGGAGAAGAGATCTTTTGACAGAAGTGTATACAACCCTTTGAAACACGGAAAAGGCTCGGTCATATGCCCACCAACCTCGTATGCCTGCATAACGATTTCTATATGAGGTAAAAATCGTAAAATGCCAGAATTCACTCATACTTTGAAAATTACCTATACCTGGAATAATTCACAACAGACTTCTAAGCATTTTTTCGTGAACTCTGGTAATAACCACGCTGAAAGAGTTGTTTCCAACCTTGGTGCAGCCTTTCCAAATGTCGTCAAATGAAGTAATGAATAGTCAAACCGAATAAGAGAGAAGGAAACGTGCTGAATGCTAGCTCTGACGTAAAAAAAGAATAGTGTTCACTAAATAAAAATCTACAATAACAACTCTGATAAATATCACAATAAACAAACTAACTAGCTTATGCTAAAATTGTCGTACAGTACAGTATACTATACACACTTATGTATGTACATTCAGATACTTTAACACATACACATATGTTTTTGTAGTGGAAGTCCAATTGTTGTTCATGTATAACCTCTCGAGGTTCAAATTTATTGGAATTTCCATGTCCCCAAATTTTTTCGACAATTCTATTTTGTATTTTGTATAGCATCTCTTGAGTTTGCATTTTTTAGTTTATGCCCTCAGTCTTCAAATGCAATATACATTTTGTTTGCACCTTCAGGGAAATCAACAAAGCTAGATATTTTTAAAATCTACATATGTATGCATGTATGTGTAAAAAGTTCTAACACACGTATGAATTGCAGGAATTCATATTTGGAAAATTAAAAAAAAAATGTCACTAAGAGGGCAGGCAGAGGTTTCTTCTTTATATGCGTCGGTTTGTATGCTTAAAGTAGAGCATGAAAACTTGTTGTTCCAAGTGATCGCTGCGGGCAAGTAATGCAAATACTCATATAAATGCAATGAATGAATATTTCTACATATTTATTGTTGCAGCCTTGTACGATGCAGGAAAAAATCAGAACAATTGGCAAAAATGTTTAGTTCATTATTGGCCTTGATTTCGGCGTATGGTAACTAGTTTCATATTGTCTATATTTGTACCACTCGAAGCCATGAAAAAACAAGCAAATCACCGCTAAACTTACAAGAAGCCTTTTAATAAAAAAAAACTATTGGAGTCTATTTTTGATGTTGTGGCATTAAACATTAAATGAGATATAACATATTTCAGGGTGTCCAGTGGCAGGGTTGGATTTTAAATTTCTCCCTAATCGCTGAACGTATGAGATCGTAGCGAACCGCCTTAGCTTCGTTATTCGTTGGGGTTATTTTTAAATTGCTTGATCGACACTTTACGAGATATCTACCCAGAAAGTAATGGATAAAAATGTTAATTTTTTATCTAATTTCCATGACCCTTCCATTAGATCTCAGATTCGTGCTTAGTGGTACCTTGGTGCCAATTTTTGTTGAGGCTTTTTGCATTTCAATAAATTTCATCCTTTTTTGAATTTTGCAACTTCATTTTCAGAGTATCAAAGAAGTCTGCAATTTATAGAAAGCTTACCCTTCCGTACAGAATACTTTTCAAGCTTTTTCTTAGTGTGCATTATTTATATAAGTTTTTGGAAAATATTGTTTCAAATTGAAAATAAGAAAACGATTTGACGGATCAATGAGAAAATGATTCTAATGAAAAATGGATTTCCCGTGGCAATCTTACTTTAGAACTATATACATATACTAGCAAACCCGGCCCCCTTCGCTGGGCACACTAAAATAGAATAGATATGGTTTAGAACAAAAAATATATGGTTTTCATATTATTTATTTCTTTATTCTTTATTCAAGCGCTTTGGCATAAACAATATTTTTTGTTTTTCTATTTGTTTTTGAGTAAATATAAAATATAAATTGAAAATCAGGAAAAAAAAGATTGTTTTTAAATTTCAAATCATCGCAAATGAATAACTAAGAAACAATCGTCTTTTTTCCTGATCATCCATGAATTTTTCGTTTCAATTTATATGTTTTATTAAGCATTGGAGCTTTTTTAACCATTATCCATTTATATTTTTCAAAAAAAAAAACGAAAAAAATTTTTTTTCCACGAACACATAATTTCATTCGGATTTCACGTTAAATTCTCAAATTTCGTAAGAAATTATTCACTGTTCCAAAATCCACTCCAAAAAAATTCACAAAAAATGTTTACATTTTGCACTTACGTCTTCTCCTTATGGCGTCCAAATCAGAAAGAAATATTGACACATTGTAACTCACACTGTCAATTAGACAGTTCAGTTCCGCCCCAAGCGTTAAAAAAGTAAACGGCATTATGGCTGGTTCAAAAGAACGCTGTACGCGTTGCCGGAGTTCCGAATTACAACCAAACTTTACGAAACCCATTTTCAATACTTACTTAACAATGTGCGTAAGTTTGGTTTAATTCGGTGCAAAGACACAGCGGGTCCACGTTTTGGCATATATTTCGAGACCCTAGACATCAATAGGTATGAAAATTACCCCGTATTAAAGCCCTTATCAACAGCTTTCATTTGATATCCATATTGTACAAACACATTCTAGGGTCCACGAACTAAAGCATTCACCAACAGCTTCCATTTGATACCCATATTGTACATACACATCCGAAGGTTACCCGGGTCCACGTTTTGACCTATATCTCGAGCCCTATTTCCAAAATAAAATATAATCGATGTTACTCGTGGATGATGTAGCTTTCGAATGGTGAAAGAATTGAATTCACTCAATTGAATATGATGATAATAGATTGCCTCATATACTATCAAAAAAGATTTTAGAAAAACAGATATTTTAGGTTGAAGAAATTAGTAATCTGGCCCAAAAGTTAAATATAACTGGGGCACTTCAAATAAAAGAGAGTGGAACAGAAATATAATTTCAATAATAGAAAATCTTCATGATTCGAATATTCGAACTTTATGGGACAGGGCACACCAAAGCACCCGATTATATTATGTAAGGAATTAGACCATAACAACGCCAGAGCTATTTAAACGATAATACTGGAATCTATAAAATTATGTGGATTATGAAAGCCAGATGTGATTTAATATACTTGGGAAGCCAAAGGGATTTAAATTGCACTTTATGTAACTTAAATGAATTAGAAGACATCACACATTTCTTAGGAAAATGCCCGATACTTAAAAGAATTCGTCAAAGATTTTTTGGAAAATATAGTTTAAACCGAGATGAAATCATAGACATTTTAAATGGTATTGGCCCTTCTGGATATAATAACTTATTTAAGTTCTTGACTGGTGTTATAGAATATAGAAAATTAATTTTAAACGAATTCAATACATAGTACCATAGTAACATATGTAAAATGTAAGATTTTCTTTTTTTTCTTTTTTCTTCCGACAAACGACCTAGTGTCACTGTCGTACGTTCTAATGTTAATGATTAAAAATAAAATGTAATGTTTATTTTAAAAAAGTCGAATGGTTTGAATAGCCATCACCTTATTTATTCTCCATTTCATTCACAGCTATACTCGTACATATGCATAAGCTAAATATTGACGTACCAGCATGACATCTGTGCTTTCTGCGGCTTAGTGGTTTGAAAACGCAATACAGTTGGACAATATTTCATTGCCACGCAAAACTCTATTATTATTTCCATTTGCATTATTTGCAGTATTTTTGCACATTGCAGAGGATTTAATGAATAGTCATGTAGAAAATACCAGAATAAATAAGTAATATACTGTCTAGCTAACCGCATGAGATCTAGTTGGTTGACAATAACTACATCTACAAATACATTCTTGCATACGAGTATATATTGCCCATTGTTGTCTCAATAAATGCTTGTATGTTTGTACAAAATGAATTTATTGCGCTTGCAGCCCATGAAAAGCTGGATTAGTGTAACTTAGGCCACTGAATAATTGTTTTCACTCAATTCCGCCTAACCCACTCACCCACAAAATTTCATGCACAAATATGTTAATGGATATGAGTGCTGAATATGTAGTTGTTTATGCGCTGAACGCCATAGGAGATCTGCCGTCAGATTGTTAAATAATTTCAGTAAAAAATTTCGCCAACCTTCTAAAAACCGTCGAATTGTCATAATAGAAAAATTGCCATATACGATATGTCCCGTGCGACAGTGATTACTATTAAGTACAACATAAAATTTAAAAAATAAGTTTTTGGTCAAACCAAAACCAGTTTTTATCGATATCAATACACAACATATTGCCTCAAGTTTACTGATATCGGTGGCCGCGAGACTTCACTTCTGTGTTTGTCCCGTGCGATAGACTTGGTTTTTTGCAATTATGTTGAAAAAGAAAAATTGCTTAAAATTTACTTCACTTTACATGGAAAATTCTTTTAGATGACAGTTTTCTTCAGTTTGAATGTGTGGGATGGTCACGTTCGATATGATTAAAATGTCTATACACATACTTTTAAAAACATGCTTTCAATGATATAGAGAACAAAGAAAATTCTGTTATTGTCACATACGCCCAACGCTTTCGTTTTTATTCCTAGTCAAAGGTGACTTTTAAATATATTTCTATATATTTGTTATTCGTCACTTTCAGAAATAGTCGGATATGTCGTTATGTTTGCCACCAACCGCGCATCGATTTTTCTCACTTATTCATAAAGCTTTCTCAATCCATTTATGCAAATCAAGTTGAGTGATATTCATTTCTTTTACCATTTTACCTTGTAATTGGTATTGAATGACGCTAAAAAAGCGAAATAATTAAATGACAGAGGTTTTTCCGACAAAAACATTTTTTTTGTATTTGCTACGAATCTGCATGTTGGTTACATTTCACGGCGCAAAAAAAAACAAAAAACAGCTTTCAGGTAAGTACAAGAACACATACATGGAAAAAACATCACTTCGCTTTCCATATTGTATTACATCTGACGTCTGTCATTTGCCACATGAAACACCCAACCATCCATCACTTCTACTGACGGCACACATACGAAATTGAATACTACAACAAGGTGGTGGTCGTCAACTGGCGAAACTAAGTTGTACACCTTCATGCAAATTTCAGAGTTGCCCATTGTGGGCTTATGTGGCTTAAAAAGCAATTCATCTCCTGACATTGTGTTGAATACATCCGTCACTTTTGACATCCGTTCGGTCGGTAAGGTGTAGGTGCAGCACATAACAATGTGTCGGTAAATCCCGAGCGGAAATTGGCTGTTCTGACTGTGTGAAAATCTCAGCAACAAATGAGATTGCACGTTTACGGAAATGGACGAGTGCAATTGGAGCATTTTTATTTAATTCAAACCACACTATGCCTGAATATAAACTCAGGCTATCTAACTATTATTGTATTTTTGTGCGATCGCTCTTTATCTCCTTAAATACTGCGCCAAGTTTAATGATAATACTTTTTAAGACGGCTTCAGTGATTTAGGTAGAAAATATTTAAAAATGTCTAAAAGGGTTGCCGTCTGTTTAAAAATAAATATATCCCAACTAAATAAAGTAAAGGAAAATGTTGTAATGCGTTTAGCGAACCAAAAGCATTTTTTTAACTATTTAACTAACTATTTTAACTATGCATTGAAATACATAGCATACATTCTGTCAAAACAATATAGGGAATTGTTCATTTAAAAAGCGTGCGTTACACATATGGCTAAACTTTTTTCGTTGGAATGTTGGTACAACTGTCCTCTATAGTGTCACAGAGTTTGAGCGTGTTCTGTCAATTAGCTTGTTTTTGGCATTTAATTACATCAGTCAACTTCAGGTGTGCTCTGCGATTTTCACTATGGATAAAAATATCGAATAAAGAATTTGTCTTAAATTTTGTGTTTTCAACGGGATATCATGTGCCTTTTGCAGAGGGCCCAGAAGTCGTGGAAGATTTGCCTCGATCTGGTCGCCCATCAACGTGTTCAACGGATGAAAACGGTGACATAGTCAAGGAATTGGTGCTGGAAAACCATCATTTAAGTTTGAGGAAGGTAGCTCGTGACCTTAGCGTGTCTCACGAATCAATTCGCAACATCTTACACTATCAATTGGGCATGAGACGCGTGGCTGTTCGACTCGTTCCAAGAGAGTTGAATTTCTTTAAAAAACTTCATCGGAAGAAGGTGGCTGAGGACATGCTTGAGCAAGTGAACTCGGACCCAACGTTTATTCAGCGCATCATAACAGGTAATGAGACGTGGGTGTATGAGTTTGACATGCAAATCAGTCAACAAGCGGCTGAATGGCAATATCCACATGAGCCGATACCTGAATACCACGTCAAAGTCGGCCAAAAGTGAAAGTCAAGCTACTCGTTTTCTTTGATTATTATGATGTTATGCACTCGGAATTCGTTCCAAATAGTTCTACAGTAAATAAAGAATATTATTTGGAAGTTATGCGACGTTTGAGAGAGAATGTGAGTAGAAAACCGCCCAATTTGTGGAAAGAAAACTCATGGATCTTGCGCCATGATAATCCACCGTCTGACAAGCCTCATATTGAGAACACTTTTTTGACCAAAACTTCGATAAATATCATCGAAAAGCCGCCGTATTCACCGAATTTAACCAGCTGTGACTTTTTTCTTTTCCCAAAACTTAAATTGCCACCCCGCGGACTCCATTAGGGAAAATTCGCTCAAGGAGCTGCAGAAAATCTCTTCATATGCGTTTAAAAGGTGCTTTGATGACTTGACTAAGCGTTGGCGTATACATATATATTGCTTCGAATGGAGAATATTTTGAAGGCGATGATGATTACTTGCGTTTCATTGAGCAATTCCGGGTACTTTTTTGACAGAATGTATTTAGATATTGCATAGATTGCATCGCAGATATTCATTGCCGTTTATTTTATATCGAATTTCACAAAATATTGTGATTATTGTTCAGTGTGATAGAAAAAAACGTTTTCTGGTTTTTTTTCAAATCAACAACAGGTACTGTTGAATATGTAGAGGAAGTATCTCGATTGTTCAACATGGATTCAGAGAAATATTTTGGTGAAGAAATCCTTAAAGTTGCGAAGCATGTGAGACATTCCGGAAATAATATAATCCGTAGAAAACTCCTTTGGCATACACTTTTTACTGCATATTTTATTTTTAACATATTTAGCTGGAATAAAGAAAATTATTATAAATTTCTTAAACCCAACAGCAGTGCCCGTTTTGCGGAAACACAGGAAGAAACACTTCGATCTACTAGCCTTTGTTGCTGCTGCCTGCACGTGCTCTGTATGCGGATGTGAGTTATATTGAGATAACTTTGACACCACATGCGCGATATCCGGACGAGATATGACAGCCAGATACATCAGCCCGCCAATCAGACATTGGTAGTCCTTCGCCTTCAAGTCACTGCACTGCTTGTCACATTTATGAAGTACCGTGCCTGGGGCCCATGGAGTTGCCGCTGGTTTACAATGTTCCATGCCCCATTGTTGAAGAAGTTGCTCGACATATCGCTTTGATGTATAGTGATGTCACCTCGATCACCATCCCTTTCAACTTCCATCCCCAAATAAAATGATATCTGCCTGCGATCGATCGCTTCAATGTATTGATTCAACGCTGCTATTATCCTCCGCATCTCATGGTTGTTTGAGCATGCCAAGATCATATCGTCTACGTAGAGACCAATAATACTAACATTCGCACTACCACGACGAATATAAACCGATGGATCCGACTTGCACCTTACGAATCCCATCTTCAGCAATATTTGCGTAACTTTCCGGTTCCATTCTCGACCGGCTTGCTTCAGGCCATATAAAGCCTTTTTAAGCATACCTTATTAACATTTTTCGAATCTCCAAACATGGGTGGCTGACACATATAAACCTTCTCCTCCAAATCGCCGTTCAAGTATGCAGCAACAATGTCTATGTGATTAACCAGCAATTTGTGTTTCGCGGCCAATGCCAAAATTAGTCGAATTGTTGAATGACGTACCACCGGAGCAAATGTTTCGCAGTAATCCACATTGTATTTTTGTGCGCAACCCATCGCAACTAGCCTCGCCTTACACTTCTCAATTGAGCCATCCGGATTTCGTTTTATTGCGAAAACCCATTTACAGCCGATAACATTTTTATGAGCTTTTCAATCCACCAAGTCCCATGTTGCGTTCCGCACCAACGATTCATACTCTACTCTCATTGCCTCTTTCCTGTCAGCATCTCTAGAGTTTAGCGCCTCACTGACCGTGTTCGGATTTTCAATAACAGAGTTCAGCATCTCCGGACTAGCCTCTGTACAATAGACTTTTCTCGGCCTTCCTACACCTCCTGTATGCACCATTTTTGACCTTCCGCGCTTCCTCATGTTATTGTTTACAGCAACAGCCTCCTCGTAGTCAGACTCAGTCTCAGCTCTTTCATGTTCTTCACGCTCGCTGCCTTCGTCTTCAAGCTCGTCACGTCTGTCTTCGCTTACTAACGCTTCTTTAGCGCTACTAGGTTTTCCTTGAAGTTCAATAAAAAATGGTTCTTCATTGACATCACTGTCCCTTAAATTTAATTCAAATGAATTTTCAAAAAATATAACATCACGTGCAATTGTGATTTGATTCGTTTGTAAGTTAATTAATCGATAACCTTTCGTAGTTGGGTGATAGCCAACAAACTTTAGATTAACCCCTTTCGGCAAAAACTTACTACCGCGTGGTCTTGGTCCCTTTTGCAGAACCACTGCATCACAACCAAACGTACGTAGATGTGCAACCGATGGTTTCCGCCCATGCCATTTCTCGTAAGGTGTAACTGTACCTAAAACTTTTGTAGGACACCTGTTTCTAATATATACCGCCGTGCTTAGTAGACGGTGAGCCACCGGTCACCGGTACCGGTGAAGGAGGCAGATGGTTAATGTGTTTTAAGGAAACTATTCTTACATGACTGTCCAAAAAGAGCTTGTGTAATTTGAATAAAGGACATCGCGATTTCGTCCTAAGCTGAAGTAAATTATCGGTTGCCTAAAATAATCCGACCCAAACTTTAAAACAGACTATGACAGTCCTTTGCCCTCTTTAGTGTAAACCTTTGTCTGTATCTTATTACTTTTTTGCATTATGCAGTGCCATTTTCCATTTAATTACTTTAGATAATCTGTTAGAAAAAATACCATAAGTGATTTTTCAAAATGAGTTCAGGTATTTTGAAATCAATTTTGTTCAGTTTCACTCAAATCTTTTCATCCATTCAATTCACATTAAGCTTTTTCAATTTCGTTCCACATGCTTTCACATTTGGGCTGGCCAATTGCACTGAGTAAATCATTAAAATATATGTATATAATGTTATACGAGTATTATGCTTGCTGATTTTCACTTACCTGCCGTACAAAGTCGCAAATCCTCGTCATAGCCATCAGAGCAATCGGGCGCGCCATCGCATAAATACTGAATTGAAATGCAATTACCATCACCAGGACACTTGAACGGTTCATAAGGGTGACAGGCCTCTGCGCATGGCACACCGAACACAAATAAAGCCGAACACCATTGCAAAGGTAAGCATAAATTTATGTGCATGGCAAGGCATGGAAAGTTAACGAACAAAAATGTTGATAAATGTGATCGCAGTTGATTAGCAGCGGTTCAGAAATGCCCTCAGCAGGGAACAGCAAAATGTCAGGGTGGGAGAATGTGACATTCACGGTTATTGACATTTATTAAGACCGCCGGGTAATAACAAACATATGCAGTTGACAATGTCGTGCAGTATGATTTCCGCGTAGAACGATTCGATATTCAAAGGCAGCAAAATTAGTTGATTATGGGAAGCCAGTAAGCGATTGATTGACGTTTTTGCCATCCATGAAGAGGAAGCATGGGGTTTGCATGAAATGGTAAGAAAAAATAATTAATATTAGAGATACTCTTCAATGGTATTTAAAATTAGCAAGCTAAGTTATTAATAATTAATTTAAGGTCGACCAGGCTTCAAAAAGATTGCTAGAGACGCATTCCATTGTTAGTGTGACACAAATCGTACGAACTTCTTAAGTTTGCATATTAAATTGAAAACATATCAAGCTTGTATAACATATCATAACTATTGTAAGGAACAACCCGATCCTTTGCAAATCCTAAGTCATGGAGTAATCATAAGTGTTATTCGGCGATATGCTATATAAACGCCCTCCGCAAACCCTGTACAAAGTGGTTCGACAAGGCGAACTAGAACTCCAGACTTAAAATTAACTTTTTGGCATACCTTTGAACTCTCTGACATACTCTTTCTGGGTAAAGCTCAAAGTAGAGGTGACATAACCATAACCACATAAATCTGCTGATCGAAGCAGCCTGTAATCGACCATACTGTCGTAGTCATAACCGTAACCGTAACGACCAATTGATTTTAGTTTTTCGCCGTTTTCTGGTTTGCTGCGTTGTGATAAATAGTACCATTATATTAATCAATAAATTACCAATTTCCTCATCACTGCTCATGTTGTTATCTTTTCATCAGTTTTTGCACATCGGAATGCACAAATAAACGGTAATATAGGTATGTAAATATCAGCTGGTTATGGCTATGTCACTAATAATTGATGGCAATAAATGTCATTATGGTTTATACTACGGGTGAGGTTATGGGGTTGTGGATTGGCACCTCTACTTTGCGCTTAACTCATTTACAGCTACTAGTAACTCAACTGAAGCTTTAAATATATCTACATCCAGTCCGTAGCACGTTAGGCCCATCAGTTGTTTCTTCTTCGCACTTAAATTATGCGAAATATTAGTAAATTGTTTCCTTTTTTGCACCTATAACACTGCCCTGCATCGGTTTTGCGAATAAGATGGGACCTAGTGATCCCGAAGGGAATTTTCGCGCTAAGCACGAATCCGAGTTCAAAAATTTTCCATCCCGTCAGGTTTTCGAGAAAAAGGGGTTGAAACCCCTAAAAATAGCTTATTTGGCCATTTTTCAAAAATTGTGGAGCAGAACCCTAACGTTCTACGATCTTCGTTATTGTCAGTAATTGAAGGTTGAACTTTGCTCTTTGAAATAATCCCAACCCCAAATTGTTCGCATGCACCCTGAGAGTACGGGGGTGTACTTATGTCTACGGGGATAGAGAAAATAATAAACTTATGACTTATAGTGCTTATACTTATGCATAACTACATCCATGTTCACACCTATCAATTGTAACAAAATTTTTTGCAGTCATAATGGCAAATGACAAGCGACTTAAAAAAACAACAAAACAGTAATAGTACATTATTATATAAATAAAATATGGGCAGATAAAAAGAGCATATTTAATGAGAAGGTTGACATTCTGACTCATCGATAATTTTTTTAATATTTGCAGTATAATTTGATACAGTCATTCGAATACAGTTATCCAAATGTATTTCTGTAAGGCGATTGCGGTATTTATTTTTAATAAATTTCATATTGGAAAAAGAAGATTCACACAAATAAGTTGAACTGAATAACGCTTTCACTTTCAACGCAACACGACATAAAACTGAATACTTATCTTTACTTACTAAAGTCCATATACACTTTGTATTTGAACCTAAAGATTTTAAAGTCAAGTCACTTTGAAAAGCAATCAGTTCCATTTCTGTCACAGCAATGTCTTCGCCAAAGTTGTTCATAGCACAAGTTGCAAACTGTTGTATATCAATGTCCATGAAGGGTGAAACAACAAATTGCGTCACTAAAGCAATTTTGCTGAAACCCTTGAAACGATGTTTGAAGTTTTCCTTCAAGTTAGAAACTATTTCCATATGATATTTACTGTCATAGGGCTCTAATAGATTTTTGGATATCTTTTCGGAAAGAATAGGAAAATGCTTAGTATCGCGGTTTTTTAGGTTTTGTTCCCAAAATTCAAGTTTTGTAATAAATAAATAATTCTTTATCCCTGCCTTGAAGCTGCAAGTTAAGCTCATTTAATTTCTCTGTAATGTCCACAAGGAAACCAAAATCTCTGAGCCAAGTCGAATTTTCCAGTTCAGGAATCGGTTCATCGCGTTCTTTGAAAAATTGGAGTATAGCAGGCAGGACATCATTGAAACGTTTGAGCACTCGTCCTCTGCTTAACCATCGCACTTCAGAGTGAAGAAGTAGCTCTCCGTATTGACAGTCAATTTCATCAGCCAAGGTTTTAAATAATCTTCTTTGTAACGCTTGAGCTCTAATCTTGTTCACAATTTTCACCACCAGTTTCATAACGTTGTTCAAGTTTAGAAAATTTCCACATAATGCTGATGTATAACACAGTGGTAACTAAGAAATTGTGGAAAACTTTCATTCTCATGACATAGCGCCACGAGCCCCTTATCAGAACCCACCATAGCTGGAGCACAGTCAGTTGTCAGGCCTACCATTTTTCATATTGGAATTTTCTCAGAAGAGATGAGATTTTTTAAATGAGAAAACAGCTCTAGCCCAGTAGTATGTCCTTTGAGTGGAATAAACTTCAAAAGATCTTCTTTAATTGTAAAATCACTAAAAGCCATCCTGACAAATATGGCCATCTGTGAGGTGTCAACTACATCTGTTGATTCATCCAGTTGCAGTGAAAAATAAATACAGTTATCTAAGTCACTTCTTAACTGTAAAAAAATAGCATTGCTCATTACTTCTACTCGCCTCATCACTGTATAGATTTTATAGCAGACACTATTTCGTCTTTATTTCTAAAGTTGGCGAATAAAGAATCTGCAGCTTCCAAAAATGCTTGTTTTATGATTTCCCTGTCTTCATAAGGTTTTTTCTTTTGTGCAATTATCTGGGAAACACGATAAGATGCTTCAGTTGCAGCCTTATTTTTGTCGATTGTTTTCAAAAATATTGACTGTTGTCCAATTAACTGGATTTTTAAATGTTTCAGTTTTTCTTTTCTGGTGGCAGAATTTAACGGGAATGTCTTCTCGAAATTCGTATGTACAGTTTTATGATGCCTCTCAATATTTCCTTTTTTAGGAACTGACACAGATGTATTACATAACAAACAAACACTTTTGCCTTTAACTTCTGTGAAGAAGTATTGTTCTTCCCATTCCGAATGGAAATGGTATGTCTTCGCCTTCTTACTACTGCTTGCTAACCCAACCGCTGCACCCAGAACGTTGATAATGCCGTTCAGTATTAAACTGAGCGCAATGTCGACGTGCATTGCGTATATATAAAATCAAAAAATTCTCGAACACGCTAATCGGTTCCAGCTGACCCTAGAACGGAGACGCGACTTCGCGTCGTGTTTGTCGGCGCGAAATCGCTTACCGCAGTGTTGCCGCTGTTTATCTATTTATTATGAAAATTTCTGAAATTTGCTAATACTGGTATGATTTTCAGACTTTTGGATTTTTTGCAACGTGAGCAGCGCGAGCTACCAGAATTGCCTTTGCAAGCTACCGGTAGCTCGCGATCGACGGGTTGGCGACCACTGTTATAAAGGATATATCAAAACACGCGCCTAGATATCAGTATGTATTCATCCTTTAAATATGTCAACTTTGATGTTGGTCACTAAGACAGATGCACAATTTTACAAAATAGTGCAACTCGTTAAAATTATGGAAACTTATTATACGAGGTGTGTTCAAAAAATAAGGTGAATTTTAATTTTTCTTAAATTTATTGGAGTGCTGTGGCGTCCAGAGCGAGAACTGTCATTTACATCTTCTCGACCTTCTGTGAAAAGGTTGTACCACAGAGTACTCTCACCGTATGCCACTGTCAACATTTGAAGTGTTTTTCAGAACTTAGTTCAATTTTTTACATAAAGTTTGATGCAACTACTTTGATACATTTTTTTCGATAGCAGAAAATCACTCAACACGCAAAACACTTGTCTTATTTATGCCTCTCCCAAAAAACTAACCATGCCATATTGCGAAAACTGTGAACGTATCTTCGAGACGAGTGTACCGACATATAATAATAATCAAAATCGGAACTTGCAATTTCACCTTATTTTTTGAACAAACCTTATAAAAATGGTCCATCTTTAAGAACAACATTCGTGATATTTTTGGTAGAAATAATTATCTGAATGAGTCGCAAATATAAAGATTCAAGAAACTGGTTCTATTGAGGATAGAAAAGGGACTGACAGACTAAAAACTGGATGTTGCTGAACCGCTTTCGACATCGATATCTCGACATTATCAACAATAAGGCATTCAGTCGCTCTTTTGACGGATTGTACATACGGATTTTAATTTTCATCCTTGCAAAATTCAATTAACACAAGAACTGAAGCAAAAGGATTATTATAAATACAGAAACTTCATGAGCTATTTATATAGAATGGCGTTACAAGCCACATAGTATGGGAAAACATTGCATTATTGCCATCTAAGTTTTCCTCTCGATTAATTTGACGTAATGGTGAAATAAACTGGCCACCTAGATTATGCGGTCTCATCCCATTAGACTAATTTTTGTGAAAAGTAAAGTCTATGTGAATAACGGAGCAACGATTAGAAAACTGAAACAAAACATTCGGATCGATATTGCTGAACTCAATGCGATTATGTGTGAATGAGTCCTTGAAAATTTTAGTGCTCGTGGATGAAGATGAATGACATTACTTTAAATGTATTTTTCCCAAATAATTCTTAACAGCCGTAATTTGAATAAAAATAGTTAAGCCTGGAAGAGTCTAAATGTTTACATGTTTTATTTAAAAAAAACAGCTAGGTGCGACCTTTAAAGACTCTTTGTTAGATGCCTTTTGGTGTGATTGATGGTTTCTCTAAAAACATTGCACACAGAATCCATATTTCTTGAGCGAATACAATCATGCCGCAGTCACCTCAGTTTGACTGTTTGCGAAATTTTATCTGTTCCAAAATCTAAAACATTCATAAAACAATGAATAACTGCAGAGATAAAGACCTCATTCCTGGTATAGCTCCATCACAAAAGTATTATATTGAGATGGAAGACTACTTTGAAGGAAACAAAGTAGGAATCCATCCACCAATAAATATTTTTCGTTGAAACTGAAAACCCACCTCTTTTCGAGGAAATTCCTTAGGTGTCTAAAACTTGTATCTGATAAAAATCTTTCTCTAACTACGCTACATGTACACAATACTGGAAGAATCATTTAAAAATAAAACTATAGTGAATGAGGGTACTCGCCTTAAAACATCGTTGACTTCATTACGAGCCAGAAAAGAAAACAAAAAACAAGTACCAATCTCACTTACCTACATGGAACTTTTCCTCGTCATTCGGGCTAATTACGGCCAAAGGAAAGAAATATGAAATGGTGAAAGTGAATTCACAAAAGGCCCCCACAAGAACAATGAAGTGGTAAAGGACCAGTTGTGAACCCACATTGCGTATACTTAACACGCAATTTACATGCACACTTGCTGCGCTGCTCAGTTACGGATACATTGCGCTTCTTTGCCTTTGCACTGGTTAGCTGGTTTTTGCAAACATAATACTATGTAGATGACCTTGCGACATTACGGCATTTCGACATTGTGCCATTTTGCATTTTCTCTTGTTGTCTGCCATTTTAACCTCTGCACAGAATGTTAAATAGTGGATTATATTGAAATGTACAGTTGCGGATATTGAAATACAGGCAGGTAGTCGGAGCGTACCTAAAGCTGAATTGTGTGGATATAAGTGAGTAAATAATGAGGATATAGGTAAAGCAGCTTAAAATTATCAAAGCCGGTCAAGTCTCAGTGTACTCTGAACAATTAATAAAATTAATAATCCCACAAATTGGGAGATACAAGTCTTTCGTAAGCTTTAAAGCGGTCTTTGTGGACAGAGGGAAGCTACCTATAAGGCGCCATATTAAAATATGGTTATCTGGAAAAACTTATACGGCTATATAAAATGACATTGAGCATGCCAAACCAGCAGTTTTGCCAAAATTCGGTAGGGTCTACACGTTTTTCTAGAAGAAAAAGGAATCGTGAAATGTATTATAACTCTGAAGTTGGGAATTACTTTGTCTTCTTAGCAACCAGCACATACTTAGAGCAAATTGCATCAGCGAAACGAACTCTGAGATCCAACGAAGAAGAGCTATTTCAAAGGTATGCCATTTTCAGATCCATGGGGGAACTTTTCTAATAGCGGTCGTCCCTCGGCGGGCAATGATAAACCACAGAGTGTATTTCGGCAATGAAAAAGCTCTACACAAAAAAAATGTAACATTCATTCATTCATTTGTGGGACTACATATAAGACATGGAAAAGGGTAATATTTTTATTTTCCGAAGACAAAATTGGAGATGTAGAAGAATAGTGCAAAGGATTTAACAAGCTTCTGAGAGTTCGGAAAATTAAAAGAAGACTGGATTTAGTAAATGGAAAACTGGTTCAGGACTAACTCAAAGGAAGAACGATTTACAGCACATCTTACAAGAACAAATTAAAAGTGCTGAAATTATTTGTATGGAGCATTGATTTCAAATTACCCCAAAAATAGTGCGTCAAAGAGGGTGGTTCCCGGTAAGGTAAAAGAGGTTAAACTAAAAAATTAACTCAAGCCTAGTTTCAAACACTTTCTTACTGATGAATAGCTATTGGTAGCTATAACTTTAGCTAACCAGATTAGATTCTTGAGAAGTTAAAAGAGATATTAGCAGAACTAATAGTTTGGCGAGAAGCATACATTATTACCCCGGTATGTGGCTGTCGTGATCGATATTTCGTAAAGTACGATCAAACAATTTCAAGGTTATACTGGTCGTCAAGGTGATATTTCACACAAACAAAATTATTATGCTGTGTCTTTGTTTTTTTTTGTTGTCTTCGTCTGTTTTGTTCCATTCAGTTGTGAGTTATAGGGTGTGCCGAAACTGTAACAGCTAATTACGTGCAATTTTGGTTTCGTCGATTCCGTTCAGGCAATTTTGATGTTAAAAAAATGTCGTAGCATCACCCAGTAGCTATATATCGGCCATAAAACCAAATTTTACGCAAACGTAAGGGATTTCATTTTTTTGTTTTATTTTTTTTATTTGTTGTTTTATTATTTTGCTATTTTTGTTTATATTTTAACGAATTAAAGGAAGAATCCCTTTGCTGATATTATGTAGGCTGCAGTATAGCCCCAAATTCCAGAAACTTAATTGCCACATCCCGTACGATCATAATACAAAGGTTTTTTGATTCATTTTCATCATCATCATTTTCATCGAAGTATATATCTGTTCGCTTTTGAAAGAAGAATTTAAGTCGGCTTAGCTTTTTTCATTAAGGCACCGTTGTTCAAGCTCTTCTTAATAAAAGATGAGTAAAATAGAAAAAATTATCTGATAGATCAGAATTCATTGGCCTCAAAGCAAGCCCTCTTAGATCCACATGATCCATAGATATAAATGTTGTATGAAACTAAATCCTTTACATTCACCTGCAAAAGAATTATAAAAACCACAATTTCCGAGTGTATGTATTTTGGTGCTCGCAACTGTATTCTCTTGCCTATATATATATTTATACATACTTAATATCCCTTGCAAGTATGTACTTGCTGCTTTGACCTTTTTGTCATCCACAGACTTCTTGGCTTATTGATTTTTATTGTGATTTTGCACAAAAATACTTACACAAACCATTCCATATTCTCTTGCACATCTCTGGTTGATACACCCCGAAAAGGGTTGAATAGCAACCGAAACAATTTATATGAGGGTACTTAATATTAAATAGCAAAATTAACGCAACAATAGAGACAATTTAATCTACCAAAAAAGAAACCATCAAAACCAGGCACTGCTGAAGACACTCGGGCTTGAAATACTTTGTATTACTCAAACATTTTCAACCGGCATCCAATACTCCCCTCATGCACCGATATTAGCGAACGTAAAAGTAGTTTCGTTAAGAAATGCGCCCTTAATTGGTAGGTATGTATAGTCACCAGCAGGAGTATTTGAGATGGCTCATAAAATAAAACAAAAATATTTTAACATATCATTTATTTCTTCATAGCGGTATGCGAAAGTCTTCTTTAACCTTCATGCTCAGTACCCCTGTCATCAATTTGTAATCAAAGTAAAGTTGAGTTAAGTAAAACAAAGTGCTGATAGTTTGTACATCTGTAATCTTCGAACTTTTTAGTTTCTTTTCTCATGTAAAGGCCAAAAATGGTGATATTTTGAAATGATTGTATGGGGAACCCCCCAGGGGAGTTCCAGGGGATGTGCCAGTGGCATGGGTGGATCGGCCGTCCACAGTTAGTGGGGGTCGATCATACATTTGGACTCGATTGGGTCAAAGTGGGATTTTTCGTTCGACCCAAATTGGGGGACATCAGAATTCGTTTTAGAGGTATGTTTCCTTCGGCAAAGTTTCTTATTTTGATCCCTAAAATACGATTTTCACAGAGCAATGGGTCCAAGAATGAAATAGGTTCTGCAGCCGGATGATACTTAAACGCTAGTAATAAGTATAACTCTGCTATGCGGTAAATGGCAACTGTTTTCCAAACGGAAATTTTTGCCATCCTGAAAGTAGCTGAGTGGATAATTGAAAGGAGATGGAGCAGGAAACAGATTGGAGTTTTCAGTGACAGTCAGGCTGCACTGAAGGTCCTGGAGAACGCGAAGCTAACCTCAAATATTGTTCAAGAATGTAAGAAGAAGCTTAATTCTGTCCCAAGTCAAAACAGGCTTGTACTTATATGGGGTCCAGGCCACTCCGGAATCATGAATCAGCGATTATGCATGCAATCTACATAAAGACTGATGGTCAGATCTAGAACGCTGCAGCACTGCAAAGTGTTTTATGGCAAGTCCGAACAGAAAACTGTCAAACTTTATACTAAAACTTGGAAGGAAAGACGTTCGGTTGATGGTCGGTATTATTACAGGACACAACCCATGGGGTCTGCATTTGACTACCATTGGAATCATTGGGGACCCAGTGCGCCTGTCTTGCTTGGATAGCACTGAGCACCTTCTCTGTGAGTGTCCTGCCTTTGCTAGAGCAAGTCTACGACTTTTGGGTTCCGATGTCGTGAGAATGAGTAATATTCGTTTTCTTAAACTGGAGGATATTTATAGATTTACCAAAGAATTTGAAACATTCTCACAGGAGTAACTACCTCTGTCCCTATTCTTTTCTATCTCTTCCTCTGATACTTTTCTCCTTTCCCCCTTGACTATCTACCCACTTTCCAGAGCTCTAAATACCATGGGCGTTTTAGCCTGAGCCCAGTTCAAATTTCAATTTCAGTCCAGAGGTCGGACAGATAATTCTAATCCTAATTCTTTTGAAAAAAAAAACTCTATAGCCTCCTTCATTTTCCCCTTGGACCCATTCGTGTTGAAACTGATTTCCCCGTGGCCAAACCGCCGAGTTTCCATAGCGCCATACTATTAAGCCTAAGTGCTGAAGCGGTAGCCACATGTTTTCCTACCATATTTAGAGCAACCGCCTCTATTTTTTTTATTAGAGGTAGTCCTTAAGGCGCCAGTGATGCATGAAAATGTTGTTTGGACTTTGCGTAGCAGTTTCGTATAACTTGCCTCTTAGCATATTTTTTACAATATTTATATTCTATAGTCAAAATAGAAGGCACACCAATTACATAGAACTATGATATCAGAGAATTCAAGAGAATTTTTGCTTTTGCAGTCTCCAACATTTTCGAAGCTTAGGGTTAACATAATATATCCATTTTTCATTGCCAGTGGCGATGCGATGCCGAAAACCTTTTCTTTTCTGCCTTTCAAGAAGCAACTCTCACTTCGCCAAAAGTCTCTCGATATGCCTCTCCTTCAATTTATGTGGCACCAAGTTACCTACTTTCTGAACCTTTCCCATCGCGTGCAAACGTTTACCGACGGTTAAACTGTCAACATCCAACTCTTTGGATATATCATCAAGGGTTCGACATGAGTCTTCATCCAATAATTGTTGTAATTGAGTATCTTCGAATTTGTTCAGTGCCCCTTCGCGATCTCTATCACTCACGTGGAAATTGCCACGTTGGAAGTTGTGGAAACCATTCTTTACAAGTTGCATTTGATGGAGCGTGATTACCGTAAATATTGATCAATATACTACAAGTTTCAGCTGCACTTGTCTTTAAAAGGTATTAATGAAGCATAACTTCCCGCAAATGCTGTTTTTTCGGGACGAATGTAGACATTTTTGACGTCAGATAAAAAAGGATCTTTACGCTTCAAACGGATGTCAACTACTGCGATCGAGATCTCACATACACACCCTCCAAACCACCAGTATATTACTAGAGCGAACACGAAAATAGTATCAGCAGCGACACCTCTTTTACGAGGGCGGACACTTATTCGCATACCCAATATGTGTAGAGATTTGTATAATACTTGATATTCTATAAGTAAAATATGAGCAGTGCTGACAAATGAGGTTTTCGGCTGTCGAAAGGAGCTTACCAATGGGCTCCAACTCCAACCGTCTACGATTAGCAGCCATTATTATTTTTAATTTGCATGAATTCTAAATTGTATTTATGAATCATATAAAAGTTCAAAAAAATGCATGCACTTGACAATAAAATTTGTGAGTTCGCTTTCAATTGATCTCATTTATATTTTTTTATTTCTTCTCCATTCACTTTTGCCGCCCTCTACATCTTATTAGTATGGTTTCTAAAAAACCATTTAAACTACCGCTGATCCACACATAGGCCCATCTTAATGGATATAATTTATTGAACATGTGTACCATGGAATTTTCTTTCAGATGGCGAAACTTATGCCTGAGTAAATATTTATTCTGCCTAAGTAAGTAACACGAGAAAATATACCGGAAAAAATTGGCTACTGCTACACTTTCAATTTACTCGTATTTGAAAGACCTAGAACAACACAGTTTTCCACTAAACTGTCGCAGGTGATAATGCATACACGCACACAGAAACAATTACTTAATTCCGCACCCCAATTTTTGCACTTAATTTCACAGCATTTTATGTATAGGTTATACTATCTGTCAGTGTTATTCTAGTTTGAGTAGTTCGTACACCCTTCATTTATCTCAGTACACTTAAATGCCTTTTTCATTCCCCCTAAAACGCAAAACGAATACTCACTGCAAACAACGTACATGTACTTTCCTGCTCATTTATCTTCGTTTTAATATTTTTTCAAGTCAACAAAACTCATGTACGCATACATACTTTCTTATTCAATGCAGTTGGATTTTCATTTAATAATATGAAATTCATGCGAAAAGTGAAGGTGCGTATGACTGGCACGCATGCATATATACATACATACACATACTTGTAAATATATGCACTAGTGTAAGGAAGGGCTGCTCATTAATGTGTTGCACTGTTCGTTTTGGCAAACTAATCACCTTACTTGGATTTGCCCTTTCGAATAAACGCGGAAATTCAACTTTTCAAGGCTGTGCTATTCCAAACAGGGGGAAGTAATAAATTATTTCTGGGAAATATTCGTGCAAATCTTCGAGGAATGTCAATATCGAACCCAGAGTGCTCTTTGTGGATATACCAAGTGGCCAAATAAAGCCACATTAAACACAATAGATTGCAACATAATATTCTTAGCTAATATTCATATTAACATGGTTCATTGAGTCAGCGAACATTTAAATGTGAACTCTTCTCCCAGCAAAGAACGTTCTATTTCTCTTTATAGCATCCCCCTAGTACCTACTGATAAGCGTCATCCAATCTTTTGTAACTTTTTAATGCTCTCCAAATAGTTAGATTTTTCAAAGTTCTTATCATAGATGACTTCCTATTTGACCGTAATTTCCTACTTAATAAATAAAACTAAAAAAGTTGTTGGCAAAGATGATTTATTTATTTTATCCAAAATAGTTCCCCTCGAACTTTATATGCCACTCTGCTTGGTTGAAAGCATATCAAATGACTTATTTAGCTCGTGTTTGAAAAAGTTTTTCAGCATTATAATCAACGTCTTCGAACGTCTTCAACGTCTGAATATGGCTTTCTTTCATGGTCGTGGGTAATTTTCCAAACAGAAGGAAGTCAGACGGCGCTAAATCAGGCGAATATGGGGGCTGCTTGTAGTACCACAAGCGTCAATTTCCATTTTCAAGGTATTCTTGTCGAACACTGAATTTACTAAAGCTAACGCTTTATAACACCGAAATAGAATACAGTATTTACCTTTTTGGCCCACTCGAACGGTTTTATTGCGCTTAATCTTATTGGTATTGTAAAAACGAGTCCACATTGGCTTCACTTTTGATTTTTCTAAGCGAGATTCTTTGGAATTCGGATCAGCTGGTCACTTTCATTAACGACATTCGTGATGGATGTATCTTCATACGCTTCTCAAAGACTTTGGCACTGGCTGCTGAGGTAAAAAAACAGTCCGAAAACTTTTCCGACAGATCTTGTAAAACATATACTCGCATTAGTTGCCGAGATTTGAAAATTGTCAAATACTAAAATATTTTTAAATGATGATATACAGCTATTCGGGTTTTTTTTTCTTTTGTTTTAAGCTGATTCTAAGCTCAATATCGATTTAGCTCTCTGATCTCGAACGCTATTTACTATAGATATAGATAATATAGGAGCACCACAAGAATACGCAAGGGACTACTGAGCAGCTGGGCGATTGCTGACAATAGGCCGGTGGTAGCAGCGGTGGGATCAGGAAGAAAACATGGAGTCATCGACTAGTAGCTTTCGCAGTTGCTCAGCGGATATGGCTATTTTTGAGAATACCTGCTCCGTTTTCAGCTTTCTGTCCAAACTGCCGGAATACTGACGAAAATGCAGAACACGTGATTTTTTACTGCAACCGCTTCAGAGACGAACGAGCTGCTCTCAAACAAGCGCTGGGCCATAAACCATCCTCCAGTACCCTTATACGAGATATGTGTGTAACCAGCAGTAAGTGGGAGGAAGCCCAAACGTTTGCATGTAAGATCTCGTCGTGACTCCGCTATATTGATTAGGAGCGCAAGGCTTTGCAGCAACAGTTACAGCAGCAACATCAAAGGAGGCGAACGGTTTCCGACGTACCGACGATAAGCACAGCCTTTTGATTGAAACACTCAATACAACATCGTACAGAAGACACGACGGTATTCTGTAAATATAACATTACTGCAACTTTTCAATGCCTCTTTTACTTTAGAACAAACTATGAACACAGTGGGAGTAATTGGGACTATCGACGGCGTATAGCCTTTATATGCCTGCAAGAGAGGAACCCAGATGTGATCTCAGGATGCTTTGCGGTCACAGGGTAGAATTAGCCGAGGTGGAACGATTGTTATAGGTATTAGTGGGAGTGTGCCCCACATACCATTGGTGTGGCGGCAGCTTCAAAAAATAAAAATAAAACATTCGGAAATATTTAACTAAATCCAGTTCTACGATTGCATTAAGTCAAAATTTTAAATATTGAATAGTAAGTTTAGTTCAGCAGGGGTTCAAGATGATGACACGAACTTCCAACTTGTTTGATTCCATTTCTACATCGACTCGTTGTTATTAAACTCCATATTTTTATCTTAATTCATCCTTCTTTTAAATCAAATTTACAAATTTACATTTCATCCCTTTCAACAACTGCTTGAGTACTCCGCAAAAGCAATGACCGCGTTGGATCATGTCGATGAATGTCTTTATTGAAGGAACGAGTGTAGGAGAGCTTCGTCCTTCTTTTCGGAGAGGCTCGAAACCATTTCAGATAATGAGGCATAGAAAAAGGTGCGAAAGGAGATTTACAGCAAAAAATATGGTAGGTTGGCGCTTCTGCTCTAAATGAACACAGCATAGCCCAAATAGCAAAACAGAAGATTATGAGTGTCCTTCCAGAGAATAATGTATCGCTTTATATGTGGTAGTCACGTAAATAAAATTAAAAAAGTTTGTTTTACATTTCTGCATGTGACAGTCACTTATCTGAATTTGAACCAAATAGAGGAATTTCTCATATTTCAATATTTCTTTAATTTAAATTTTTTAATATTTTGTAAAAATATTAAATTTCGTTCCTGTCTCTAAGCGAAGTAAAACGTTAACAAAAACAAAATACTTAAATTGCTTCCTTTTCCTTCTCCCTTCTCATCTCACTTTCTTCTTCTTTTTTATTTTGTGAACTTTACGACCAACTTTCAATTTCCGCTATTTTCCAATGCTTCTACTTTTAGTTTGTATTTCAATCATGTAAAAGTTTCTGAGCAATTTTTCATAAAACTTTGTTGGCTTGATAGAATAAAAAATTAATTAAAAAAAAGACCTAACGACCAACAAATCCTTGCGCCATGGGGAAAATATATAAAAGTGTATATAAAAATATCGAAGTGTGCGACAAATAAGAATTAAATTATAAGCTGTGTGAAATATGTTCGAAAACAAGGCTTGAAATAAAGTTTAGAGAATTGTACTCGCCAGCAGAAAACGAAATTAAGCTTAAGAAACCCTTGTGGTAATTATCTGTACGAAAATAGAAAAATAAAGCCCAATGAAAAGTGGAAGCACAAAACTACTTATAGGGATAAACAGCAATGGAAATTAATTATGCAACACAAATGCAGTTTATATTAAAAAGGATCAAAGAAGTGATTTTGCAGCACTCAATAGACAAAAGGCGTAAGACAAAAATAACAAATTTGTCAAAACCTACGGTTTCCAGCACACAAGTTTGGCTCAACACATAGTTTTCTGTGAGCTGAAATCATCTGGTATTCCTACTGGAAAGTTTGACATATTTTACCATAAGCGCACTCGAAGATTCTGATGTGTGAACCATAATAGTGTTGTTGGCAGTGTCTTTAAAAATTCACCTCGGTGAATAACAATCTTTGACGTGGATTAGCAAGACAAATATGTATTGATGAACTAAAATCATTAAACGTCGAGCAAGAACCATAAAAAAATAATTCGGTTGTAGTGTGACTGCTGTACGCATCAAATCAGTTGTTTTGGCACTATGCCGCTTTTTCAAATTATACTTGGAGATTTAAATCCTGTTTAATGGAGTCTTATCAAAAACCAAAAAACAAAAAAAAAAATCAATTACTCAAATTATACATTTAAAGTCCACAAATGAAGAGACCTAGAGTTTAAGCCGACTCCGAACGGCAGATATTTTTATGAGGAGCTTTTTCATGGCAGAAATACACTCGGAGGTTTGCCATTGCCTGCCGAGGGGCGACCGTTATTAGAAAAATCTTTTTCTTAATTTTGGTGTTTCTCCGAGATTCTCTGTGAATTCCGAATGGTAGTCACGCACCACGTTCGGCTACGGCGGCCACAGTATGAGTTACCTTGATACATTTGCGAGGAAATGATGAAAGATATGCAGGTCTTATGCAGCTGTGAATATATCCTACATAACTAAATATATGCAGTAAATCATGTTTATGTTTACTGCTAAGCTGTAGCAAAGAAAACGAATAGTGAGTAAATTCGTTCGAAGTCCTAAGAGGTCAGGAACTAGCCAAAAGAAGATAGCCAAAGTGTTAAACTTACCAAAAACTATAGTTTTTCTCGTGACAAAAAGATACAAGGGCACATGCAGCATTAATAGAGCGCCAAGAAATTGTAAAAAAGTGGGACCAGAAACTTGTATTTGCGATGTAATAAAAGTGTAAGTAATAGTAAAACTATTTTTTAAATAATGGCGAACAGGGTACGTTCTATGTGCATAAGTATGTACATCTAAAATCTCTTGCACCTTAGGTCAAAATATCATCTTCAGAGAATTTAGTGCGAAAAAGTTTTCTGTTTTAGCCACCGCCTCTAAACTGCAGAATTTCCAGCAGGGTAATAAATATATTAGGTGCGCAACTAAGTTTCCGCTGTTTGTGAATAGATGCCGCCAGCAGTATGTGCTAGTCGATTCTAACATATCCTAAACATCATAAACCAAGCTTAGACATATGGTAAACAAACTGCTTCGACACATTAGTGGTTGTGTTTTGGTATCTTTCGTATACTTTTAGTTTTGTGAAAATGTCCGATTTTGTGTCGAATAATCGTCATTTGCGGGAAGTGTTGATTTTCCTCTTTCATTCGAAAAAAACGGCGGCTGAAGCGCATCGAGAGCTACAAAAAGTTTATAGAGATGCTGTTTTAAATGAAACAACGTGCCAAGATCGATTCCGTCGCTTCAAATACGGTGATTTTAATGTTGACGAACGTCCGCGTGAAAGAAGACCAAAAACTTTCGAAGCCGGTGAATTGGAGGCATTGCTCAATGAATATCCGTGTCAAACGCAAGAAGAGCTTGCTTCAGTATTAGGAGTTACCCGCCAATCCACTTCCAAGCGATTGCATGCTTTGGGAATGATTGAGAAACAGGGGACTTGGGCTTCTTATGAGTTAAAACCAACATACCTTGGTCGTCGTTTTTTGCCTGCAAACAACTGCTCTAGCGGCAAAAAGAAAGGGGTTTCTTCATCGCATCGTGACGGGTGATGAAAAAACGGATTCAAAACAGCAATCCAAAGAAAAGAAAGTCATGGGGACTGCCGAATATTCACGCTGCAAAGGTTATGCTAACAAAGTCAATGGTAATTGCAGCCAGTGCCCACAACTTGTTGTAATTGGCTGTAATATTATAGCACCCTGTATTGCAAGTAATTGTTGCAAAGACATAAATCGTCGTGATTTTATGTGTAACGAGTTTAGTTCCTAAATCTCAATATTCGCGCAGAGATGGACGGACGGATGTATTTATCTCTATTGACTCTGCAAGTCATTCCGAACATCTTCGTATGCATCTATTCCGTCAAACTGTTTAAAAGAACTGATATGGTATAAATACATATTTTTCGACGTTTTCTAAACTATCCTATCATTTTTATAAAATGACAGTGATTTAATATTTTCTTCAAGCAACAATGATACTGGACTATTTTAGAGTGATGCTTGAGAACACATCCGATGTTCCATTTTTAAATCGTTTAAGCCAATTATATACATTTGAACGAGCTAAACAATCATCACCATAAACTTTTTGCATCAATTCGTACGTCTCACTAAATGTTTTTCCAAGTTTAACACAGAATTTAATATTTGCTCTTTGCCCCATTGTATTTTTACGACACAAACACGAAATATACTGTCAATAAAAGGCGCGTAACTTTTTAACTTGTCAAACGATTTACATGAAGTTGGCTGCGGTTGAAAGCTGACGCTTGTACCTTTTCAATATGATCAAAGTTTAATAGATAGCTCTACGTGTTCCATGACTTAAATAAAAAGTTTTGCTATTTATTGAAGATACTGTGTATAATTTACATATAAATTCACTGTTTGTTTGGATAACAACAGAAAAAAAATGATTTAATTGAAATCTATTCTCTGAAATCTAAATTGAAAAATATGTACGAGTAATTGAAAAAATTGATTGTGAAATATGCATATTTTTTAAACACTCTAATTTTGCCATTTACTTTTCCCACACTTACAATTTCCAATAATCTGGGTTTAAACTTATAGTAAGCAATTTGCCACCGCTGTATTGTACAGCAGAAAATTAGTTTATTTTCTTTATGGCACAACTTTGACAACTTTGCCCTACACACACACATCGTCCGCTAAATAACAGCAGAATATATTATTTTACCTCACATATATATATCTGAGCTAGTGAGAAATTATGTTCACACTTGGCTGCTATGAAAATAACAACACATTTTAGGTTCAGCCTCTCTGCCATTTACAAAAATATGCCAGACAGCCATTCGAGAGAAATATGAATATTAAGCATGCCCACAAGTATTTTTCTATTTGGTTTTAGTAAACAATTTTGTTAATAGAATATGTAAATTGTCATGCATAAATTCGATTTTTTGATATTTACAAAATGACAAAACAAACTTTCTGGTTCAAAATATGAACAACGCACACGAATACGTTATGTATACGCCATGAAACGAAGAACGTGATACCAAATACTTATAACGTTAAGCTAGTATTTACACAATCCAGTAAACCCACATTTATTTACGCATGCTGATTCCCTTCTTCGAATTTGATGCCAAGCCCACACTGTGTTCGCACGGAAATTGCTGTGAGCAACAAGTTGAAATCAATTCTTTTGCAAAACATATCGATGCTCGTCGCAGCTGCACACTTATGTTGCAATAGGCAGCCTTATTAAAAGTGAATTTTTTTTAAATTTAGTTTCGTGTTTTATTCTAGACTTTATGTGCAGTTGCTTGCTGATATCATCACTCTATTGCAGCATTTGGGGACATATTTTTCCAGTTATTTTCACTTGCGTAAATTTGTGTTTTTTTTTTTGCTTAGATCCCAATTTCTTATTACATCGGTCCATGGACACTTAGTAATTTTTATAGCTTGGATGGGAGATTAATTGTTACTTGAAATCAGCATTTAAATAACATCTTCCAATGAATAGCTACATAGATAAGATTTAATATATTAGCAACAGTTATAGTGTGTCAAAATAGCTTTTGTATCTGCTAATACTATTGGTGTGATTCGCTTTAGTCCTAATTTCTGCGTCAGCTCCATGTGCGGCATTTTTTGTACCTCTTCGTTCGAATGGATTACGTTTTTTATGGGATCAATTCTTAGGTCGCGGAGGAAGTCTTCATTTGTTATATACCAGGGTGCATTTACGATAGTCTTTAAGATTTTTGTTTGAAGTCGTTGAATTATTTGTATAATAAAGGATGGTTAAGTTTCAAGGGCCGGTGTTGATTTTGAATAATCTACAATTTTTTTTAAGAAATTATTGTCATTTCTCTTTATTGTGATAATATTGGTATGGCTCAATTACGTATAGAACAAAATATCGGCACACCTCCATCCGATGGTCCAAATTTTCGATGACGCTTCGGCATAATTGAGGTTCTATCCCGTTAATGGGCCGAATTTTCTCATCCTTTAGCTCTTGAATTGTTGCTGGCTTATCGACGTACATCTTTCTTTCAAATAACCCCAAAGAAAGAAGTCCAACGGTGTCGTTGACGTTTAGGTGTGGTTGACATTCAACATCGGCCCATTTCATATTTCATTTGCTTACTGTCCCCCTTAGTTCTGTGTCGTATCTCCCGGTGGGTATTATCATGGTCTTATATATTGGTAGTTTGTTGTATACTGACCGTTTTGAGTCGTTGTTGAGTAGCCAATACAGTTGGCTGAATCTGTTTTTCACTTCCTTCCTTTTTTGGATTACACCTATGGTCCTTCCAGGTCAGTTTTGCGTCAATGATCATGCCCAGGTATTTAGATTTTGCGTTCTGAGTGATGATTGTGCTATTAATTATTAGCGTACGATGGCCATGATACTTGGACCATTTTGTGTGCGCTTAACTGGATTGCCCATTTTACGAAACAAAGTCAACTTTGAGTCAATTAGATTTTGTAACTTCGATGAAGCGACATTTATATTCCTGTCAGACGTAATTAATACGGTGTCGTCGGCGAAGGTAGCAATCATGCTGTCGTCATTTAGATAGGGATTGTTATAGTTGTAAATCATATACAACAATGGCCCCAATACGCTGCCTTGTGATACTGCGGCATCCATTTTTAATACCTCCGAGCATTCGTCCGAGGAATTGGTAAGAGGCTTATAGGTCTATATGATAATGGTTTACTGGCGTCTTTATTTGGATTCGGCAATGCTATTATTTCTGAAACTTTCTATGGAAGGGGAAAATATTTTAGTCTAATGGATGAGTTAAAGATGTTTCTTAAGTATATTATTCCGCCATCATGTAGTTCTTTTAATATTTGTCCATTGATTTTGTCTTAACCAGGAAATTGTTGTTGTTTGTGGTCTTAATTTTGCGTCGAATTCCGTTCGGAGTTACTCTCTTGATTGGTTTGTTGGCTGTGTCAGATGTAGCAGGCAGGTTATAGTTTTGAGTATCCTTTTGATTTGTGAAGGTCTTTTTGAAGTGTCTGGCGAGCTCATTAGCCTTTTTTAGTGGCGTTTTTTGCCCATGTGCATGTTGGTGAGGTGTTGTTTTCAATATTGTCCACCAGAGTGAGTAGTTGCTGCTTTTTGTTGGATCTAGGTTGGACAAAAAGTTGTGCCTTGATCCCCATGCCCTTGTTTTTTGCATTGTAGGCGCCTCCGACAATAAACCGGCTGCCAAGAGCTCTTAGGTAGCCAAGATATTGCGTAGTTGTGTTGTTGTATTTTCTCCGGCAGTAGGTGCTGGATATTGTCATAAATTAATAAAAAAAATCGCTGCTAGATATTCTCCGAGGCTAAATATGCTCCGACAAAGTCGTTTTCAAATAATTAAAATCAATATAAATGATTCAAAAGCAAAAAAGAATCGGTACCACACAGATTAAATAACATCGAAGGGCTTGTACTGAAAGATAAGAAGCGGTTTTTTCACCGGAATATGGAAGGGTATTAAAAATTTGTCGTACCGCATAATCTCAAAACAAATAGGTACTACCTGGCCAACCGCTGTCATCAACGTATACAAAAAAGCCAACTCCAACAAAAAATGTTTATGATTCGAAGGCTTGCATTATTCACAGCGATGTTGTTTATTCTGAGCGCCTGTTTTTGGGGGAAAATGTAACTGTAGATATACTATACATATACTATATTGTCCGTATGAGCTCAATAAATAGTAAAACTGCCTCCCATAAAAAATCGAACTTTTTTAGTGTCTGCCTTTCTTTGTTCTCATTTGCATAATAATAATATGTAACATTCGCCAGAAAATACCGTAGTTTCTATGGACACCACTTCTGTACAAGAATTGTACATTCTTTCAAAAGTGTCGGAAATTGATAATTTACCTCGTTTTAGTTAAGCTAGGTTAGAGGGGGGTCAAATCAAAAACACAAAAAATCAGCTCTTTCGAGACTACTCAGACGACATAGGCATATAGTAAAAATATTCACCCACGAAAACTGAAATCGATACGGAAAAATCCATTGGCAATATATTTTGATGATAACCAAATGTCAAAGAGGCCATTTTCAGAAGAGTATTATTATAGTATCATTGGTATTATTATAATATTATTATAGTATTATTATAGTATCTTTGGCAAATAAAATTATGGAGCTCTCTCCCAATATCATTAACTTTTTTTCAACATTTCAGTAAGACGCCAACCATTCAATAAATAATTCATAACATGTAAGTCAACATGAAGGGGATGCTTTATCTCACCATTTTCTACCTAATTTTGTACTTTTCTTTGGCCCTGCTATTTGGATTTATTAACATTGACAGTTTGATCGCAAAATCCAAGGGCATGCAATTTATCCCAGCTTAGTGCAGTGTTATTCATTATATTAAGTTAATATACGTACACTCACACACATATGTGTATGCTGATTGCTTAAGCGTGACTCCAATGAAACAGGCCAGTAACTATCAGGTCATCAAAGCTAAACTTTGGAGAAAATTAGACATTCAGAAAAGGATTTGAACTATTGTAAATGAGTTAATATTAATTGTTCTTGTTTCCAAACTTACCGGTATATAGTTGAGTCAGACTCAATCTTTAGTTCGTAACTTGATTTCGGGCTCGCACGTGGCAAACTTTGTCCTCACAAAGTTACTTGTTGGAAATTATAGTGACACATCAGCAATATAATAAGTTTTATATGCGTACAATTTTGTTTTTTGATATGGGTGTACCTCATTTTTAAGGGTGAGGCTTTACAACTAGAAGTACTATACAGTACTATATAAAGCTGTATAATTTTGAACTTCTGCTCCAATTATTTCTGAAACCTTTTAGGGCTAAATTTATCGGATTCAAAATGAATACTGTATAACAGATTGAAGTACTATTTATTGTGTAATAATTTTCCTTTGTTATTTTGAAGAAAAAGAAAAGAAAAGGTTTTAGGAATAAGTGTTGAGTTAGGCAAATTATCAAAATCTATTAGCATTTCTGCGCTACAACAATTTTTACTTATCACTTATCATCTTTTGTTTTGCTAATTTTTGCATTGTTTTGCCAAAAAATAATTTAACTATTTGTCTTCTATAAAAAAAAGTGTGTACATTCTTAATCAAAAATTGGCAAGTGCCGAAAATTTCTCTTAGGGATTTTTCTATGATAATGGTAATTGTAATCGTAGTAGTAATAGTAATGGTACTGGCAACGAAAATAGTGGAAATAGTATAAAAACACAAATATTGAGAGTAAATAAATCAGGGACCGTAACTGAATGTCTTGGCGCGTGTCTACCATTCGGAAGTACTCAGTTTCGAAACCACAAGCAAGTAACACCAATAGAGAGAAAAAGTTTTTCCTAGTCTGTTTATGCAAAAAATTCAACCTTTTCTATATACTTTTCTGTTTTTATTATAATTGATTATCTTTATATATGAGGAATCGAATGGTAGAAAAAGTTGTTTCCAATAGTTTTCACACCTTCAAGCATTTGCAATCCTTCGACTGTGTTCGTGGCCATGAAAACGAAACTACCTGACACTCGTAGACGGCAAAAGACACCAGCTAGTTCCATTACAACAACAACAACTTCAAGACGCACACCATAAATTCCAGAAGCTGCTTAATTTAATACCTAGCTGCTTTATATATAAATAAAAAAAATACCTAGCTGCTTAATTTTATACCTAGAGTAATACCTACCTTCTCCATTAATACTAATTCATCTAAATCATGCGCCAGGTCGTATACGCAACCTTCCATTTGTGTCCAAAAATAATTAAAGCTGTGCTTTCTATTTTTACGTCTGTAGCTGCTTAATTCAATCTGATTGGACGTGAGCGTAAAATTAATGATTATTTAAGAGCGTAATATATACGTAGTGTATGTGCACTGTGCATACACACATATACATAGAATACGTTGCATGAGCAGCTGATTAGTGTCACTCTCCGTTCGCAAATCTGTGTTTGTGCGCGTGTGTATGCACGGGGTATTGGCAATTTTGTATGCAGCGCAACGAGTGGACGAAATTGTTTTTCTTTTTTTTATGGGGAATAGCAATATTGAGAATCAGCAAGCGTTCATACAAATATATGTAGTTGTATTGTATACATAATATATGAAGGTATTGATTCGTATGCGACGTGTGGAAAATAATAAAATACATGCAAACGAAAACAACAAACTTCAATAAAAGCGACAAGAAACCGGAATCCTTTACTGCCTGTCGGTTGAGAAATTTACTATGTCAATGGAATAATGAATAACGAACCTCAGTGTATGTAAGCTTGTACAATGTAGATAAATATTTAAGGAGCTAATTTCCATTACTGCATTTCCACGTCTTATTCTCCTTCCATGTCTTATTTTCCTTCGTGAAATAAATATTAATTTCTGTCTAGCACAAAGCGTTTTTACTTTTCTACTCAGGCGACTTCAGCAACTTTTCCTCTTTATGACCTCCTTTACTTTTGTTTGCATTATTAATAAGCTTTTTACATTCGAACTCCATTTACAGACTAGAAAAATGAATGGGAAGATGAGATTTTTCATTGCCGCCTGACATGCACAAGGGCGTATTACAAACAGTGTTGGTTGAAACTTTGCACGCCCTGAATATTTCGTTTTAAAATATTGGCATGCATTTCATGGTCAGGGGTTGTTCAAAAAGTATTGGAACATACTCGTGCTAAACAAATTCTATAATGGAGTGTCTAAACGTCAAAATGTGTCACTTAGTCGCTTATGGGCATTTACTCAAGTTCGATCGAGTTCTTAGTGGCCCCCATCGCATAAAGGCGTGCGCGCAAAATGCGAAGAATTGCGGAGTACGCCAGTAAATTTTGGTTTGGGTCGGAGGCGTAAATGACGTTGCGATAATTTTTAAGCCACCTTATAGTATAGTATCGACTTAAGTCTCCATACACACACGTCTATTGCCTAAAGTGTGTTCCTCTCTCAGAAGGTACAATGATATGACCCAAATTGCCATCAGTAAAGCTTCCACACGTACCCTTAAAGGTATTCCGGTATTCGCCTACCTTAGAACCTTCGAGTGGTGGAAAAACTGGCAATTGTTTAAAAAAAAGGTGTTTGGCAATATCAGAAATATATATTCTCTACACTATGCTGAAAGAATTGCAATTAAAACAATAATTACAATATTTTTTTTTATTTACCAAGGAAACTGCGTCACAAAGCACAATACAGAGACCCTTACTAAAATATTTCGTTCACTCTTTGGTTCACTTTTTGCCTTTGCAGATAAGTTTCCACTGGAATAGTCGGGATAGTAAATTAAAACTTAAACGTGAGCATAACGGGCTTGGGTAAAATTACAACCCATTTTTTAATGCAAATCAAATTCTTGAAATCACTATCGAACTACTAGTAGTCCCCTTAAAAAAACTTAATAGAGGTGGGGTAAAAGCCGTGGCGTACGCTGATGATGTGGTGTTAATGGCGTCAGGACTGTGTCCTAATACGATCAGTGGGATCATCCAAAGGGCGTTAGGCGAGCTTAACTCTTGGGCCACACGTTGTGGCCTAGGTTTAAACCCACGTAAAACAGAACTTATGCTTTTCACCACCAGATATAAGGTACCAACTTTTACCCTACCAAATATTAACGGACAAACTCTCTCACTATCACCCAGTGCAAAGTACTTAGGGGTAATTCTGGACTCCAAACTTAGTTGGAAATTAAATGTCGAAGAACGGGTAAGGAAAGCAGAAATTGCTTTATATGCTTGTAAACGTATGCTTGGAAGAAGATGGGGTCTTCAACCGAGGCATACATTATGGCTGTATAAGGCGGTTATACGACCCATTCTATCGTATGGCTCGGGAGTTTGGTGGAAAGCTCTAGGGAGAGAGTACAATACCAAACTACTCGGCAGAATACAAAGATCAGCCTGCGCAATAACGGTCGGTGCAATCAGATCATGTCCTAGAGAGGCTCTCAATGCACTGACACACGTTATTCCAATAGACCTACATATTAAGAAGACGGCAACCATGAGTGCATTTAGGTTAAATGAAGCGGGTCGCTGGAGAGAAAAAACGTATGGTCATGCTAGTCTATTATTGCGACAAACTCAGTTAATCTCGGTGAGAACCGACTACATTGTCCCGACGGTAACTTTCAAAAGGAATTTTGCCACTCCCTTTCCAACTAAGGAAGAATGGTATAAGGGATTCTCTCTAAACAACTTCGACACTACAGTCTACTCGTATACGGATGGAAGTAAAATGTGCTGCGGTGTTGGAGCTGGTATATATTATCACAGACTTAAAATTGAAAAATCTGTGCGTCTCCCTAATACCAGCAGTGTCTTCCAGGCGGAAGTACTGGCAATTGGGGAAGCCTGTAGGCTACTAATCGCAGATTTCTCTTTTAAGGGTAATATCGCTATTCTCTCGGATAGCCAAGCTGCAATCCAGGCACTGGGTTCGGCCACAACAACCTCCAAAGTGGTGGAACAAAGTAGGAATAGCCTCACCATCTTGAGTGAATAAAGTTACCTTAATCTGGGTCCCGGGACATCGAAACATTGAAGGTAACGAAAAAGCAGATGAACTGGCAAGAGGGCGATCTGCCATGAATAACGCTCTTGCAGAATCGGTACTCACACCATTAGGTGCAGTCAAGAGTACAATTTCCCAAAAATACCTCCGAATCGCGGACTGTAGGAGGAAAGTCCAGACGCAGATGCAAAATTAGCAGAACGTTATGGCCCACCTACAACCTCAAGCAATCGTCGCCATTAATAAGAATGAAACGACGGGACGCCTGGAGACTAACGGCAGTCATAACTGGCTTTTGGTCTATCGGAGAACAAGCAGCCAAAATGGGTATCCCTCACAATACATACTGTCACAGTTGCAAACAACCGGAGAAAAAGAGAATCTCGAACAACTATCTGGCTTAGGCGTTAACAACCTAATAAGGTTCTTTAACCGCACAGACTGTATATAGTTATGCTGTAAATAACCGTTAAACAATTTGGTAACGAGGATGTGGCAACAAAATGGTGCGGAAGCGCTAGCTGGATTCTGGAAGAATCACCACTTTAACCAACCAACCAACGAGTAGTCCCTACTCGATTATCAATTATTCTGCATGACTTATCTTATGGGTCATATCTATTAGTCATTGAAAATAAAGGGTAGCTTCTTGTTTATGTCATCTTTGACATTTGTGAAGTAGACAGGTGCAGAATTTTAACCATGGATACTTACAAGATGCAACGCTATAAATTATTGACACTTATTATGAAAATGGGCGATCTTTAAAAACAGCAGATTTTGCGATACGAGTATTCCTGATTTTTTTGGTTGGAAGTAATTGTCCAAATGAGTCGAGAGTTCAAAAGTTGGTAAAAAAAAATTTCAAGAAACTGGTTTTGTCGAGGATAGAGGAATGGCAGATCAAAAACTGTTTGTAGAGAGTATTGCTGCTGTAGTGCGAAGTGTTGCAGAACAACCTTCAATATCTATATCTCGACAACCTTAACAAGTAAGCATTCATGAATCGACTGCTTCGCGACTTTTACCTGCAGACGAAGTTCGTGATCGACATTTAAATGATATAACTTTTGGCGTACGAGTATGCTTCTTAAAATCCACTTTGAATAGAAAGAGAGAAACCTGAAGAAATCTAAATTTTTACACGTTTCATTAAAATTTCTAGGCGCGTTTTGAAATACCCTTTATTAAATGGTTAATTATAAGCTGCGATATCCCTACACAGGCTATTTTTATGGCTTCCAACGGAATTTCGTGTTTTTGTCTTTACTGCCCTGCACAGGCAATTATGCAAGAAACTATAACGAAAATGATAATTTGCAATAATAAAAGTCATTTATACACACATACTGAGAGCACATGCCCAAGTAATTTATGTGTTATAGGGGCTTTTTGAATACTTGTCTGCCCAATTTAGCTATTTTCAAATTGCAGTTTAGCACGAATTTGAGTTTCATTGAAATTTATTAGCATCATTTTGAGCTTGTAATTGAATTATTCACAGCACGAGCAATCAAATAGCCATTTGCAAGTTCACACATATGCGAGTATCTATGTGACCGGTTTTACGAGGAGTGCCTTTCATATTTCGAGATTCGGCAACCCTGGTATTGCAATCTCGCAACTGACAGCTGTATCGCAAAGTTTGACTTTTTTTGGCTTTTACGTACTCAGAACGTTTTGAAGTACCAGCGCTATTTGTGTTGTTTACAGTAACTTAAAAGATTCATCTCGGTCCAAAAATGGAATTAAATCGTGAACATTTTCGTGCGATTATTTTTTACAACTTTCGACGTGGATTAACTCAGTAACATTGCATGGATGAACTTAATTCATTTTCTGGCGATGAAGCTCCATCAAGGACCAGCGTTTATCGATGGTATGGTGAATTCAAGCGTGGTCGTAGTTCACTCCAAGAGGAATTTCGTGAAGGTCGTCCAAAATCAGTTGTTGTTCCGAAAACCATTGATGTTGTGCGCGAAATGATATTGCAAGATCGTCATGTGACCTATCGTGAGATTGAGACAATCTTAGGCATTAGTGGGGCCAGCATACATTCAATATTGCATAAACATTTGACTGTCAAAAAAATTTGTTCGCGTTGGATCCCACACAATTTGTCAATCGCTCAAAAAAAGGCTCGTGTCGATTGGTCGAAGGAAATGCTCAAAAAATACGATCGTGGGGCTTCGAAACACGTCTATGACATCGTAACAGGTGATGAATCATGGACTTACGCGTATGAGCCCGAAAGTAAACAGCAGTCGACTGTATGGGTTTTTCAAGATGAGCCAAATCCAACAAAAGTTGTTCGCGCACGAAGCATTTCCAAGCAAATGGTCGCCTTTTTTTCGGAAAAACTGGACATGTCGCAACCGTACCACTAGAACAACGCAGAACAGTAAATTCTGAGTGATACACAACCATTTGTTTGCCAATCGTCTTCCAAAAAATTAGGAAAACCAATCGCCAAAGACGGATCACTCTTCACCAGGACAATGCGAGCTCTCACACATCGGCTCAAATAACTGCGTTTTAATGGGTCAGCCGCCGTATTGTTCTGACTTGGCACCGAATGACTTCGTTTTATTCCCGTACGTAAAAACCAAACTGAGAGGTCAACGTTTTTCGACACCTGAAGAAGCGGTTGCGGCATTCAGAATGCATGTTTTGGAGGTACCTCATTCAGAGTGGCAAAAGTGCTTCGACAATTGGTTCAAATACATGCAAAAGTGTATAGATCCTCATGAAGAATATTTAAAAAAAAACAATAAAGTGATTTTCGATGATTAAAATTTGTATTTGTTCTCTAATCCCGACATATAAAAGGCACCCCTCGTAATACTAACATAAATTGCATTTCAAATACGGCTTTACACAAACATTTAAGGCCATAGTACTTTTTATAGCCTTGATCAAGTTTGCAACTTATTATTATTATTACGGGTGGCTATTGTGCCCGCTCCGTGGAGTCCACCTCACCATACTTTGGTATTTCTCCCGTTTTGTCGAGTTTTATTTCTTCTTTTGGTAAAATATGTTTACCCAGGTTTTTGTGCCGCTTTTACGTCAGTAAGACGATTATTCAATCTGCTGTTAGAAATCCTGTGATGATTCTATAATTATCCTTATTTACTTCCAATCACTGATTGATTTTGATTGCGATAAACCCAGTAGGTATTCTCAGTATGATCTACTTTGTCCTTCCTCCACTTCCTGAATAAGACGAGCAGTCACTTTTTCTAGGCCACAAAATGGATCTGCGTCTATAAAGGCTTTCGGCTGATTTGTCTCTCATTTCGTTCTCAGTAACTTCTATATGCATCCATGGAGTTACGTGCTAAAATATTCAGTTTACCGAAGCATTCCAGCGCCAGTTTTGATGTAGCCTAGAAAGAGTTGAGAGCCTTTATTGCTGTTTGGCTACCAGTAAGGGTAGTTATGATTCTGTTGGTATAGTTGCGTTGAAGGTTTAAAGTAGGCGCATCTTTCAATTACGTAGACTTCCGCTTAAAATATGTTTGCATGCTTGCCTAGCGCTTCCGTGTATCTTTGCGCTGTCCCGCAAGCAGCTGCACCTGCACCATTTTCGGTAAGATGAAACTGTGTACTATGTTATCATGCTGACGTTGGCTTCTAGACCCTTCCCAAGTCTTTTTATTACCCAGTTAAGACTTGAAGCTTTTGAAAAATCTGAACAACAGTAGCAAAATGTCCCATGGCATTGAGATCTTAGGTAAATAAGTGTTTTTATCACTGATTGCTTCATCGCGCAATTCTCCAAGACTACTGTCACGTAAGAAATCATAGGTCTGACTATGGTCGTATTTTTGGTGTACATCCCCAACTCTTCCCGGTAATCGAGTTAAATGTCAGAAATACTCGAATGTCCTTTCTTGCCATCTCTTCTATGTTTAGGACTTAAAACTTATGCAATACTCCATCATAAAAGCAAAGGCTGGGAGAAACGAAATGGTTTGAAGGTGAAAGGTTCTAGTTCGAGAAAAAACGGGTGCTTAAGATTTTTAATAGTGCCTAAAGTTCTGGCAGCAAAGTAATATTATTTTTTTCTGTGAAATACAGTCCTTGTGCTTTCGAACCCGATTGGACCCTTTGGGGTATTGAGTTGCTTAAATTTCCAACCATATTTTACGTCATTGAGAGACATTCGAGCGGCATACTCGCGATCACTCAAAATAATTATCCATCAATTTTCAATAAATATAAATTTCGCTTTTGATGGTGGATACTTTAGAAAAAAAAAACTTTGTCTTGTTTGAGTGCGTCTTGAGTGTGTGTCGAAAGATTCTTCCTACAAAGCTGTTTCCTTTTGAACGCTCGCTAAAAGGAAATTGTGTCCAGTTGCGCCAAGGAACAGGTAATCATGTCGCCAACAGTGCATAGAAGAGAGTAACCATTCCGTAAGAGAGGTCCCCAATTGTGCCTTCCTTGGGCAGTGTATGCTTTTCCAAATATAATTGCTCATTCTGGGAACGACGCCTACATTTTCTCGTTTTAGTTACAAGCTGAAATCGCTTACAAGCGAATTCGCTCTCATTTTAACAAGCAACACGTTCACATTGATTTAGTCTCCCCACTGGCGACATAATATGCACAGGATGCTCGGAAAATTCGTGCCTTTTTTAGCGAAATCAGTGGCTCTTTAGTCACAGGATGACTTCTACATATATTCAATACCTAAGAAGAGCTCTTGAGGGTGCCTATTACAAATTTTTTTTACAGCGCATATTAAAATTTTTTTTATTTTTGTTGTTCTATAAATCAAGGGTGACCGTATTTTTTTATAGATAATACTTGATTGTATAAATTATCACTTTACAACAACAAAATGTATCTAAAACTTCTTACCTCCCATGGCCATATCTCTCCAGTTTTAATTAAGATTCGTCAGATTAAGGACAAAGATATAAAGTGATTATCTAAACTTTGAAAAACACCTTTGAAATTTTATTTTTTCTCTACTGTCTTGTATAATAATTTAGTAGCACCACAAATAATGCCCTCTTTTCTCAACAATCACGTATTTCTAATTCAGCGCAGAGTGGGCCAACAAGTTTTGAGTGCTCCCGAAAGTTAAGAGAACGTCTTTTGAACTTCACCAAAGATTTACCAGTCCCTAAGTGTGCATGGACGATGACAACATCCGATGAAGCGACGCTTGGAGTGTTCGAGAGAAAGATTCTGCGTAAGGTTTTTGGACCTTTGCACGTTGGCAACGGCGAATATCGCAGGCGATGGAACGATGAGCTGTATGAGCTTTACGGCGACATAGACATAGCGCAGCGAATAAAGATCCAGCGGCTTTGTTGGCTGGGTCATGTCGTCCGAATGGATACAAATGCTCCGGCTTTGAAAGTATTCGATGCGGTACCAGCTGGTGGTAGCAGAGGAAGAGAAAGGCCTCCTCTACGTTGGAAAGATCAGGTGGAGAAGGACTTGGCTTCACTTGGTGTGTCCAATTGGCTCCGGTTAGCACGAGAAAGAAACGACTGGCGCGCTTTGTTAAGCTCGGCCAAAATCGCGTAAGCGGTTTTCGCGCCAATTAAGAAGAAGAAGTGTGCATGGACACTAATAATTATGCACAAAATACTTCGATTTCCACAGACTCTTTTGTATTTTGAAGCTAATCTCCCTTAGAAGGTTTTTCAACATGAATTATATAAATTTGAAAAAGTTTCATAAAATTAATATTCGAACTGTAAGAAATCAAAAATAAGCCTAGCAATCGGACCCTAGCAATCGGCCTCTTTGCAATAAAGCTACTATCTCTCGGCATTAATAAAATGTACAATTATTTCTTATTACTAGATAATAAAATGTTGAAGACGGCAGAAAAATTACAACAAAGTGTTGTTTTTGTGTTTTTGTTCGCTGTGTGGGAAGCTGCACTAGGCGAGAATAAGCATCCCATCTTTGATTTTAATACCTGCTTATTTGTTGTTGCGTTGATCAACGTAAATTAAAAAAAAATCGCTAATAAAAAAGAAATCGCTACTATTAAAACGGCCTTAAGTTATCAATTAATAATTTTGTATATCATGGCCGCAATGATGAATCGAAATATTAAAAATTTCACATAGTATTCCACACCCATGTTTGCCACATCATAAACTTAATAAAAAAAAAGATTAACAGAATTTAAAATCAGTGAAATTTTCAACAAAGTTTACTCTCACAAGCCACAAAACAAAAAAAACAAAAATAACAACACAAGTAAAAATGGTATACGAGCATGACAAAAAATAATAATAATTGGCAAATAAAATTAAAATTAAATCGACAGCCTCGCGGCAAACTTTATATCAGCGTGCAGTGTCGATAATTGAGTATGAAGTGCCACGCAAATTAGTATAGGAACAATATTATTGATTACTTAAACAATGCAAGCGCAATTACCTACGCAAACATTTACACATTCACACGCGCACACTCACATTCGCAAAAATCACATACGTATGTAAAGATGAGTGGCGCAAAGTGCAAATGCGTTGAAATGAAATCCTTTGTGTCAACAACTTGCAACTGCAAATTATGCAATCATCAGCCGTGAAAATGGTGTTCTGACTATTTGAGGCCACAATTTACAGGGGCGTACCGGCAGTACTCCAGTGTGCGTGGGCGTGGAGTTCATTGGAGTTAGGTTTGGACCCTGCCACGATAACGAAAAGTTGACAAATGGGTAATGATTTGAAGATCCAAGTAATTTTACACCTAGCAAAGACCTCTCATGAAAACTCATCGTTCAGAGGCACCTCAAAACTATGAAATTTTCCATTTACAGAAAAACATCAGGGCCCAAATATACCAGTGTTGTATGCGTCACGCTGTTATTATTATTTACTCGTACAACTATTTGCCTTTTTCCATATTTGCTCTATTACGCACATGCAACATGCATTACACTCACGCCCACGTCCACGCCCACACCACGTATGAGTGATTGAATGACCATTATAATTGCTTGAATGTCATTTAATCACAACTTTGCAAATTCGCGTTAAAGTGTCAATAATGTTGTCCGTTGCATAAAGTAATTGGAAATATGCGGAAGGTAAATTATGAATTTGTTTAGTTATGTTATTGCTGTTATTGTTTTTACTGACGTATGCATGATTTTATTTATATGGTTTGACCTCTTATCGAAAATGAGTGGGTTGCGGTTTATAACTAAATAAATTGTTAACTAATATTTATATGTGTGCAGGTAAGGCACACAGAAGGAGTATTTCCAAAGCAAACAGTACCTAGAAAAATAGAGACCTAAGGAGAGGTTACTTAATGAAAGTACTCTATGATCCAGAGATCGAAATTTGGAACTGAATTTACTAAATTGACTTAACTGACTTTTTCTATTCGTATTCGTATTTATCTTTTCTGTAATAATATTGCAGCCGATTTCAAATTACTCTTTCGATGAGTTATATATACATATATATATATATATATATATATAATTGGTGCGTTCTCCCTTTTCGGGTATTTGGCCGAGCTCCTCCTCCTATTTGTGGTGTGCCTACCCTCTTTCCCTGATAGATACAGAACTCTCAACTTTAGGCTAATCCCGATGCTATTGACCACTACCAATAGACTTCTTTTTAATACCAAGACTGCTTCCGAACACAAACGAACATACAAGATAAAGTCCGCTACACGAGAATGCATTTCATCACTGTATAACCTGGGAATTAAAATTCCAAAAAAATCGCCTAAATTGTATCAACAGGTCCCCTGGACCTTCTCCCCACCTCAATAAACTCTGACCTCCACAAGTTCTATAAAACTAACACTAGCTCCGAACTGTTCAAACAATTCTACGGCGAACTAGTCAACAGAGAAGAGAGGCGCTAGTAGAACTCACATATTTACAGACGGGTCTAAATCCGGCGATAGCACAACTTTTGCTGTAGTACACAATAATGGTGCACTGATAACAGGAAGCTTGTTACCAAGTTATAGCTCAATATTTTCACCCGAAGCAACCGCTATCCTTAAAGCAATGGACTTTGCGTCGCAATCGAAAGGTAAATTTTCCATATTTACTGATAGCTTTTCGGTAATACACGGACTATCCAACATTTACGGTAGTAGGCAAATTCTCTCCCAAATACAAGATTACTTAATAAAAAATGGAAACAAAATACGTATCGTCTGGATACCAAGTCACAAAGGCATTCGGGAAATGAATCGGCAGATCTAGCGGCCAAATATGTACATGCACCAATCCCCTTCAAGCTTACATAAACAGCTATCTCCTTCGACAAAAATATGTATCGTGGGCGCAATTCAGGCACGCGTTTGAAGCTTTTAACCCAGAGTGTGCAAAACCAATATATGCATCCTCATTATCAAGGAATCAAATTTCTGTATTCGTGCGTTTAAGGATCGGTCACTCCATGCTAACCCATGAACTCCTTCTTCTATCCACGTCTCCTCCCACATGTCCTTTCTGCAACGATCAACTTAACCTTATACACATAATAGACATCTGTGCAAATTTAAATACTAAGCGTGTACCTATCTTTGGTTCCAGAACCCCTCCGAACTTTTGAAAAATACCACAACAGAGAATGTCATTAAAATATATATCTTTATTAAGGCCCAAGCAGCTAGTGTGCTCTTTTTTTAAGTTAGTGTAATATTTTATATTATAATAATAATAATAAAAAATCAACAAGAACTACAAAGATTAATAAAAATAACTGAGAAATTTACTATAGACATAAAAATGGAATTTGGAATAGATAAATGCAAAACCCAACATATAGAACGCGGACAATGGACGGACAGAAACACAATAGAAACACTAAATAATGAAACTCTGCTAAACATGGAAGAAAATGAGTTTTATAAATACCTAGGTTTTAAACAAAATATAAAAATAGACCATACCAATTAACCGCTGCGTATCTAGCGCGTATAAATAAGGTCCAGAAAAGCTACTTGAGCTCGAAAAACCTTTTTAAAGCCATGAATACATATGCGATACCGTTGTTAACATATTCTTTTGGAGTAATCAAGTGGAGTAATATAGATATCGAAAATCAAAAGATAGCCACAAGAACGAAATTAACAAAACATAATAAACATCACCCACATTCATGTAAAGAGCGTATAACAATACCCAGAAAAAATGGAGGAAGGGGCTTTATTGATATCCATCAGCTGCACAACAACCAAATAAATAACTTAAGAACATATTTCTACAACCAAGACACATCCCTTCATAAAGCAATAGTACTAGCAGACAAAGAACTAACGCCCTTTAACCTCCACAACCAAAGCCTTATTCTACCAAAACATACAATAGAAGAAACCATAGCAGCATGGAAACAAAAACAAATACACGGAAAACATCCACATATAGTCAACAATGTCAACATAGATCAGCAAAACACATATACGTGGCTAAGAAAAGGAGACCTACAAGCAGAAACAGAATCATTGGAATACAGGACCAAATCATAGCCACAAAAAACTACAGAAAATACATAATAAAAGACTCAACTATCACATCCGACAGATGCCGTAAATGTAACATATACCCAGAAACTATAGACCACATAACAGCAGGATGCCCAATGCTCGCTGGGACAAAATACACACAAAGACACAATACAGTAGCCAAAATCATCCACAAGGAAATTGCCACATTTCTCAACTTAACCAATGACACAGCACCATATTATAAATATACACCTGAAACCATACTAGAAAACGAAGACTTTAAACTATACTGGGACAGAACCTTATACACTGATAAGACAACAATATGCAATAGACCAGATTTAACAATAATAGATAAGAAAGAAAAAACCACACAGTTTATTGAAATAAGTGTCCCTAATGACGTTAACATACACAGCAAATATACAGAAAAAATTGAAAAATACATAGAGCTTGCGCAAGAAATCAAAAACATATGGAAACAAAATGAAGCGAAAATAGTACCATTTATTATTTCAGCAACAGGAATATTACACAACACTTTCATACAAAACCTAAAATCAATAAATATAAACGAAAAAACACATGCACAAATACAAAAAGCTGTCATACTGAAAACTTGTAATATAGTAAGGTCCTTTCTAAACCAGATCTATTAAAATTTCACACTCTTGCAAAACTCTGAACACAAAACAACAGAGCATTGTCCCTTGATACCTATATCCGGGACACATGTTATCTCCGGTAGTTGCGAACCCTACCGAGATGGAGTAACTCTATAATAATAATAATAATAATAATAATGGGTATAGATGGAAACTTGTACCTCAGGTTTACACGAGGACGACTAAACTCCGATGCGCACACTTCTTTATATAAGGGCCTTTTTTGGCATGGCATAGGACAGATTGTGCACGTGAACCATCAACTAAATCGATTTTAATAATTATATATACGCCAGAACAAAAATAAAAGCCCTTTGTATATGAGTTTATACCATAAAACTGTACACTTATGTAAATTAATGTAGCGTAGCCTAGCCCAAACAGTAAAGAATTGGCTCTATAAAGCAAAACTTATGGTGCAGGAATAGCGTGCACAGATCCCACCCGACCTGTATCATATAGAAAACTTCTGGTATGCTATTGTTGTTCAAAATCACGTGCAACAATTTCAAAACATGTGATGAGTTGTGGTCTGCAAAGCAGGAAGCAGGGCACTCTATTCTAAAGAAATGACGGCAACATCTTTTAGAGAACTTGGAAGGAAAATGTGAAAAAGTGATTAGAAAGGGTGAACATAGCAAAACATACTTAAATGGTAATATACTTTTTTTTTCGAGTTAAGCATTTTTTTATATAATCACTTCCCATTTTTTTAATTATTTTTAGATTGTGCTATTGATGTGTTCCTGTTGTTTGGCATATTATCAGAGCATTCGCTCACTAAAAGAATCGTGGAGTTTACATTGTTCTAATTGGTTTCTTAATATGCAAATGTATAATGTTTACTCAAAACTATGCCTTTTTATGATGCTGAGTGTGAGTTTGTTTTAACAGCGGTTGTTCCTTCGTAGGCATTGGAAATATTATATGGAATAACTGCATCATAGCAATTTTATTAATTACATTTGAATTGTAATGAATTGTCCAATAAAAGCAAAAAAACAAATAACTTGCAAAGTAAGACTTATGTAAATACCTATAGTTAATGCAGTGACATTTCTTTTCACTTTCTATTCGATTTCAGACGCAATTAACTTAGATTTGCAAATATTTACTGCTATCGTTTTGCTGATTTCATCAAAACAAAATATTTGTTCTTATTTATTCATTTTTATGTTTATGATTGTTATTGACATATTATATAGTATATTTTTCTTGTTTAGTATTCTCATTGAAATCCCATTTGGTTACATGTTGTCGTCTCAGCCTTTGGTATCCAATCTCTGCTAAGCACTCCCTTTGTGCTTTCACGCTCCCGTTCACAGCTTCATAGTCACTTATACGCTCACTTGGCCTCAAGTGTTTTTTGCCATTAACGTCTGAACACAAGGGCTTAACTTGTTTGTCTGCCACCATCGACACTCTCAATTTTCCTTATCTGTTCTGTTGCCTCTGACCCAACGCATCGTTTCTGCCAATCGTTGTTTCTCTATTATTGTGTTAATATTGCTTTTTGCTTAAGTAAATTATTATTTTTTGTTGTTTCAATTGTTATGGATGCTGTTATTGTTGTCAATGTGCTTGTGACATTGTTGCTATAAATATGTACTTATGTGATCAATGCTTTCCATTATCCCGGTAACATTTTGCATTGTTATAGTTTGCAATGTCGCTATTGTTATTTTTCTTATTGTTGTTATACGCATCCTTGGCACTCTATAGAAAATTGTCGAATATAATTTCCTTCCTCTTGTGCCAATACCAAAATATATTCAGTCTCTGGCATCCACGTGCCTCGCCTTGTGTGTACTTGCATGCGTAGTGGTTTAATATTTTAAAGTGAGTCTATATTTTACACTGTATGTGTGTGTGCAACTCACTGTTGTCTGCTGCCGATTTGTCATTCTACATATTTAATTCAATTTAACTTGGATGTGCGCCAAATATTATAGTTAGTGTCAAAAGAACGAAAATTGAGATGACAAAGATTTTAGGAAAAAGAAAAGTAGAAATGAGAAGAATTAATTTTAAAGGGTAACCAAAGGATATTAATTCCTACACATATGCATGTACATACATATGTGCATATATAGTTCAATATTTCTTTATTATACAGTTATTCACTAAAAGCGTATTTGCTTCTGGGGAGGGTATTTATGTCTAAAACTTAATTTTTCATTTATATCTCACCCAGTTCGGAATAAATAAGGGGAAGAGTATTGCCAATGGGCTTAAAAACTATATCTTTCGGCAGAGAAGATAGAAAATGTTACAATATTAATTTCTAATGAAGTGTTTTGGAGGAATTCCTAATTTAGAAAAGTGTTACCAAATATAAAAAAATGAGAGTTAATGTAAGCTAAAATAATGTTTGCAACTGGCAGAAATGAAGTATGTTAGCAACGCGGAAAGGGAGCTGCCTTAAATTACATGTGTTGTTAAGGCAGTGCATCTAATGAGCTATAGTCATACCCGCTAGTGGCAAATCTTACTCGATAACTTTGTTGTTGCTTTAGCGGCAAAATGGCGAATAGGAGAGACCTATTATTAAATGGCGTTGCCAACTATAAAAAAACTAAAACCTTGTTAATAAAGGGTGGCGCAAAATTAATCGGGTGGCACAAAATTAACCATTCAACTTTTTACTAAAAAAAAAATATTTTGAATGACGGAAATCTTTATTTTGACCCTTATGTGCTCCATTGCTTGTCTGTTTGTATGCTGCAGCTGTCTAGCTCACAAATGTCAAATATGATTGCCGTAGGACGATATTTGCAAATATTATAAATCTTTCCATAATTGATTAATTTTGCGCCACCTGTTATAAAGACGAAAAAAATAACAATATGGGTATTAAAGGAAGTTCTTCATCCAGTCTACTGTTTGAACTGAGATATAGAAGAAAAAGTGAGGAAATATATTCTAGTATGAGTATGAACGAGTTTAATCAGTTCTCCAAAAAATTTTTGAACTATGCATATATTGAAAATCTGTTTAAGTCGGAAAAAATAAAGCAATAGGGTAGAAATTGTTTTGGAACTGCGTTACCAACTACCTAAAATAAAAATTTGAATATGTTGGAAAAGCTTTTGCAATATGGGTATACAAAGAGTTCAGACATACATATTTTAGAGCAGAGCTGGCAACTGTATTTGAATAAGCAGAAGCTATACAACCATATCTCATATATAGTACACAACTATATGAAAAAAATATTGCAACTTAACTATTGAAATAAATTATTTCTTTGCAGATAAATAACAATAATAAATAAAATTGAAAAAATATAAATCGTTATAAAAAGAAAATCCTAATCCAGACATAATTCGAGCAGCCTTACCAACTTTAAAAAACTTTAAATTCATATAAGTTAGAAAATATGTATATTACAGTGGGAGTAAAACATTTAAGGTTCCGCATGAGAATGAAAGTATTGATTTTTGATTGGCGATACAGAATCGAGTTTTGTTATACCATTAGTTGCTGTTACTAGTAACAAATTAATTAGGATAATAAATTTCGATTATAACCCTACAAATTAATAACCTAAGATCCTAAATGTATAAAAAGAAGCATTAAGATCTCAATAGAATTTTAAGTTGTCAAGTGGTTTGATAATCGATTTTTCCACGTGTAGCGTCAACATTATAGTAATGCAACAGTTGTATGGCACATATACGTACACAAATAAGTACATGCCACATATCCACTAATGAATACCATTAAGCATGCATGACTTCCGCTTCTGCGAACGGTGCCTTCGAGTATATGTCGGAAAAGTCAACAGCCATCAGCACTCCGATCCGATGGAAGGCACCATTGACATTTGCGTGCAATAGTATGAGTGTGCTACTGTCTCTACGAGTACATATAAGTTTCAGTGTAATCATTTTTAAGTACGTACAGTTGTTTTGTATATGCACATCGCACAGTTCGCTTTTTGTGCACCAATCGAGCAGGCGTGACAGCCTACCCCGATTTTATCACATATGGCAAAATACATGCACTTTCATATGTTTTTTTATGTATGTGCATATTCACTCGCGCACGTTTTCGCCTACATATATGTAAACGCTGACAATATCGCCAATGCCATCAAAATCTATTGTCAAGACTAACAACATTGTCAACGCCATCTAGATTGGCATTGAGATTGCAATCAACATTTGCAAAATTGTTGTTGTTATAGTTGGAATTGCACTTTGCACTCATTGGTGGAGCCATTTGGTCTCTTTCCTCTTCGCTGCTCGACTTGGGGCTCACGAGTCAGCGCCACAACAATAAAAGAACGAGCGAACAAACGAGCAACAGCAGTTGGCAGACATTTTCACCAGTTTGTTGTTCGCTTCTGTTGATGTGTTGATGTGTTGAAAGTGGAAAGTATAAGTGTGGCTGTCAAATGCATTTTTAACTCTATTGGCACGTGATGGTGGGGTTCCATTTATTTGAAACTTTGTATAAAGGAAAGGAGGTCAAGCCGTAAGAGCCCAAATCAGTAACAATAATTTTTTTTTTTGCGTTTTTGATTGTGTTGTATACACTCCTACATATCAATCGAAATTTGGCAGTAAATGTATGAGTTTACTTCATGAAACACCTACACCTGTGAATTAACTTTTTTTGTTTCATGCTAACTAAAAAATTTGCAGAAATAACATTAACAAAAAACTTGCGAAAAACGTTTAAAAAACGCTTCACTTTTATGCTTCTAAAGTAAGTAAGATTTTTAAAATGCCGCGGAATGCCAAAATGTCAGGCTTTGCTGCATACTAAATATTTTGATTAATCAATAACCTAGTTCTAAGCACACTTCGTCGAATTTTAAACACAATTCGGCTAAACGAATTTAACAAAGTGCAATTAAGGCCAAAACATAAAAAAAAATGGAGTACCTAATTTTTGCAAAATCTTTAGAGAATATTATTGTCAGTGTATACTTGCTCACTTTAACTACCATCAATCAAAAGTTGAATGCGAATATTTTGCTTTAATACATACAAACATGCAAGTGACATATGTACAAATTTCTTGTTTATTACAATATACTTTGTAATTGTTTATTCTTAAATATCTTCACTACTGTTCAACAGTTCTACTGTTTATTCTTTTTGTGTGTGTTAAAAAATTGTAATCTTAGAAATTGAAAAAAAGAAAATTCATAGTTGAAAAAATAAAAAAATTCAGTCAATTTTCATACAGCAAACGATTAATATTGAAAATTTATATCTACAAACGTAAAAAAAATACAATTAATATTACTTGCACATACATATTTATTACATCAAATGTCTCCTCTGCAGTCAGTAATAAGAGCGTACAATTCCTGGCACATGCCGATGATATTAACATCGTCGGTTTGAACAACCGCGCTGTTACTTCTGTTCTAAGCTGGATAAAGAAGCAAGCTAAATTGGTCTGATGTTGAATAAGCACAAGACAAAGTACCTCCAACACCAATAATAATGTCAGCCTTGAAGTCCAACGGAGAATCGCGCTTGTCAACAAGTGTTACTAGTAGAACTAGTAGGCAAATGAGCACTTCACTAGCTTGGACCATGACAATATGTTGCAGCGAATAAAGGGCTAGTGGTTCTATTGGCAAATCCGAATGGATATAAACGCCCCGGCTCTAAAAGTATTTCATGCGGTACCAGCGGGTGGTAGCAAAGGAAGAAGAAAGCCTCCTCTGTGTTAGAAAAGATCAGGTGGATAAGTACCTCGCTTCATTTGGTATGTCCAACTGTTGCCGGTTAGCACGGGAAAGAAACGACTGGCCCGCTTTGTTAAACTCGGCCAAAATCACTCAAAAAATTCTAGCCCAATTTGGGGCAAAGATCAGCAAAGATCAGGCCCAGTTGAAGATGTAAATAAAAACTGATAAACAAAAGTTTCACACAAAATTTTTTTTTATGTTTAAAGGTTGAGACCACATTTTTTTTTTTTTTGTATTTTATAACTTTAAACGAGCAATTCTTGCATGCATATCTGTATAGCCACACGATCTCAGGATTAGCTTAACGGATTTGAATGAAATTGGGCACACAGATAGTGTATCACATTTCTAGACTTTTCACCTAGGTGTTGCCACTGACAACGTTTCACAGGGTTGCCACCTGTTCGAAATTAAAAAAAAAATTTCATGAGATATGCCGATGTGGGTATCAAAAGAAAGGTATTTCACTCCGCATTACAATAGAGATATAAAACCCCGAATTTTTTTATTAATTTTATTATATTAAAATTAAAAATTGTTAAATTAAAAATTTTCCTTCAAGTTATGCCGAAAATTTAGAAAAAAAAAATTCTGATACACGTGTATTTTTATTTTTACTCCCCTTTCCGAAAAAGTATATTTGGTTCATAGGACAGAAAAAAAGTTCGTTTTTGTAACGCAGTGTTAAGACTCAATGCCGCATCCTTTGATGAAGCGGCTTTATTCTACACACGCTTCTAAATATTCTGGAAGCATTTCATTACATTTCATACAGTTTTAGTTTTAGAAGTTATACAATTTATGAATTTTATTTTGTTTTCAATTAAATTTTCTCTTTTACTTACGTATTTTACGAAGCAAAAGCTTGCATTTCGATAAACTGCACGATCAATATTCGAATTGAAATAAGTTAGATGTCTAGAATTCTTTGCGTAGATAATTTATTGCATCAACATTTACAATATATTCGCCTAAAACTTGTTGCATGCATCCATGCGTTTGAAATTCTTTTTCAATGTATTTAAGGGTCTAGAGCACGAAAATTTCACCTATTTACACGATTTTTTTTTTGCCATTAAAAATTTAAAAAACGATGTTTCAACTTTTCGGGCTTATTAGTACGTTTATTGAGCATACAAAACTTTTTTTTTTTAATTTTGAAACAATATTTATTATTTTAAAAATGCCGCTGAAGATGACCCTCTCGAAAAATCGAACCCGGACGCCGTAGATGATTTCGAGACTTCTACTCATCTGAAACACAAAATTCAAGAAGATTCTTAATAAGAAAGAGTGCAGCTATGGTCGGAACTAGAACAAATCGAAAAAATGAAAAATTGACAAAATGGCGCGCTTTTGAAAAAAAAGTTCGTAAAATCGGGTTTTTTTCACTACTTTTTTAGTTTAGAAAATAGGAAATTATTTAAATAAAATTATGATTCTAGCGCCGACGATAGCGATACATGTTGTGAACAACATATTCAAATTTCAAGTGATCTTTGTTTTCATCCCCGCCGTGCCGAAAAAAGTCGTTTCGATATAAATGAGTTTAAAGTTTGAGGTACAGAAGCTCGCGGACCGCTCGCTACCTAGTTAATGGGCTGTAGAAGCTATAATATTGGGAAATTCCGCATGAAAATTTCACAGTATATTCTAAAGATACTATACTTTCGAAATATCGAAAAACCAAAAAATCCATTTTTTTAAATTTCTAGACCACCAGGTCCCCTTAATAATTATACGAGAATGTTTAATTTGCATACACCTGGGTATTTTGCAATTGGCGCAATACTAGTCTTTATTGGACTAGAGTGACTCCTTCCATCAAATGTTTGCTGAGTAATTCGGCCTATCACTGCGGGCCAGTTGACCAAATTACCGCGATCTTTTTTTTTGTATCCAGATTTTTCATACGTTTTACTAATACATAAATAAAAACGTGGTGGGTTTATAAAATGAAAAATTATTTATCTACCTTTGAAGTTTCATTGTACGGCATTTCTCGGAACGCTAATAACTTCAGGTGTTTGCACAATCAGAATGCCACAACCAAAGTAATGGGAATGCGTCACGTATACGACCTGTCACGCTGCTAACAAAAACAATATTCCTATGTACGTACTGTGTATTTACGATTATGTTACTTACGTCCACTATCTGTTATATATTTATAGTTGTGTATGCACGTATATGCATGGACACACACTTAAAAATCCAATAGCTCGTACGCCAGTCAACTAGAGTTTTTCAATTTATTTAATTTATTACTCGTTGCAAGTTGCAGTTGCTAGTTGCTAGCTTTAAACGCAATCTACCTCTAATGTTTGCGCGTAAACTTCCACATTAATTCTTTTTTACCTATTTGCTTTCTTACTGAGAAAGCGAATATTGCTATACAACTTTGGTTGTTCCACGCGCCAATTGTATTTATATATATATATATATTGTGCAGGTATCACGTTGCACATTACAGTAACTGTACTAAATTACCTCATCACATATTTCCTAGCAATAATGGACACCATTCAGCGCTTCGAACTGTAGAACAGGGTCCGATAGCCTTGAGTTCTATGTAACTTCGTCTTTGTTTTATAACAAAATTTTACAAAATATATATAGTATATGCATATGTACATGTATGTATGCATGTGTAAGTAAACTCGGGTATGTACACTTGCGCACGTAATTTATCATCTGCAGCCATTGAATACTTTATTTATACAGATCTATGTATATGTTTTTGTAAACATACGGAAATTGGCAGCAAATTAAATGATTGGAAGAAAATCGTATTCCTATATATTTACTCTTGCACGCACATATGCACATATAAGGTAAAGTTTCATTAAATTTTCAAACAAATTTTGCACTTTTCAAACTCTATGGACAATGAAAAACTAAAAATAAAGTTCAGCTTGCCAAGCAAGAGCATGTGAATATTAAACAAAAGAAGTGTTTAATAAAACAGAAATTCTATGAATTGAAATATCAAGGGACCATTACTTTATTTTCAGTTAGAGGAATTTTCAGATAATCGAGTTTTTGTATTTTCTTTGTACCTATATCATCCACGAATGGGTGCGTTTCAAAATAAACTGGTACCAAGGGATCTGACAAAAGAAGATACTTAGTGAATCTCATATCTCAATCTTTATTAGTCACCTGGCTTTACGTTACCCTAATCTAACTAGTTACATATGTTCACCAAAATTTGTACCTAACTGCGCAAAGTGAAGTAGTAGACAGTGTCTGTTATTTCGCAGTAAAACAGTTTACAGCAAGGATATTAATAAAACTGCGAAACTTAGAATGGGAGCGCAAAGTGGAAGCAAAGCAAATGCGACCGATATAGAACATCCAAGAGATGCCTAGATGCGTCACCCAAAGAAGCCATTTTGAAACAGATCTCCTGTGGGGATGACTGTATTCACGAGCAGACGACAAGCACGAATGCGTGAGGTAAAGCCTCAAGACAAACCCAAACAGACGACAAGTCGATATCGAGTAACGTTATTGCAATTGGTGACAAACCAATGGATGCTATCGATAGCGTATAACCCCAATACGCAATTAAGAGAGAAACCTGGACGCAGGAGCCTGGTGTGTCTAAAAGGCATAAACACGGCTCCACCTTGATGAAATTATTTTTAGCAGTGCCAGGTTGGAATCAGCCGAGAGGAGAGGAATGTTATAGGGTTAGTGGAGGCATGCGCCACATACCACTGGTGTGACAGCACCTTTGATGATGTTTCTGACATTTTCGATTTTAACAGGTTGAGTGCCATGTGAGTCCAGGTTGGTCTTCACAGTGCGAAGAGACTTTCAGGCCTCGTGGTGACACTTGGTCTCACGGTATAATGTGTGAGATTTCAGTTTGTGCTGATGCAGCTGCTTCATATAGGCTATTAGTAGTAGTATTCACGCCATACTAGAGCCATTGCATTGTTTATGCTGCTTACATACTATACATATATTTTAAGAAAAATCGGATATTCAGAATTGTTGAACAATATTCTATTGTATTATGTAAAAAAAAAAATCGTGGCCGGACGAACCCCATTTTTTTTGTTGTATGGTGGCACTCTACAAAAAAAAAAAAAAATTATAAGAAGAGTCTAAGTCAAAAACAAACAAAAAATATCTACTTCGTTATAGCAATCAGCTAGAAGACATCAATCAACGATCGATCAAATACTTACGGCGTTAGAAAGCGCTATGGAAAAGAAAAAAGTGTGCTCAGCGGGTTTTGTTGATGTAGGGTAAGCTTTAGACAAAGTATGGCACAAATGGATCCTCTAAGAGCTCAAGTCCAATGACAACACAATAATGTCAGTCGCTCTAGTCATATCTTGTTGATAGGTACTTTTGCGTAAAACACGAAAATTCATATTCGTCTATAAAAAATGTAAACGCAGGAGTTCAACAGAGAAGCATTTTTAGTCCTCTGCTTTCACGCATAATGGTAGCAGACCTCATGGAGAGCGATTGACGTTTATGTGGTAAAATGCCTCTTAAATCAAGTTAAATTATCAATTAAAAATTGTGTATTAGTATCCTTTTATATATACAAGTTGCAATTGCCAACGCTTTTAAACAATATCTAAGAATCGTTAATAAAAAGCAAAAAAATTCAGCCAAATCAGAACAGGATAACGAAAACCAAAATCTTATAGAAAACCTAAGTGTTGCGCATTTTCCAAAGAAACTGTGTAATCAACAAGTATTGCCCCGTAAAGTGATTATATCACAAACCTCGCATTACAATAAGATTTTGTATTCACAGAGGAATTTTTCTTATCGTATTTTCTATATTTCTGAAGCAGCTGAATTCCCTATTTAGGTAATGGATGCTGCATTTACACTTCTTCTTTTTATTAATGATATAGACTTTTTGTTTTTGTTTTTGGTTTTTTTTCTTTGTTTTCTGGATTCTTGCTTTACGCGGATGACCTACAAAATTTCTGTTCGACTAAGACCCATTCATCGCAATATCCATTGATGTTATCACGTAACGTAGTACGAACATTATATGGTATCTCTGGTACTCCCCATCATTCTGTTCAAAGACTTTGGTGTGAGCACCAAATATTCGATGCTTCTTTTCTATTTAGTAACCACGTCAATTTTATCATATGCTGAACTTTTGGACATTCACTAGAGGGCAAATCCTTTAAAACAAAGAAGTTTAGCACTGCATAGAAAAACACATTGGCCAGTCAATATCAAATGTCGTAAGCAAAGCATAAATTGATCGTTTCAAATCCATTTTTTAGCGTATTTAAGTGAAAGGTGAGTTAATAAAATGGTGCATAAATTTTGAATCTCTACTAATTAAAATCTCTTGTCTCTTCGAATATCTTCCAACTTCCTCCGCGAAATTATCTCTATTTTCAAAGTGAACTATAATACGAGTAGTTTTAATGATGATTATAAATGGAAATAGTTCTACTCTTTTGCACACTAAAACTCAGTTGACCTCAAGGAGAACTGTGAATACTTTTTTCTATGAATATTTTTCCTTTCTTTTCAATAATTCATTTGCTTACCGTTTACGCATTATATTCTTATATTCGCTCACATGGATTATTAGCTTTTTCACGTTATTTTTGTGCTGCTACTTCAGCAGCATTCTGTGAAAAGCCAGAGTTCAAACTTTTCTCAAGAAATGCATTCGCTGTACATTTATTGCCTCCGGAAGTGCAAGTGAACGTGAGTGAAAAAAGAAAACGTGAGCCAAAAAGAGAAAACGTGAGCAAACATTAAATGTGCGGGGAGAGCAGCAAGCATTGATGCTTGTGTAATCATCTTGTCTTCCTATCTGAAGTGTGTATGTGCATCACACTCATGCGTTGATATTAATGTATGTACGTAAATATGTAGCTACTCTCATAGGCGCAAAAATTTACTTACTCTGCTTACTTTCCAATCTAAATACTTCTACCTTTGGTGTGTTTGCAGCGTTTTGTGTTTACCTTCAATTATGTCCACGTACTGTGCCTGCCAGTATTGAGTGAATAACAATTTTCATGACAAATTTACAATTCCATTTGTGGAGAATTTTGCATGAATGATGTGCAACATGAATTTTAAATTGAAAATGTGGTGCACAATATCCTCATGACATTTTTTATGAACCTTTCAGAGTACGTGAGGATTCTCTGTTGAAGAAATTCCAAAACCTTTCGAGAAGCAATCAAAGTGCGAATATGGATCATTCCTAGACATTCGGGTGAGTTGGGTGAGTTAAAGCTTCCGATTTCAATGCTGGTAGTGATGTTTTAGCGACGTAAGCAATGTGTAGCTGAACTTTTTGTGCTAGAAACTTCTTTATCTTGAATTTCTACATACTTGTTGTGCTAGTTTTTTCTTTATTTTGCTACACAAGTGTTGTGAGCTTCGGCGAGGATTTCGTCAGACTTCATGTGATTCCATGGCTGTCGGGTCTACATTAACGGAAGCGGATTTATAACTCGCTGTAATTGCAGCAGCATTGTCAAATGTTTCAGGAATGCCTAAAGATTTTACTTCAACAGCAAGAATAGCCTATAATAAATCATCCTGCTGCGCTGCTTACCGAAAATATGCTATTCTTACAATAGTTGGGAGCTGAAAATGCTTGGTTTGCACGTCAATACTGATGTATTAATTTTACTTTTTTAAATCCCCTAGGGGGCTTAGAAAATTGTAAAGATTGTAAAAGTAGATTTTTTCTTGGTTTAAGATGATTTAAGGTAGTAGTCTGGTAACTTATTTTGAAAATTTCGAATTTCGGTTTTTTACATATTTCAATATATTGGTAATATACTGTACAAATTTTAGACCGAAATTCGAAATATTGACGAAATTATAGCGCATACATGAGAGCGGCTCGAACTTGCGCGGCTCAATTGCTAAAACTTTAAGCGCGGTTTTCTCAAAACAACGTTTTTCCGGATGGCCGTCGTGAAAACAAATTTTCTATCTAACGGATTGAGCTGAAGTTTAGATATGTTATTCTGCACATCAATAGTTCTGGCGAGTAGTAGATTTAATTTATTTCGTCCCTAACTTTCCATTTAGTCCGATTTCCACTTTAAAAAAAGGCAATTTTCTTACGAAGTCCGCCATTTTGTTATTTTTTGTCAAAATCATTTGATCTTACTACCCGCCAGAACGAACAGCACACTGATTAATGAGCAATTTGTTTTTTCTGTTTCAGATTACCACAAGTGACGAAATCACGCCGGCCAGCCACTGTACCTCTTTTTTTTGCCGCTTGCTGCAGTGTACAAAAATAGTATCAAAACATTAAAAAAAAAAAAAATTTTTTGTACACCTTCTGATACCTTTAATAACATATCAGAAAATCAAACCGATTGAATTTTATTTTCCCTTCCAAAAAATGTCCCAAACATGGCCTCAAAAAACGTGTAAGTTACCAGACTACTACCTTAAACCTTAAAAATTAAATACTCAAAGTTTATGATGGAAAAAACGGAAACCAAAATTTATTCTTAATTTCGGTACAACTCCTCTAAGCCTAATGCGCACAGTATCTTAAAACGCGTTTTCGTCAAACACATCTATATCCTCCACCATTCTCTTAGAACTTCTACTACCTATGTATTCACAATTACATTCTTCACTGAACCGCTCAACATTTTTTTAAAAATAACTTCGCTTTTTTCTTGCTTCGCCCAAACGCATTTTAAATTTAATAAGACTTTATTTTTAATAGCAATATATTTTTAAACTCGTATTATTTATTTTAACCCAAACAGAATCTTTAGGAAATGAGAAACATTTATTTCTAATGGCTGTTAAGTTAATAGAATTTAAAAAACTCTTTAACCTATGGGATATTTTTTTTAAGAATTGTTTATTTCTGTTGTTTTAAATTATAGATAAAATAACAAACCTTCGTAACCTAAATATTCCAGTTTTAAAAGTACGAAATGCACATTAAATTTTTTCTGAATTTACGAAAATTATATCGTGGGGAAAAGCCCGATATTTCGGCATCAAATCGAAATTATCGACCCGTCAATTCGCCGATAACTTGACTACATTTATATATTTTTTTTTCAATTAGTACTTTAAGGAACTCTTATCTCTTTCCAATCTCTCAAAAGCTACTTATACTCTCGTGAATAATTAAAATTAATCAAGGTAAAGTGTCGGGTGTTTCGTTTCCTAAACTCAATCAGCGAAACATCTTCGACATTCCAACAGGATGGTGCAACTTGGCACACAGCGCCCCTAATGCCAAATGGCCAGATTTCTTGAAAAAACTTGTCAAAAATAGGATCGATGGAAATGTACTGGATATCTAAATATAAAATAATAGATCCCATGAAATTATGGTTCAAATTATCATAAACCCGATTCATTCCAAAAATATTTCTGTTTTGTATAATTATTTTAAGTTGTCAAGTTCTTAAAAAACACCCTTTATATAGAGATTTAGGTTTGCTCACAGGCATTATCAGTCTGAAAATCTGGTCAAAAACATATTTTACTTCATTATTATATTTTCATTATATTTTACTTCACTTAATTTTTTGCTATAGCAGCAACATTGTCAGCAGAGCATCCTGTTTTTGGTCTGCCAGTAATTTTTTTTATTCTCGACAGAACAAATTTCTTGACATTTTTCACCAGCATTTGAATTGTCGACTAATTTGTACGATTATTTCTACCAAACAATACTGGAGTTTTGGGATCTGTTATTCTTGAAGATCGATCACTTTCATAATAAGTTTCAATAGTTTCAACGCGTTGCTTCGTGTAAGTATCTATGGATGAAGTTATGCATCTGTCTACTTGAGAAATGACAAAGAGGACATAGAAAAACAGGGTCATCGAGGAAGGACCAAGTATTCACTACTGACATCTAGGCGTGACTTTTGAAAGACCTTTTACTTATATATATAATCCATTCATTATTTAGTGGTTGGTTGAATTTCTACAACAAATTACATCTTAAATCTGCCTAACTAGAGGATGACACAAAGGAAAATTATAAGAAAATATAAGAAAACGTACCGGGTCTAAAACATAGATTTATTACATTCACCTCTTTTTCAGTTAGTACTAACCTTAAAAAAATAGCTCTTAAAATTTCATGGTATTATTTCATTCATTAATTTGTGAGTTTCGTGTTTTAATTTTGCACTGCTCCTTGATGGGAAGAAATACCGATTAAGCGAAGCAGTGCTTGAAAAGGTAACACCAGAAAATATCAAAAAAATCCACAAAATCGATTTGAATGATTTGCTAGATTTGGCTCCCAGGGACTACTGACCGTTCGCAGACTTAAAAAAATTCTCGTCTGTAAGAAATATCGCTCGAATAAAGAGGATATCGCTACATTGATGAATAAAGCTGATTTTGAAAAACGTGTTTTCCTTGTTAGGCTGTGAAGCTGAATGAATGAAAGTTTTGCATACGCGCAAGAAATTATCTACAAACAAGTGCATAAGCATTTCTTCTTCCCTTATTATAATTATGACTTCGTTATTGGCATCTCTGTATGTGTATGTTTATGTTTTGCGTTTCTGTGCACACTTAACAAAAAAGTTTTCTTATTAATATTAATGTATGCACACTTTTCAATGACACACTTCACTCTTCCTCTCACAGCTAACATTTAAGGCTGGAGAACCTTGTCGACATCCTTTAGCAGGAAACCAACAAATTGAATACTCCTTCCACCAGTTTTGAGCTCGCTTTACGAAAGGTGAAAGAACTTTTCCATTGACATTGTTTTTATCAAATTGTTGACAGTTGATGCGAAAAAATGAGGCAGCGAAAAGTCGACGGATAAACTAATAGATACGTTCTGATGTTCTTTGGCTATGAAACGGATATTTAAAAATATATATACACATACTCATATGCAAAACATGTATGTGTATGTACGCGCTCATGCTGTTATAAATTGCATGGAAAATGAACGGAACTGTGGAAGGACACCTGCAGTTGAACGCGAATGAGCAACGCTGAATTATGCTGCGCAGCCGAGTTGCCGTAAAAAGCGGAAGAAAAGCTGGTATTGAGCTTACCTTCTCACATCCATGAAGATGAACGGTTCATGTTAAGTGGATTCCGTTGTTGTTGGCACTTAAGTTTCACCTTGGCAAGCACACATTATCTGTGACGCTGTTTTGTTATATTAGTTTTTTAATCAAAATTAGCCTCGAGTGCAAGCAGCAGTTAAGTCTTCTTGCATATTTATAATCATGCAGCTGTGAAGTGACATGAAAAATGCGGAAAAATTACAATAAAGCACAGATTTCGAAGAATATGTTTTCCTAATTTCCGGTTAGGATCTTGCAGCAGACATAAGAAGTAGTTTTCTAGCTCTTATAAAGGGGTTTTCAATAAGGGCGGGTAGATGTTGAAATGGAATAAAACAAGCTGTGTGTGAGTTATTGACAAAATTATTTCTTTATTTGAAAGGCGCATATATGCCATTAAGTGTGGAATATGACATCATTCAAATGCCCGCCTCGGCTTCTTACGGTGGAACGGATCCGAGTGGTCCAATTTTCAATGACTCTTCCGCATAGATCCGGCTGAATTTGAGCGATGGCCTGTGTTATGTTCACCTTTAGAGCATCGGTCGATTGTGGAAAAAGTCTAGCGGGGTGAAATCGCATGACCTTGGTGGCCAATTCACATCACCCCTGCGAGAGATAACCTTACCCTCAAATCGTTCATGCGGAATGTCAATCGTGGCGTTTGCTGCGTGGCACATAGCGCCGTCCTGCTGGAACCACATGTCTTCTAGGTCCTCTAGTTCAATATGGGCCATAAGAAATTGGTTATTATATTTGTGTAGCGCTCGTTGTTGACGGTGACCAACTCACCAACGTCGTTTTCAAAAAAGTACGGACCAATGACGCCGCCGGCCCAAAATCCACACCAAACTGTAACTTTTTGAGGATGCATTATCACCTGGTGAACCTTGTGTGGATTGGTGTCGTCCCATATACGGCAATTTTGTTTGTTAACACAGCCATTCATCCAAAAATGCGCCTCGTCACTAAAGATGATTTTTCGCCCAAAACTGGGGTTCTCTTCCAAACGATTCGAAGCCCAGTCAGCGAACAAACGGCGTTGTCTGTGGTCATCAACTTTGAGTTCCTGGGTCAGTTGAATATTGTACGGGTGTAGGCCCAAATCCCGACGCAAAATTCGCCAAGTTGAAGTCTGCGAAAGGCCAAGTTCTTGTGCACGGCGAGGAATAGACTGCCTCGGGTTCTGCTGTACACTTTCACGGACCTGCTGTTCAATCGTGTAACTTGCCATGATGATTTGGCATAAACAACTGAATAATAAACAAAAGATTTGACAGATGTCACCAAAACAAAATGGTTGCCACAGGGCGCCAAATCGACCCGCGCCAATTGAAAAACCCTTAGCTGAAGATTTATGAGAGTGGTAATCCAATAAAGCCAAGTTTTAAAAGTAGGAATGTTATTGAATATTGACCTTTACTGCTTCGTCCTTATCTGATTTAGACTCAGACAAACATAATTAGGCTGAGTTTAACAAAGCACGCCAGTAGTTTCTTTTCTATCTTAGGTCCTTCTCCAGTTGATCTTTTCAGCCGGTATTCACTCAGCCATTTCGTTTCCTAACTTTATCCAGCTAAAAAGGGCAGAACTAACGAAGTCGCTGTTAGGACGAGTGATATTAAATTCACCGTAAAACTTAGGTACAGTACAGTAAAAGGATGGGCTACTTCCGTTTTGTCGAACGAACAGGTTGTGTGTCGATTCTCATTTTATGGGCATTTATCATGTGAGAAGTGTTTCCCCCATAACTTAAGTGTGCCGTGGGCGTCAGTCACTATGTCGCCGTCTTCGTTGATTTAGGACAAACGTTTTTTATACCTTTTTATTTTTATATTAATGAAACTGGAGATGTAACTTGACTTATGGTATTAGACTAACTTTCGGCAATGTAATTTTTCGAGATATATATTCAAAGGGATCAATAGATGTAAAGAATTTTCAAAGAAAAATAACCTGTTATTAAATTTTAAGCAACTTACCATTTAGCCATTTCAAATTCTTTTAATTGCTATGTTTGGAAAAATTTCCTACCAATATCCTAGCTCTAATACTGTACTTTCTAGGTTACATTGTAGTTTTCTAGGTCATCTTGTGATAAAGGAATGTTTTATTAGTTTATATTGCCAATATACGACTACTCACACTTTCCGGAATTTGCTTTCCCGTAGTATTTACACAATCCCCTTCTATCTATAAAATTAGTTTCTTTACCCGCTGATAAACTAGCCACCTTTTCGCATTCCACTCCTGTACGTGCTCAACTATCATCCCCATTTTATTCTGCTTAAAGCCCGCTTTGCCGTCAGAAATAGATAACATTACTGGGTGTATAAATTATTTACTTTAATGATTGGCAGAGGCTAAGCTGACGTGACGTGACTAAAAGTCAGCAACAACAAAGTAAACGACAGTGAAACAGGCAAAAAGGTAGTGCAAGTATTGAATATCAACGACACATAGCAGAAGCTATAACAGACGACAGCGATGACAATAACGCGATATTACAGGGGGAAAACGTATACGTAACACGCACAAAAACAAAACTATAAATATTTCTTCATAAATATAAAAGACAAATGAAAGCGAGAATTAAAAGGTCAACACATTTGAAACTTAGCTGCCGCAAGTCTTTCTCTTTAGCTTAGTAAAACAAGGACGATAATGCGAGTAATGTTGATGTGAGGAGGACGTGGTAAAATGCAGGATTAGAATAAATGATTAATATCCTAAATGAATTGCTTGGTGAACTTTAATGAAGTGTAACTGAAAAGCTATTTGACTCATTTATGTTTTCAGAACTAATCCAAACTTTAGTTGACGGTACATAAATAGCTCAGCAAGTGGTTTTATTAATACCTATACTTGTATACTTACATATATGTATCTATATGCAAGAACCTCTTTTAATGTGCGAGGGGAGGTGAAATAGTTCGTGGAATAAAAAATGTGTGAGCAGGGAGTAATGATATTTTTTACTTAGCGCTCTAACATTTTTTTAAGCTGTAACCATCGTTCTGAATTCGTTGGGTTGGGGCTGTAGTTAGAAAACCCATGCATACTAAGTTTTGATATGTTAACCTCTGAGTAATTTAGTAAAAAATATAACAAAAGTACTTTATAAATTTTACTTGTACATAATTAATTTCAAGTTTGCTTTCTATAAAAATATTTGATTTTGAACTTTGTAACTCCCAACCAGTTGATGTATTGTGACTAAAAAATCTTACACATATGTACGTCTCATTTTTAATAACTTCAATTTCAAGTTGTTTGTTTTGTTTTGTACATAGTAAGACAAAGTCCTGTGGTAGTACATTTTCTTATAATTCTAGAAAACGGGGATGGTGTACATAAAAATACAACTTAAAACTTAAAACTATTTTAACTATTAAACTTATAAACTAAACCTTAGTATAATAAGTGAGAAAAAGAGAAAGGTGGTGAGAACGGAAGAAGGAAAGGGGTAGTTAAAAGCTGCAGTTTTAAAACACCTTGCTTGTCCTTGATTCCAAGTATGAGTATGTCGGAAAAATGAGATTCACTGTTCGGTTGCACTGGCATTGTTTAATGTTTTGATACAGGTACAGTGGCTTTTGTGTGTACATTAGTTGATGTAGGAATGTAAGAGCGCGCATTTTGAGATTTCTGCCATGAAAAAGCTCCTCATAAAAATATTTGCCGTTTGGAGTCTGCTTGAAACTGTAGGTCCCCCCATTTGTGGAACAACATCAAGATGCACTGCACACATAGGAGGAGGAGCTCGGCCAAACAGCCAAAAAGAGAACTATATTTTCTCAAAAAAAGTATAAAAATTAAATAGTTATTGTCGAACTTTTCAATAAGTCCCGGTTCTTTAGTTAATAAACGCAATGTTTATATGTACATATGTACATATATTTATGTGGTACAGTCAATGAAGTGACATATCCTATCCCATAGCTGTATCCAGCGTCCTTGTACAAACCAGTAAAAAACTGACAAACAAATAAACAAACAGCAATTTTGTCAATTTTTTATCATTTTTTATTTGGTGCTCATTTTCGCTACTTTTTGGAATTCCCTTAGTGATCGATGCTAACGTTACGTACAAATCGTAAAAAAACTGAAACATAAGTGCTACGCACGTAAAAAAATCGGTACAAAATTCAGAAAGATTCGGGGCACATAAGGAAATACCGGCAAGGGAGTTTATGGCTAAATTTAATTACTTTCACTACAGCCAGTGAACAAGGCAGCTAATTGACATATGTACATACCTACACTGCATATATGAACATACGAGGTGTGTTCAAAGGGTATCGCGAATTTTGTGTTTTTGCAAAAATTATTTATTTATTCATTAATATATATTTTCTCCCCTTCAAAGTAATCCCCACGAGATATTATGTACTTGTGTCAACGATTTTTCCAATCTTCGAAGAACTTCCAAAAATTATTTTTTTTTTATCTTGTTCAGCTCCTCTTTCGATGCCGCCTTTATCTCGTCAATTGTAACGTAGCGTCGTCCTTTCATGGGCCTGATCGGTCAGATCTGGGAAATACGGTGGCTGTGGCATCATTAGTGTGTTGTTTTTGGCCAAAACTTCGCACACAAGCAACGATGTGTGAGCAGGGACGTTATCGTGATCCATGAGCCAATTTTTGTTCTTCCACAAATCCGGGCGTTTCTGGTGGATTGCCTCTCGCAAATTGGTCATAACTTGCAGGTAATATTCCTTATTGACCGTTTTACCTTGTGGCAAGAACTCATGATGCACAACACCCCTGCAATCGAAGAAAATGGTAAGCAAAACTATTACATTCGACCAAACTTGGCGCGCTTTTTACGGTCTTGGTTCGTGCGGCAGCTTCCATTGAGATGATTGAGCTTTGGTTTCCACGTCATAACCATAAACCCACGATTCATCACCAGTTATGAGCCTCTGGAGCAAATTTTGGTCATCGCGGACAAAGTCCAACATCTCCTTAGCATTGCTCGTGCTGCCCGAGCAATGGCACGAGCCAATCGATATGTCTAGGTCCTCAGCAACTTCCCTAACTGTGAATCGACGATTGGCCAATATCATTATCTTCACTTCATCAATTTTTTCGTCTGTTGTTGAAGTGCTCGGGCGTCCGTCACGCTTTTCGTCATTCACATCTTCTTGGCCTTCTGAGAACATTTTGTACCATCGATAAACGTTGCTATTGTCCAAAGTAGCTTTTCCGTATGACACAGTCAACACTCGGAATGCATCCGCCCACTTAATTCCGTTTTTCACAGAAATAATGATTTGATACAGGTTCTTTGATACAACTTTTTGAATAGGTAAAAATCGAAGACGAGCCGAAACATGTGCAAGCAAAGCTGTCATCAATTAACTGAACATTCAAAATGGCCGAACTCGGCGGCATGAGTGAGAGATATGAGTGCCAACATATCGCCAGCAAAAAATGGAAATTCGAATATACGTACGTAACCTGCGAAAATTCAAAATTCGCGATACTTTTTGAACAGACCTCATTTACAAACGTGCGTGCGACAGACTTAGACGCCTACGGATATGTATTTAGGTACCAATGTAGCGATTTATTGCTTCAATAAAAACAGCGAAAATTATCAAACTTCTGTCACTGTCATGCATGCACATGAATTGTATGAATAAGTTTGCATAAAAAGGAAATGAAATGGCATAAAATAAAAAGAAAAGTACGAATAAAATACATTTTTATGACTGAAGCAAAAAGTTGCAAATACATGTGAAATACATTGCGTGGTGAGTCGTTGAAAAACGTCAATTGGCAATAAATGAAAAGTACAAATGATGTGCCATTTTATGACAGATGTAACGGCACTTGACAAACTCATACAAATTCGACGAAGCACTCACTTTGTTTTGTAACTTTTTCACAGAAATTTGTACCGATTTCAAATACCAGTGACATGCTTTCCAATTCCCTATTGCCTATAGCATATTTTCGGGCGCTTATAACTTCTTCTGTTTTTCAATTGGCGCGATAACCGCTTACGCGGTTTTTGCCCAAATTAACAAAGCACGCCAGTTGTTTCTTTCTCGTGCTAACCGGCGCCAGTTGGACACACCAAGTGAAGTCAAGTCCTTCTCCACCTGATCTTTCCAACGCAGAGGAAGCCGCCCTCTTCCTCTGCTACCACCAGCTAGTACCGTATCGAATACTTTCAGAGCCGTAGCGTTTGTATCTATTCGGACAACATGACCCAGCCAACGTAGCCACTGGATCTTTATTCGCTGCGTTATGTCTATGTCGTCGTAAAGCTCATACAGCTCATCGTTCCATCGCACGTGATACTCGCCGTTGCCAACGTGCAAAGGTCCAAAAATCTTGCGCAGAATCTTTCTCTCAAACACTCCAAGCGTTGCTTCATCGGATGTTGTCATCGTCCACGCTTCTGCGCCATACGTTAGGACGGGCATGATGAGAGTCTCGTAGAGTGTTAGTTTTGTTCGTCGAGAGAGGACTTTACTACTCATTTGCCTACTTAACCCAAAGTAGCACTTGTTGGCAACAGAGATTCTACGTTGGCTTTCAAGGCTGACATTGTTATCGGAGTTAATGCTGGTTCCTAAATGTACGAAATCTTTTACAGCATCGAAATTATAACTGTCAACAGTGACGTATAAATATACATAATTACAGACTTTCTTACCACACAAGTTTTTCATAAGAGATTGCAAAAAGTAAACACCTATTTGTTTGCTTACCTGAAAAGATAAAGGGAAGAAAGATTTAATTAGTAAATCAAAAAATTCAAATCAAAATATATAAATATTTTATTTCTATTTCTTGAAAAATTAAAGGGTGTGTTAATAAAATACAATATCAAATTTGTTAATATAAATGAATGATTTATAAAATATTGTAAATACCCACTTTTTTATGGCAATAACATTTTATTGTGCAAATATACCTTAACTGCAGAAGGCGGTATTAGAAAAATTTCATGGATCGGGCTTTAGAGGGGCACATACATACATAGCGCAGCAAATCCTACAGAATTAATGCAGTAATCATTGGAAGAAAGAAGCAGAAATGCCATCTGTGCTAAATGTGTTGCAAATTCCAAATTGAGAAGCTTTAACTTAACTTTAAAGTCTCAATAAACCAGGAGCGAAATTCTAGCGGGGCAGAAAAAGGCGGCAAACGAGTACCTTTAGTTTAATATTTTAGTACTTTTTTATTTTTTATGCGTATACTCGACAAGTATAGGGTGTTTTTTTTAGAGGTTAGGTTTTCAAGTTGGCACTACTTTTTTCGTAGATGGTATTTTTGACAGCTGTCACTTGATTTATGCTCAGCTTGGTTTGCCATTTCATAATGAATAGACTTACACCTGAACAACGTTTGCAAACCGTGCAAATTTATTACGAAAATAATGGTTCGGTTCGCGCGACGTATCGAAGAAAATTTTGTTCAGCGATGAGCTCACTTTTGGTTGAATGGGTATCATTTTTAAAACATAATGGCAAACCCTTATCTTTATAATAAAGCTAAATTCTTGGCCATAACATTAAATTATATACGTTTTATTTCATCTTGAAAACCTAACCTCTAAAAAAAACACCCTATATTTATCCGCTACTGCCCCAAATTGATTTTCTTTTTATAAGCTTCTTCGCATTTTTCGATAAGAACGGTTAAATAAATGTATAGTAAAATTGAAGTAATGATTGTGATCTCTTAATCTCAGAAAAGTATATAAAAGATGGGCAAAGTGTTTGATTCCCAAGTATCTTCACTATTCCGTACATATTTTCTAAATATTTATCCCCGCGGTATCCTCCAATCCCCAGCTTTGTTGTGCCGAAAAAATTCCAAATGCAACGAACTTGACAGAGATTTTTGTGCGCGAAAATCAAGCCTACTCGTATTACATTTTCAAACATTTTTGCTTTAAAACTAAACAACAGATTACTGTAAGCCATAAGAATTTAAAACTCAACACACAACAGTTGCATTTTCATATTATTAAAACTAATACTCTTCTGTGCGCTTCTGGACGCCTTTGTACGGATTTTATGAGACATTTTTTTTGCTGGATTCACAATACAAAATACTCAAGCGCGACTATAAATAGGAAATGTAATCCACTGAATCAGCCAAGCTAGAAGAGAAAGTGTAAATAACAAGAACCGCGAATGAGCATATTGTTGAGTTGACTACAAATTCTTAGCAGGACATAAAAACGTTCTTATTGCTTGTTGGCACATCGAGGAATATTATGGAGCAATGGGAGTGACTGTCTGAATGGCTGAATGAGTTTGTGCATACGCAAATGGCGCACAGCGGTAATAAGAGTTACTCTTATAGGAAAGTACAGGGTGACCGATATGAAGTGTTATCAACTTCACACTACTTGTATCTGTAAAACAGCTCATGACATCAACGTTAAAATTGTTCTAATGACAGTTCAATATACGAGTATTGATTATAAGCCATCAAAAGCGTTTGCGTCTCAGTTTTGTTGAATTTTTTTTTCTGTGATGGAATTCTTACGTAATAGTGTGATTGCGTTATATTTGGCTGGAAAATCACAACCAGCCATTGCTCGTGAGTTCAGTCACCTCAAAGTGAATAAAATGTTTGTGTATCGCACTATGAAACGTTACAATGATACTGGTAGCATTGCAAAACGCTATGGAGATGGACCGAAAAAAACCGCAACAACGCTAGAAATGGTTCGGAAAGTGAAGGCTCGACTTGAACGAAATCCACGTCGAAGTGGAAGAAAAATGGCCAAAGAACTGAGAATATCGCAAGACAGCATTGGACGCAAATTTTCAAGCTCAAGGCTTACAAGTTCCAAAATGCACACGATCTTTCTCCCCAGCAAAAAAAAGTTCGGTGCGAAGGAGCAAAGGAGCTGTTGCGCTTGCACGAACATGGCGAATTTCCTAACATTGTGTTGTCTGATGTAAAAAATTTCCCAATTGAGCAGTTCATAAGCACCCAAAACGATCGTATTTACTTGACCAAGAATTTGAGCCTACGTATGGCCACTCGAAGCAATTTCCCATCGCAAGTAATGGTTTGGGCCGCAGTGACCGCTGATGGATGCTCTCCAATCGTTTTTATCGAGCCTGGTGTCAAAGTGAATGCGACTTATTATCGGGAAAATGTTTTAGAAGCTGCTTTAGAGCCGTGGACACGCCAACATTTCGGTCGCAGACCGTGGACGTACCAACAGGACTCGGCACCGTCTCAAAAAGCTCGTGTGAACCAAGAATGGTTAAAAAATCATGTTCCGCACTTCATTTCGTCCACACAATGGCTTTCGAATTCGCAGACGCAAATCCGATGGACTATTCTATCTGGTCCATTTTGGAGAGCAAGGTGAGGACTAAAAAATATGACAGTATGGATGCGTTGAAAAAGCTATTATACGAGAATGGGCCAAAATACCTCAAGATCACATTCGTGCAGCATGCAACTCATTTTTTGACCGTTCGAAGGCTATAGTCAAGGCAAAAGGTGGTCATATAGAGCTAAAGTGAATATGTATTAAAATTGCGATCATTTTTGAACAATTTTATCTTCGAAATCTATAAAAACTAATTTCACACAAAAAAGTTATGCTGTTTTGAATAGATAACACTTCGTATCGTTCACCCTGTAGAATGGAACTTTTCCGAAACCAAGTTCTTCTCTATTATGCCATTGCCAGTGTTGTTTTTCATTGTTTCCTTCTTTTATTGCGCTACCCGTTGACACACTTAAGGCAATGCAAAAACATCTGCGCTGATATAAACATCAGAGTGCGGACTAGTTATAGTTAGGTCGTAAAATTATTTAGGCTTTGTATATGAATGCACAGCATCATGTTAATATGCATATGTATATGTGCAAATATTTTTATTGGTGAATAGGAAAATGTTGCGAAATATTGTGTAGCATAAAACTTGGCGTTGAACGAGCTTACCTGGCAGCTAAGGCTGAACTAAAGAGGTGTGGCGCGTTTTGCTCATACCAAAAATTTTTTTTTTTACTAAGATGCGAAGGGTTAGTTTGGGTTAAAGCGGTTGTCCTAACGAAGCGCACTCAGGCTCTTAGCCCAGTGTGATGCAGCGTGAGTAACTTTTCCTTATTTCTTCTAAGACCAATGTGAACTTTTCAAAAATTTCAGATGATCCCTGATCTTCACAAAAATGATAAATCTACGTCTAGATAAAGCAAGATAAAGGCACGTGAGGTGTGCCAGTCTCGACAGATTCTGCAGAACTTATGTGTTTGGGCGTGTCTGCCTATTGGGCAGGGGCGCGTTATAACGGAAATCAGTATGCCAGGACTGGGCTTATTTTGGCTTAACAGAGATTCTGTGCGCTTGGCATTGGGACTCTGTTCTTACGATTTCCTCGAAGATAAGTAGCTTACAAGTCTGTTCGGGTATGCCTATGTCATTGTTTTTGCACTCATCACTCAACTTTGTGCTGAGTCTCGCCAGTTCATCGGTGCTATAGTTACCCTCAATGTCACAATGGCCAGTAACCCATGTTACTCTTGGGTGAAATGACTAACCTTTCTCGTTAAGATATTCCGACGGAATCTCAAAATTGGTCAGAGTAAAATTGGTAAAGTTATCAGTTTTACAGCGTGCATAGCTCAATACCGCTTACGACACATGAACTGATGATGCTTGCCAATCACTACTTGCCATTTGTATCGTCTTCTTCTTATTTTACGAAAACAAAATTATGAAGTTGGCTTATATTTGGCGCCATGTTTTTATATATAACATACAAACTCAGCCTACTAATTTTTATTAATTATTTTATTTATATTTCATATATGTAATATTCAAATAATAAAACTAGTTTTTGCTCTATTTATTTATTTATTTTTACAAGAGTTACAATTATAAATAACTGTCACACGTAAGTAGTGAGCGCTGGCTGCCAGGGCCTTCGGCTTATGATAATATAAACTTAAGTATCTATATACTATACATACATACTAATATACTAACTTGTTTTTTTGGGTGAGGTTAAAGTTAAGGGAGGAGGAACTATGGTGGAGAGGAAGGATAGTTTTTGGGGTGAGTGTTAGGAATAGCTGTTATGGATTATATGGATTGTTAGTTTTTGCTCTATTTTTAATTATTTTTATTTTTCCGCAATACAAATTTTATAAATACAAAGTAATGAAGTCTGATGGAAGAAGTCTGTATTAAGAGGCAAAGCGAATGGATCTGGTGGTGAACGGGGACAAAACGAAGTACCTCCCTGTCTTCAAACAAACAGTCGGCGCACTCGCGTATCGGCACCCACGTCACTGTTGACAGTTCTAATTTCGAGGTTGTAAAAGACTTCGTTTATTTAGGAACCAGCATTAACAACGATAACAATGTCAGCCTTGAAATCCAACGTAGAATCTCTGTTGCCAACAAGTGGTAAGCGGTTATAGCGCCAATTAAGAAGAAGAGAATGAAGTCTGATGTTTTTGGTTACATGAATGGTGAAAAGCCCCGAGCGTCAAGTGGTTAAAACAATTTTCTAGATCTTTTTTTTTTAGGTCCGTGTGCGAGTGTATGCCACAACTGAAAATATACTAAGCCAAACATTTTCTAATTTTTCACAACTTATCACACATTTTTATAATAACTATCAATCTTACAATAACAAATTGGCTGATTTTTGTAGCGAAAAACCATTTTTTCGTGAAATTTCGAGAAGCATCTGCTTTAACAAAGGCATTTTAACATTTTTGCTTCAATCAAACTTATATGGAAGTTGTCTGAATAAATTAAAGCTGTCTGTATCGCATTAGAAGCATGCCCGGTTGAGGATGGAGTAACTCAATATGCTCCTAACAGTATGCAATATTTTTCATGCAATAATAACTTTACAGGATTTATTGACTTAAGACATTTTTTTATATAAGAAACAATTTAAAGTGAAAATTTCATATTCTGATAAAAATTTACATCTCGTTTGCAGAACTCATCAATCAACTTGAACATGTTTTTCCCTCTTGCAAGATGTTGTAACCACCAAACGATAGAGCAAACTTTTATGCACGCCCTTATGCTTAAGCAAACTGGCTGTCGACTATAAAGAATTGTTGATGTTCCATGCAATTTGCGTAAAAGTTTTAGTTTGCGCAATAGCGTTTGTGGCCATCAGTAAAACTTTTTGCGATTATCTATGCACGCGTGCACGTGATTGCGCGACAAAGTTGCGTGATAAAAATTCGCGGGTATAAGAAGCAAAGTTAAAATAATGCACAAAGGAATGATTATGGTCGAGAGTACAAGAGCTGCCTAAGGAATTAATTCATGCAACTGTTCGAAAGCTCTCAAGTTTTCCGACTATTAGCTCAATGCAAACTTTAGATAAAGATAATCGCGCACAAAAGTATGCAGCGTTTGATGCAGTTGAGCTTGCACGGCTAGAAAATAAATAGTTTGAAAGATTAGTATTGAGTATTATTCAGATATAACGACTTCACTCGATATTTTTTTCTAATTTTGTTTTACCTTGAGATTAAAGGACATTTGACAAATGGTTCTAACAAAACAAAATCAAAATCCTTTTCACGAGACTGTACCAGCCTTAACAAAACAACTCAATTGAGTCTGGCTAAACAATGAAATGCAAATCTTTTTAATCACAAAGATTGACAATTGCAAATGCGAAGGCAAAGCAAATTTTATTCATGCACACATGCAAGCCTGTACATACATATATGCCACTGCTTGTATTAAGCATACCATGCGCACCAAAGCAACTCCAATCATCTTGTGTTTTTTTTTTTTTTGTATTTTTTTGGTTTGCATTTCTGCTCAATTGAGCGTAGCAACTGTGCACCAGGACATATGGCAAAACGAATCAGATACTAAATATAAGAATCACATGGTGATGAGCAGCAGACCGGTCATTCAATCAATTAGTCACACAAACAGCCCACACAATTACACAAGAAAACATGCGGCAGAGATTGTGATATGAAAATGGTGCTCATGAAAAGAGTGAACGGGAGGTAGGCAGAGATTAAACGTGGTAGACTAATGCGTTTAAGGCAAACAGATAATCACCCGCTTGTATGAATGTGTGCCAGTATATGAAGCTGTTATTATATTCGTGTACATGTAAGTACGATTAACTGAGTGTGTGCACAGATGGCTTCAAGCACATCGTTACACTACTCCATATGTGTGCAATACGACACAGCCACTCCGATAGGCCGTACAGTAAATTCGACCGTATTAGAGTAACAGCAGGAAAATGTGGCTGTTCTTTAATGGGCAATTGTTGTTGGTCGATGGGTGCGTATGTGAGTGTGTGTATGGCTTGGTTTATGTGAGCATATATCGGCATAAGCGGATTTGCTTTCGGGTGCCGAGTAAATAAGGTGTACACACGCACTTGCGAGATTGAGTATATGCGGCTTTTTTATCGGTGCTGTTAAGTAATGGAACAAAAAACCAATTGCAAAATATTAAGCCTATGTAACTAATTAAATACAGATCGGAGAGGATTTGAAAGGCATGAAACAACATTATAACATTACGAAATAAATTAAAGAAAACAAATTATGCGAATGACCGAAATTTTCTTTACTGACAGTTGCTGCTTTTACACAGTCTGTGTCGGAAAAAAGGAACCGCGATTATTCATGAAGTATAAAAGATATATATTTAAAAAATATTTACTTGAAAGTATGTACAAAACTACGAGTCGCAATTACTCAGTAAGTCGTGTAGTCTTCATCGTTGTCGAGTACAGCCTGGCATCTTCTTCATGTTTTGAACCAGTTTTTCTGCGTAACTCGTCGACAAACAGGACTCGATTTTGGGAACTTGACGCACGAGTTGCTTTAAATCATGGACTGGTCTTCTGGCAAGATGCGTTTTCATAGTTCCCCACACATTTTCAATGGGGTTGGCGTTTGAGGACTGGGAAGGCCAGTCCAATACTATGACGCCATTTTCTTGTTTTGTTGTTTCTCAATGTGTTTTTCTGAGAGCAGTGGTTTTGATGATGTGGAACGGTAGGACATCTATTCCCTTTTTAGCCAGAACTGGTCGTGCTTGGCGTAGTCGCTTAAAAAGTTGGACGATCTCTTTATCCTGCTTTTTTGTCGTCACTCGCTTCAAGCCGCGCTCGGAAAAGTCATCAACATTTTTGTACACCTTATACCGCTGATTCCACATCACAACAAACTTTTTTGGTTTTTTAATTACTTTTGCAGCCGCAGCGTAAAATAATTTCGGCCCTTTCGAATGCCTGCATAGAAATATAATACCGCCTCAAAATGCTTTGCGTACTTCTCACTCATTTTTGTTTGGTTGCGCTTATGGGAAAATTTTGAACGACACTAACCTGAGTTCGCACTGGCGTCGTAGCCCTTGAGTGGATCTATTATGCAGCAAAAAGCAGAGCGAAATATATCTTGAAGTTACAAGACAAAAATAGGTTATTTTCTTCTGACACTGACTGTACTTTAGCTGTTATATTAGCAGTCAACGGAATTTACAGTGAAGTGGGAAAATTAAAACTTGAGAAGAGCAGCCACAGGTAAGGTATGCGTTGAAAAAGGCTCGAATGCCTTCAAAAACTGTCGAGGCGTTCAAGTTGAGACTAAAATCTGTTGCAAAATGAGTGAGTATGAAAAGTGGAGCCCATTGGTGTTCAGCATAACTAATTTAATGGGCAAACCGCACATTTGTGGTGCTGGCAGTTCGGCTGGAGCCAATTCTAGTGAAAACTCACAGCTGAACTAAGAAGCTTTTGCTGTAAAACTACTAGACGCGTAGTTGGTAAAATGGTCTGGCTACTGCTGAGATTAACGGTACTCGTAAGCCGCACTTTAATTTCACATTGTGAAAATTAAGGACCCTCCGCAAACTGAAAATAAATTTTTGTTTGTAATCCTTTTTGCAGCATAATTATTTATTTATTCTATTTACAATAACTATTTATAATACAAAATACTATAATACTATAATTAATTAAAAATAAATTATGGGAACAGGCTACAGAGACCATCGACCCTAAAAAGGAAATTGTAAAAGGAATTGATACTAGAAAAAATAATATTTGTTATATAGGGAGGAAAGCACGACAAGCGTTCTCGCCTCAAAATATCATGGCGAGAAATTTCAAATCATGAAATTTCATAAATAAAAAAAGTTTACTAGATACAACTTGGTTTCGCGAAAGAGTGGCTATGAAAAGTTAGATATCAGTTTGAAGAAAATTTCCGCTTTCATTTGAGAATAATTAAACCAATAAAAATTCTGAAATGTCGAAACTGAAGACAAAATTTTAGGAGTGTCAACCAAAATTTTTTTCTGAAAATTTGATCAAAATCCCATAGAAAACACTTTTTTGTTTTCTCTTAGTTCAGCACCCATTTGTCTTACAAATAAAAAAAAAATGACGCAAAAACATATCACTCACTATAGACTGTAACTTTTTCAAAGGTTTTCTTTCATGGGATTTTAGAAATTTTAGAAATTTTTAATTTGTTTTGTTTTTTATTTATCAGCATATAAACAGTACGGGATATTATACATGATGGAAAGAATAATGAGCTGGCGCCTATCGTAGTCCCGTTACCTTGCTCTCAGCGAATTTGACAGTGAGTTACGTGATTTTAGCTCCAGTATGGCCAGATTACCATTTTCGTAACTTGATTTAGCATTTTTTTTGTTTTGTTATTTAGTCTCGGAGTTTTAGTTCTTTCTTAATGACATTTTTCTAGCCTGTTATAATTAAAATGTAATGTTTATAATTTTGTAAAATATACATTTTTTAAGAATTAGGTAAATAATTCACTCCGTTTTATTTAGCTTTAAATTTTTTTAACATCTGGTGGCATTGCCCGCGATTGCCGGTGTTGTTGGTGGTCTTCTGCTTTCCGCAGTCAAATCTCTCTCTCGCTACTGCAGAGTTGCCTAGCTTTGGATATAAAAACGAACTAAAATGCCCATTTGAAGAAAATAAAATATTAATTTTTTGTTAAATTACTTCAAGAAATTTGAATGCGTGACAAATTGTGTTTAAATTGCGTTTTTTTAAATAAACGGTTTATAGTTATGTACAATTTAATTTATGAGTTTTTTGTTAAGAGAAACTCTTTTGTTAAGAGACCGACTTTTTTGATATATTTGAGATTATGTAACAAGATAAGGTACTATTTTTGCAAAAATGTCATTATGGTTTCTCCAGTATTTTTTTGTTTATTTTTACTATGAATACCCCTCTTGATGCTCTATGTCCCATTAAGAATTAAGGACCGGAAGAAATGATTACACCTCTATGACTTTAATTCGCATTTAGTAAATTCAAACGCCTTTTAAAATATGTAAAAAAGGTTTCAATCTTAAGAAGAGTTGAGAGAGGGACATTTAATATTCTTGCATAACCTTAAAAGGAGCAAACAATTAAATTCACACTTTCAAAATATATAATTTAATAAGAACCAACTAATTTTCATTAGCACTAAAGTCTTCTCGGAGTGGCATTTTTTAACCTTCTTTTGTATAATAATACAGTTTTTTTAGCTTAAAGTTTCGGTAGCTTTAAATGAAAAAAAAAGAAACAAACACGAAGCTTCAAAGATTTCGCATTTTCGGTATGAAAAAGCACTAAATTTATTGCGAAGAGCAAATGGTTGGCAATACTGCACAACTCAGCAAATGTGACGTCACGTACTCTCTGAAAGGCGCAATCTTCTTTCTATCATTTTTGGATATTATACATATATACATTTTTATATCTGCAGCAGAAAGAGAAAATTTTGAAAAGAGAAATGTCCCCTTATTACGTGATTGAAAAATTTAATGTCTTAATGGACCTCAATTTACCAAACACGAACTTAGTTAATAAAATATGAAATTATTTGTTAATTGAGTCGGAAAATCTGACTGAAATCTATATTCCGGTGAATTATGTTCAATAGGAAAACAACAAAAAGCAAATGGCAGACAAAATTGATGGTGAGTAAACTTAAACAAATCTTTAATAAAAAGGAAATTTGAATTTAACAAACAATTTTTTTTTTAAATATATCAAGAAAACCACGAAAATCAGAATGAAGGAGACCAAAGGGGAATGAGGGTAAGGAAATAACTTTTCTTAACTTGTAGCCAGAGAAGGAGCACCAAAGCCAAAACTTTCTTCAAAATTTCTCTTGCTTTTTTCAATTCCACAAGAATAAGTTTTTACAAGCATAGTTACATAACTTTTGGTTATTAATTTCTAATTTAGGCAGCCAAATTCGGCTTATTTATTTATCACCTTTGCTTAACCATTTAGAGACTTGATGAATTCAGTGGTGACTAATATCGCCCTGGAAAGGTTACCCCAAATCTAGTAAAAGATAGCTTAATAGCATTTCGTTCTTTTAATTCGGTAAATACCAGAATGGCTTTTTAAATGAGTTTTAAAAATATGCACCAAATTCAATTTGTTTGGCAAGCCACCCTCGTGCACAAACAAATCCCGACAGAATAAAATTGCTCTATTTGCAGATTACCTCAGAGTTATCGTATTCTCTTTTCCCCATATTTTTTTTCAAACTAATAAGTAGAGTGCCAAGAAGACCGATATAAGTTGCATGGCGGCTAGCAAATTCAGGTACCAAAAGGCTTTAATGAGTTAATAGTTCTTAAAGTTCTGCACTGTTAAACTCCACTACTCTTTCTAAGCTCCTTCACAGTAGATATATATTTCTCAGGGACTACACGCATCGTGTTCGCTTCCAATGGCATAGCCTAGTTTGGCTGGAGGTCATACAAGTCGCACTCTGATGGCATTTCTTATCAATTTCGCTAGAAATATATTCACTGAGAAGCAGTTCGTACGCTTAATCGAGAGCAATTTATTAAGAATTTGCTCCATATATAATTATAATTTGAAATAAAGCAGTTCCGAAATTTAATTGTTCCAAACTTCTCGTTTCAGCGTAATTTTACGAGTTTCTCCTTTGTAAACACAAATGCAACTTTTAGAAACATTTCTACAATATTTTTAGAAAGTAAGATTTCAAGATAAAGAGCAGCCTATAACCTGCTAAAATTCATTCTAGTAATATTGAAGCTCCCATCAAATTCGGTTCACTCGGTGAACCGTTTAATTGCGTTTAACCAGACAAATGGGCAGGCAACTTTTTAAAGATGGCATTAGTGTATCCCTGTACAATTCCTCCACTATCCAACATTATTATTTGGTAGTATTTGCAATATGTAATCGCAATGGCCTAACGATTTTATTATATATAGTATAGACAAATACTCGCTTCATACGCATTTAAGAAGAGTTGATGACTCGAAAACAGGAATTCTTAAACTATGTTCATGTAGCTTCGAATATTGAAACTGTCATCCGTAAATGCACAATTTATTACCAATTATTACTGGAAATGCAGCCTTTGTTTTAATTTTTTCTGCACAGTTCACGAAAAATTAGCTGTGTATATTATTATTGAAGAAATATATTAAAATTTCATTTTATTTAACGTTTGTGGATAAAATATTTATTTTTGCGTTAATATTAGATTATATAATCAAGTTTTTCTTTTTGATTTTTTTGTTATTGCCACAATAACAATTCCAGTAAAAAATTACTTGTACAGAAATTCACACAAACACATGTGCATGTTTGTATACAGCCACAAATGTTTACACATAAACCTGTATTGAAAAGCCTGGTTACATCGAAACGAATTTCTAGGTATTCACGAAATGCCATAAAAAGCGAAATGGAATAAAAGGAAAATGGGAAAATTACAGTCGGTTAAATTACTTTCTGATTTATTTATGTGAATTCAATAGTATTGAAGAGATTTTGCTGTTAAAGCAAAACAAGTGGGAGAAAATGGCAATGCAAAATAATTTATGTAAAATTGCAGCAAGTACAGCAGAATTTTTTTATGCAGCGCCTTTTATGCCGCATAGAACAGGCACATAGGAAGCTTTCAGCAGTAGCTGTATAAGCGCTGTAAAGCAATCGAAGTAAATAAGCAAATAAGTGTAACTGGAATCGATAACAAGAATCGCACACGTTTTTCAATTAGATCTGAAATGCTTAGCTTTTCCAGGCTGTATTCGATTAAAAGTCTTTCAAGGCATTCAGAAGACATGAATATCGGGAATTTTGCATTTAAAAAGCGCGCGTTACACATATGGCTAAAGTTTTTTTGTTGGAATGTTGGTACAACTGTCCTCTATATTGTCACAGAGTTTGAGCATGTTCTGTCAATTAGCTTGTTTTTGGCATTTAATCATATCAGTCAACATCTGGTGTGCTCTGCGATTTTCACTATGGATAAAAATATCGAATAAAGAATTTGCCTTAAATTATGTGTTTTCAACGGGATTTCGTGTGCCTTTTGCAGAGGGCCGAGAAGTCATGGAGGACGTTGACAAAGTCCAGCAAATGGTACTGGAAAACCATCATTTAAGTTTGAGGAAGGTAGCTCGTGACCTTAGCGTGTCTCCCGAATCAATTCGCAACATTTTACAGCATCAATTGGGCATGAGACGCGTGGCTGTTCGACTCGTTCCAAGAGAGTTGAAATTTTTTTTTTTTAAGTCATCGGAAGAAGTTGGCTGAAGACATGCTTGAGCAAGTGAATTCGGACCCAACGTTTATCCAGCGCAATGGCGCTATCCACATGAGCCGAAACCCAAAAAACCATGTTAAAGTCTGTCAAAAGTGAAAGTCAAGCCACTCGTTTTCTTCATGATATTATGCACTCGGAATTCGTTTCAAATGGCTCTACGGTTAATAAAGAACATTATTTGGAAGTTATGTGAATTGAGAATGTGCGCAGGAAACGGTCCAATGTGGAGAGAAAACTCATAGATATTGCACCGTCTCACAAGGCTCATATTGTGAGCACTTCTTTGACCAAAAACTCGACAAATATCATCGAACAACCACCGTATTCTCCGGATTTAGCCCCCTGTGACGTCGCTTCGAGTCGATAGAGGCCATTAAGGAGAATTCGCTGAAGGAGCTGAAGAAGATCTCTTCAAACGCGTTTAAAAGGTGCTTTGATGACTGGTATACCTATATGTATTGCTTCGAATGGAACCTGTTTTGAAGGCGACAAAATAAATTTTGATGAGTAAATAATTAATTGGCATTTTATTGAACAATTTCCTGTACTTTTTGGACAGAAAGTTTACCCTATTATCAAAAAGTACCGGGAATGTTTTATTTAAACGAACCGCGCCTATGGGAACCGGACTATATTTTTTTCTTATGTTGGTAGGACTGTAAGACACACATCTGTCACAATTTATGCGTTTTGAAGCATTTGAGAGATGCTGTACGCCGCAAATGGCCAGAAATGTGGGTAAACAATTCTTGGATTTAGCATGATGATAACGCGCCATTGCAGCGAGCCCAAATTATGCTGGATTGTTTGACCAAACACCGAGTAAATACCATCGTGCAAACACTTTATTCACCTGATATGGCCCCGTGCGACTTCTTTTTGTTTCCCAAGTTGAAGTTACTACTTCGTGGAAGGAGATTTCAGTCGATAGAGGAGATCAAAGAGAATGCGACGAAGGAGCTGAAGGCCATCCCTTCGTCGGCCTACCAGGCGTGCATGGAGAAGTGGGTTAAGCCTTGGCAAATGTGTGTTGCATCAGAAAGGTCATATTTTGAAGGAGACAAAATAAGTTCGCCTGAAATTTAACTCTGATTTGTTTTATTTAAACATTCCTGGGCATTCTGAAAATTCCTTAAACTAGATACTTATTTTGAAATATTATTAGTTTTTCAAAAAAAAATTGACTAGGTGAAAGCTTGCCTTTCGTAGTGTCCCATACAATGTAAAGAAGTAGTAGTAATAATTTTTTTGCACTAAAATATTACCGATGTAATTGAAAAGTGTTACATGAATGGTGAAGACATGTCTTGTGCAGTGACATCATGAAAACATTGGATATAAAATTAAGTAAATAATATCTTATATATAATATAATGTTTTCATAAAACCAGGCGTTTAAACCTATAAAAGACTTCTCTGTGTACGCATATCCTGCATGTCGCTTACCGATATGTGTTGACAGCTTTTTTAAAACCGAGTCCCTATGTATTAACATACATTTGTATGGGAATTTGCGGCAAATGATCCATATTTATAATTCCTTTTTAAGTATCGCAGGTATATATTTTTAATTTCTTACCTTTTTCATTGGTTTTAGCATGCATTGAGCTAACTGCAGAAATAAAAACAATCGCTAAAATGTTTTTCTTGATTTTTGGTTTTGTTCTTTATTTTCAATCATTTCGAAGAAAAAAAAGTTGATTGCAATGAATTTTATAGTAAAATATGAAATGATATTTTTTTATGGATTCGGTGGAAGGCAAGTAAACTGTATAAGAGATTTTTGAGTGCTGCTGACCTGCTGGATTCTTGCATAGGATACAATAGAAATGAGCTTTTCGACGAAGCTTTTCGCCTGCTTGTAGATAAGGAGGATCCACTCGCCTTCGCCGTGAGTGTATCGGCTGCGGTTGGTTGAATGACTGCAATAATCCCAGGAATAGTAATTGGTTTGATGAAAAATGATTTCATAGCCATACGAGTAGTGAATTAAGAAATAACGGCTGGATTATTCATGCAATGTTTCGTTGTTTGCAACGACCAATGTGTTGAATAAAGTCGTCAACAACTTTCGTCTCGCATCACTTTTTCTGAGCCCATAAACTTCCTTTATTTCCTTCTCATTATCGGCTACATCTTCCTCAGGCAAATAATCATCTCATCCTCACCTTCACCACAACCAAATGGATCCACATCATCGTCTTTAACCTCATCTGCACTTCTACGATGAATATTGGTCTCCAAAGCCGAAGAAAGTCGCTCATATAATCAATACTCAGATTTCTTCCACGTAATTTTATGTTGTAAATGAACTGCACTTCATCGCCCATTATCATGCCTTATTTTGTGTTTACTTGTTGACTTACGCAAAACATACCATACAACCAGTACACACCATACATACAGATTCATTTTGTTGGGTCCCCGGCCACTTTGGTGTGGAGAGACCCAGGAGCAGATGAGTATGCAAGAAAAGGCTCTGAGCTTGACCTTCAATTAATGGTAGAAGACATAAGCATTCCTCTGAACGAACTGTATACTACGATTGATTTCAGCATAATCGCGAAAAGCAATAGTTGGTCACTGACTACTAAGTGTAGGATATCCAAAGCTCTCTGGCCAAAACTGAATCTTAAAAGGCCTAACTGTCTTCGTGGACTCAACAGATCAATTACCAGCGTAATCACAGGTTACTGCACCATAACCAGTAGAATTAGTGTACCTCACAAAGACTTCGGCATGAGGTACAACATCTCCTTTTGGCGATTATTTCTTCGAAGACCTAGGAAATTTGCAAAATGTCAAACTGGAGGGACCAGTTACCTTCCCAAAAAGATTTAAGCGACTTAGCTGCGGGATGGAAGTCAAATGCAGGTATCGTAATGGGCTTTAGGGCCACGAGTGTCTTGTCTTAGACAAGCAACCTGGCTAACCTAGCCTATGTGCAGGCAAGCTAACTGACCGTAAAATATAGTCTAAATATAGATTTACCATAAAAAAGTAAAATAAAACAGGTAGAGTAGTAAAAATGCATCCTATGTTCATACATTTGTATAGGGTTCAGACAAAATCGAGGTACCCAGCCGAGGTGTAACTTTTTAAATCATTTTTTTCGTCCTGTTATCAGTTAAAGTCTTTTATAATAAAATTTTGGGGATCTAACCATAAAATCACGCATGACATTTTGAGCATGTCTTGCACTAACTTAAATGAATTCCATGTTTGAAAAATTAGGAAATTAATTCTTAGATTTTTTCATGAATTATTTTGTGTAATTTATGCTTAGTAAGCAGTCTAGTTTTTTCACCAGTCCCAAGTTAAGTGCATTTTTTTCGATAGGAGAAAATAGTCGAACACGCAAAACACTTCTCTTATTTATGCCTCTCACAAACAAACTAAACATGCTATATTGAAAAACTGTGAACATATCTTCGAGACGAGTGTACCAACATAAACAAAAATAATAATCGAAAGTCGAATGTACATACGTAGCACACGAAATCTGAAAATTCAGCTTCCTTTTGGAACAATATTTTTAACCTAATTAGTTTCGTTTCGAGTTTAAATCCCTCTCGACTACCTCCAAATTATCTTAAGCCAGGAGGCATTTTTAATTCCTCAAGCCAGGCTCGCACCCAGCATAGCTGTGCTCATACGATTCCCACCTATCCCGGAGCAGAACACAAATAGTTAAAGAAACTCAACCCTCTCTTCGCATAGAGGGACCACCCGATAAGGCATTGTACTTATTCACCTATTCTATCCAGCTTACAAGTTCAAAAATTTTCCACTAAGTTTTTGTGACCTGGCACCCGTGCTACGATTGGTAGCTTCGCATTCAGGTATGATCGAACGAGAAGTTGGATATTCTCCCTACTAATTCCAAACTCACCATTAGGGAGCTTAGAAGTTTGATTGCCACTGAGGTGTCAGAATGCATATGTAAATGTGTATCCATTTACAGGATCCTACAATAGTCACCCGACTACTTTTTTTATTACGGCTACTTCTTCTTGAAATCTACAGGAGTACTTCTGAAGGCGAATTCTACACTTCAAAAAGCGTTCCGACCTTTTCGTCCAGCCGTATCCATGAACATGTCTGGTGTGCCTTGCTTTCAAATGTTATGTGTCTCCCAATTTTGTCCTAAGGCCACGGCTCTACTTATTCATACCGGCGTTTCATTGATGAGGGCCCCTCTTCCTGAATATAAATTCAAGAAGATAATTTTGGGAACGAATCACATTTTTTGAAGAAAAATTGCACTCACCTTTTCATATTGTGGGTCCATATGGCCTCTATGCCTTCATAAAAAACTCGCTAAGTAATACATAAAGAAACATAAAATTGATTTTTCCTTTTTTATTGTAATATTAAAGTTTCGTATTTCAAAAGCGCACTATTCAAGCTTTTATTGTCTTATCCTTTTCTTATCATTCAATCAGTCTATCCAGTTTTCTAACTGCCAGACTTGCCATTTCATTAACGCTTAACGCTTAGCACTTAGGAATTGTCTGTATCTGCTTATTTTCTTTTTACATCCCTCCATCGCGTCTTCTATTCACCGTCATCCCCTTCTTCTTCGACCATATCGATATCCTTCAGTACAGCAGTAGGCACCTCATCTGGGCTAGCTTTTCCCCGTTCTCCTTCTTCTTCTTCCACTTCTTCTTTAATCACCTCTTGCGAATCACATCCTTTGATCTCTGGATCTGGTTCTTCTGGTTCGCAACCGCTCTTTGCTAACGGTCGCTCTTCAATTGTCTCCTTATAGTACAGATCCATATCTGGTCGCACCCAAATACTTTTAACCCAATCCAAGTTAAACTCATACCTCGGACAAATACAATAACGCATCGCGCGATGACATTTCGGACATTTCGCACCTGCGCGTCCAGGATGTATGAACCTCTTCTTCTTCTTCTGGCAGCAATACGGGCAGCGATGCGCTTCCTTCTTTTTAGGTGTATCACGCGGTGGATGCTTGCCATAGATGAGATGGCCACGCTTTTTAGCGCAAAAGCAACAATTGCAATCCTCGCCCTCCGGTTGGGTTCTACGTGTCTGCATGCGATCGTAGAACTTTTTGTAGGCCACTTTGATTTTCGCCTCAAAACCGCGTTCCTCCTCACACGACAGTCCATCGTAGCGCGCATAACTTTCGGCCGTCTTGCGCGCCGCATGCACATAAACGCATTCTTCAGAGAAGGTGGGTCGGCCGTCATTGGCTAGTTGAGCGTCGCTTGGTTTGTAATAGAAAGCCTTGAAGCCGCGCTTAATAATCGTGTACGCGAGATGAGCTTCGACACGATTCATTAAGCACCGCTTGCCAAGCTCATGAAAGAGATCCTCTTTGCGTATTCGCTTCTTGGGCGTGGTATCAATGCAGTAGCAAACCTGATCGTAGTGTAGAAAAGCGTAGGTGGTCACATCGACTGTAGACTTAGCCTTGCATTCGTGTATGCCGCAGATGATCATTATTTGCGCTAGCGTGTTGGCCAAGTCCAAGACATTCTCTAAGAAGATGGATGAGGCATTTACCTCGCCGAGACATTTGCATTGTTCATGTTCATCGACAATGCCGAGGTGAGCATGACGCTGGCATTCCTTGTGGTTGCAGGTGCTGCGGCAGCGAAAATCGGCCATGGCATGGTGGGCCTGCATGTTGTTGTTGGAACTTACGTTGCCTGTGTTGAGTGCGTTTGGCAATCTACTGCTATTGCTGGCCTTGCTGTTGTTGTTTAATCTGTAGAAAATAAATTATCTGTTTTGTTTTTTTAATTTTCACAATTTTTGATTATATTTTGCTGCACTTGCCCATTACCTGCTCCAACTTTTTTATCTTTCCTCTATTCACAATTTGTGTTTTTTTTTTAATAAAAAAAGTAGTTTGTTACACTAAAATTTAGAAGAGCTTTACATAATTAAAAAGGTTAAGAAAATTAAATGATTTTCGAAACTGCAACAAATTTGTGAACGTCAAAATTTTGACACGGCTTTCTAATGAAATTTTTCCCAGTATTTTTAAAGTTGCTGATAAAGGGATCCAAATTCTTTGCAAGCAAAAGTAGTAACTCATAGAAAATTATAAACTATTTTGAAAAATGTAAAATGAGAAATGATATTTAACTTTTTTAGGCTTTTTATTTAACTTCTTTTACATACAAAATAATTTTTTTTTTTTTTTAATTTTAATAATGTTAAAAATGGCGCAGAAGTTGACCCTCCCGAAAAATTGGACCTGGACGGTGTTATCCAATTTAGCTCTTCTATTTATTTGAAACACAACAATCAAAAAAAATTATTAATCAATATGACTATAGCTATGTCCCGTACTAAAATAAAAAAAAAAAAAAATTTACAAAATGACGCCGTTTTTAATTTGACACTCTAAAAATCGGGTTTTTTAGTAATTTAATCAAACAAATACAAAATAATTGAAATATTATGATAATAATAATTCTACATAGGCGGCCGCCGTAGCCGAATGGGTTGGTGCGTGATTACCACAAAGAGAACGTTGGTTCGAATATCGGTGAAACACCCAAATTAAGAAAAAAAAAACATTTTTCTAATAGCGGTCGCCCTTCGGCAGGCAATGGCAAACCTCCGAGTGTATTTCTGCCATGAAAAAGCTCCTCATAAAAATATCTGCCGTTCGGAGTCGGCTTGAAACAGTAGGTCCCTCCATTTGTGGAACAACATCAAGACGCACACCACATATAGGAGGAGGAGCTCGGCCAAACACCCAAAAAGGGTGTACGCGCCAATTATATATATATATATATAATTCTATATAGTACGGGCGATAGCAATTGATGTTGAGAACAACATATTAAAATTGAACAGTGTTCTTTTTTTGACAGCACCAGGCCGAAAAAAATCGTTTCGATATAAATGAGTTTAAAAGTGGAGATACAGGAGCGAGCAGACCGCTCTCTACCTAGTAGAAGCTGAAATATTGGGAATTTCCGTATCAAAATTTCACAGCATATTCTTGTGATACTACATATACTTTCGAAATATCGAAAAAGCAAGAAATCGATTTTTTGAAATTTCTAGACCAACTGGTACCTTTAACCCTTTAAAACCAGACGTTGCCTGTTACATATCAAAGGCTTTGAATGAATACTTTTTAAAAATTCTATTCACCATAATTGATAACATAGGAAATTGATACGAATGTAACAAAACCACTTTTCAAAGCTCTATTTTTCTCTCGTTATCTATTGGAACGCGCTAATCTCTGAAACGGGTGACCCGTGTTTGAAGAGATTCTCACTGGTATGTAATAAAGTTTCGTAAGAGCGTATAAAGTATACTTTTATCAAAAAGTATTACGCCACAGATGACGTTCTGGTTGAAATATTCTGATGAAAATATGTCGAGAGTTATCACGATTGCATCGGGACGCGATAATTACGTGTTCTATGAAAGCCATAATCCTAGGTTGTCCAATAAGTTTTGCGGTTCGATAAGAGCGGGCATTGCTTGTTACTAGCCTAAATTTTTTGTTTGTTATGTTGTTACACTCGTCATATGAAAGTACAATATATGCAGTTTCACTTCCATCTGCCAATTCATTCTTTGTTTGCATACTATTTAGTGTCGACGTGTCACAGTATTTTCTATAATGGAAAAAATCAAGAATAGTGCAGTGACTAAATCAGCAACAAAACCAGAAACCGTACACAAAACACAAGATATCGGGTTGAAAAATCGTCGAGTGGCTGAAAGAGATTTATGCGAAGCCCTAGGCATGTCATTGCGCAGTGTAAGCAATATTTTGACCGAAATATTTTGTTTCAGAAAGCTGTGTTCACAATGAGTGCCGCATTCGCTAACAATGGAAAAAAACACATTCGAATCCGACTTTCTCTGCGACATTTAGAGGTTTTTCGCGTAAAGTGGATTTTGTGCGTCGATTCATCACTATGGATGAGACGTAGGTCTATCACCATCATCCTAAATCAAAACAGCAGGCTAAGAAGTGGTATGAACCTGGTTCTTCGGCTCCGAAACGAGTTCGTGTCCAGAAATCGGCCAAGAAGGTGTTAGCATCAGTTTTTTGAGAATTTTTCACGAATTTCGTTTGTGAATTACTTGCAAACTAATACAACAATAATAATATAATATACTGAAGGCAAAAAATCGTGAAAAAAGACCCAGATTGCAATGCACCGCTTCCTAAGAGAATTTTAATAATGGCTAAAATCCATGAATCCATGAAAGTTCGAATTGTTGGAGCACCCACCGTTTTTACCAGATTTGGCTCGAATGAGAATTCCATCTGTTTCCGGACCTAAGAAAATGTATGCGTGGAAACGTATTTTGCAGCCCTTCCAGATTTTCACTTCAGGGATTGAATCCATAAATTGGAGTTTCGTTGTACTAAGTATATTGATGTTCAGGGAGACTATACTAAATAATAAAGTCTGTGTCAAACCATAAAATTATGGTTCTCTTATCAAACCGCAAAACTCATTGAACCACGTAGTATCAAAGCCAATATACTATATATATTAACACTGGCTGGGCCTCTGACACAACAGGCAAGTCAACGATTTGCAACTTTGGAACAAATAGATCCTAACTGATGAGCGTGAATGCAGCCCGCGGATTTGTACCTGCGCGACTTAAATTTTCTTTTATCATTAAAAGAAATTTAATTTTTTTATAAAAGAAAGGTTCCCAAATAACTACGACACGTGGTACAAAGTCAAAACAATGCAGGCTGAGATTATTGAAATCGTGCTGGCAGATGTAACTCTCGTAGGGGATGCATCTGAGAAAACAACACAAACCATGAGACACCTAACAGAAGCATGCGACGCAGCCATGTCCAAAACGAGGCCCAACAAGCGCAACAGCGAACCTGTCTACTGGTGGACAGCAGACATTGCAGAACTGCGCAGCGAATGTAGAAGAGCAAGGCGAATCTACCAACGGTCTAGGGGTATGGACAGTTTCCAAGAAAACCAGCTCCAATATAAGCAAAGAAGGAAGGCCCTTAAAAGGCAATTAAAAACAGTAAACGCCGGTGTTTGCTCCAGCTATGCGACGATGCCAATAATGATTCTTGGGGCTCGGTTACAGGCTTGTTATAAAAAAATTCAAAGTCTTTAAGCCACTCCCAACAACATGCCGATCTACGCTGCGTAATGTAGTAGAAACGTTGTTCCCCGTACAAGACACTATACGAGACCACGAATTGGTAAGATCCTCTGAAGGCGACCAAAATTTGCAGCTAACAAACAAAGAAGAACTCCTGATGATCATAAAACGGATCAAAAATAATAAAGCTTCAGGACCGGATGGAATCCCCAACGAGGCCTTAAAAGTTGCTATTCAAAGTCGTATGGACATTTTTGTAGATCTCTACAATACATGTCTAAAGGAAGGTACATTTCCAACCCAGTGGAAGTTGCAGAAACTGGTTTTAATACCAAAAGGATCCAAGCCGGTGGAAGATCCTACAGGCTACCGCCCCCTGTGCATGCTCGACACAGCAGGAAAAATCCTGGAACGACTGATTGCAGTCCGTCTGGAGGCTGCTATAGAGGATGTAGGCGGTCTATCACCCCGACTATTTGGATTCCGGAAAGCCCGTTCAACAAAAGATGCTGTGCCTGCAGTCAAGACCATTGCGCAGAAGGCAATTGAAGGTACGCGAGGGCTATACGGTAGCAAGGAGTATTGCCTAATTTCGACACTGGACGTCGCAACGGAACACCTTCAATACGGCGAATTGGAGAAAAATTCTGATCACGCTTGATAATTTCCACATTCCAAGATACATTCGCAGGATTGTCGCCAGTTACCTTTCCGACCGAACCCTGCGCTATTAAACCGATGCTGGGGTAAAGGAGCACAAAATAACTGGCGGAATTTCACAAGGCTCAGTCCTGGGACCCTTACTTTGGAACGTTATGTACGATGAAGTTTTGCGCCTCAATCTGCCTCTAGGGTCGCAAATTATAGGGTTTGCTGACGACATAGCTGTTGGGGTCGTGGCTAAAACACTCCGTCGAGCTGAAGAAACATGCAACAGAGGCTGTTGGCATGGTAAAGGAATGGTTGTGTAATAGTGGTCTAACTCTTGCGGATGTAATATTAATTAGTAGCAGGAAGATTGTGGAGTCAGCTAATATAATGGTGGGCGACCATGGTATAGAATCGAAGCCATTCATAAAGTACCTGGGCGTAATAATTGACCGTATGCTCAATTTCAAAGAGCATTTGGTGTACGCGAGCAGCAGGGCAGCAGAAGTAGTAACTGCGCTAACACGGCTAGTGATGAATATTAGAGGCCCTAGGCAAAACAGCAGGAGACTTCTTAATACTGTGGTCTCATCGATTTTGCTGTACGCAGCTCCAGCATGGGCGGAAGCTACAAACTACAGCTCATATGTGAAGTGTATGAAATCGATGTACCGATTGAGTGCCCTCTGAGTGTGCTCCACGTTTCGCACGGTATCGGAAGACGCCATTATGGTTATACCAGGACTACTCCCAATCAACCTAATGGCAACAGAGTATGCTGAAATCTACAAAAAAGAAGCTACTTCAGAACGGGTGACAATACGGAAGATAGCAAGCAAGCGTAGCGTGCGTTCATGGCAGGAAAAATGGAGCTCGTCCCCCAACGGACGCTGTACGTATCGTTTGATTCCCATAATTTCCAAATGGGCTAACCGTGAACATGGACAGTTAGATTACTATCTGACCCAAATACTGACAGGATATGGGTGCTTTAAATCCTACTTATGTAGGTTCAAGCACGAAGACGACCCGTACTGTTCTCATTGTGCACCAACTGCAGAAGACGCAGAATATGTTTTGTTTGTCTGTCCGCGATTTGCGTTAGAAAGGGAGGTACTAAGCACTAGGGTGGGGAAGCCAATTACGGCTAGTCGATATTATGACAGAGTCCGAAGAATACTGGTGTGCTGTATGTAATATGGCAAAAATAGTAATCTCCAAACTGCGTCGCGCTGAACAACAGCGTAGATCTTCATGAAGAGGCAATAGGCCGCTCCCCCTCCCGTGAAGTACAACTTAACGGTTGTCCCGCGGGAGGCCAATGGAGCTGGGGTGGGTTTTTAGTGGGTGAGCTGAAAGGCAAGTCTCACACTTTTCGGCTTTCAATGCTTTGTGCCACCTCCATAAAAAAAAAAAACAAAGCACTCCTCCGAACGGCCAATGGTTTTTCTAAAGAGCTTTTTCATGACCAAGCAATTGCACTGGAAGGTTTGCCATTGCATGCCTAGGGCGCCCGCTGTTAGAAAATGTTTTTTCTTTTATTTAGTGTTTCATGTCCACAGTGGCGTGACGAACCCGGGATCTACCGGTTGGTATTAATTCACCAACCCATTCGAATACGATACAAATTTTGTACCCACCCACTTTTGCACCTTTTATCATACATCGTTAGAGGGTTTAGTCTTTCTACAAAAATAATGCTATCACAAACCGAATTCCATTGAGCTTAGTTCATTTTTTCTAATTTTTAGTTCTAAATTTAAGTTCTATGAGAACCAACTCATACTTGTCGATGCGACCGCGTTTGGTTAATTATTTCTAATGGATACTCAAAGCTGCAATATTAATGAAAAATTAATGGCACTATAATTGCCGTATTGGTATTAAAGACTTTCAAACACTTCCACAAACGATACTAAAATGTAAACTTTTAGGAAATGGGAAGATGTAAATAGCAAAGGCAATACCGTAATTAAGTGGCATTTTATTCAAGCTACGGAAACAAATTTAAATCAATAATAAAAAAATTAAAACAAAAGTCCAAGCCAGTTTGATGGTTGGTTGTGCGGGCAAAATTTTTAGAAAAACTTTTAGAAGGCACTTTGCATAGTTTTAATGACTACCTACCTTTCTATTTAGAAAGTAACAGCTCATTCACGAGTGAATGCAAAGAAAAAATAAACGTTTACGCTCACTGTCAGAACTAGAAGCGCACAGCAGAAAGTGTAAGTGCCTAAATGTATGCTAAAGTGCGTGCTACAGTGTACAAGTATGTATAACTGCACACACTCACACGCATGCCGCACCTTCAGCAGTAGCACTGACGCCTGTTCTTCTCTTCACACTGGAATATAAGCGTGCTAAACATGACAGAACAGCAACAAGAACAAGAGCAACAAAAACAACAACAATAACAGCATCAAACTCGCTTATTAACGCGACATGGCCAAAGTTTCGGTCGCCTGATATGCATGACTGGCTCATTGACAGACTGACTCTCTGGCTCACTTATCAGGCTTCACATGCTAAACCAGGCACTGACTAATGCATGTAAGCACGCAGCCACATATAGTATACACAAATACACATGGAAGGAGAAAATATACGATACAAGCACTCAGGACGCTACTTGCGGCAATGACAAAACATTTGCAAGCCTTTAGGCTACGTACGCTGTCTATGGGCTGGGTGAGCTACAGACGTCAGCAACTAACTAGTATTTACATACTTGAGCTACAAATACTCATCGGTACTCCAGAGTGAGTGTGTTGTGTGTATGCCTACATACTCGTACATACACATTCACACATACGAATGCATATATAAGCTGTATATTTGTGTGGGAGCGTCAATTTAGTGACGCGATTCAACCACTCTCCTTGCTATTCTTCAACTTTTGTATTCGTAGGTATGTATGCACATATGTATGTATGTAGATAGATCCAGTATTCCATTAGCGGTACACCGCATCACTCATACGCCATGCAGGGCTATGCAGTTAATGGAATGAAGGCAAATGATTGGGGAAGAGGAAGATAGCAGCTACCGACAAAACAAACAAAGTTGCGGCGTTCAGCTTTTGTTTTTTTTTTTCTTTTCTTTATTTTGTTTATATCATTGTTTGTGTATACATTTTTTGTTGTTATTGCGCGCGCTTTTTGCGCATATTTGCTTCTGCTAATTGCTTGAATGACTTTTTTATTTGTGTTTTCCGCCTTCAACTTTTGAATGGCAAAGTTTTTCAACTTTTTTAAGTAGTTTCTAGTAGTTTGTTATTGTGGACCTTTTATGTCGTTGCTTGTGCATTTTGTGTATAAGTGTATGGATGCGTGGCGTGTAAGAACGAACGCTGGTTTGTTTTAATAGCGGCAGTATGTCTGTCAATGGTAGAGAAGTTGCAGATACCTGATTTGTCGTAAGTCCTGAAGACATACTAATTTGGAATAAGTGTGAAAATTTATCTAGCGGAAACTAAAAACATTACATCCAATAGGAGAAGAACTGGAGGAGCAATTAGAATTTAATCGTAGTTAATTACAGTGGTGTTCTTTAGAAACAGGATTATCTCGGCTACTAATGTTGCATATATAGCTTCAACTCGGAGGTAAGCTCTTGTAATCGATTAGTGTGAAATGAAATGAGGCTTGCCACTTACCCACATATTATAAATACATACTGTATATACCCCTTATTAATTATATATTTTCCTTATCATTGTTGGAAATTACGCACTTTGACCAGTCTGTATTTTTCATCGAGGCGGCCGCCGTAGCCAAACATTTTTCTAATAGCGGTCGCCCCTTGGCAGGCAATGGCAAACCTCCGTGTGTATTTCTGTCATGAAAAAGCTCCTCATAAAAATATCTGCCGTTCGGAGTCGGCTTGAAACTGTAGGTCCCTCCATTTGTGGAACAACATCAAGGCGCACCCCACAAATAGGAGAAGGAGCTCGGCCAAACACCCAAAAAGGGTGTACGCGCCAATTATATATATATATATATATATATTTTTCATCTTAAGAGACTTTCGATGGGGCTCACTACATGACCGGGAGGGTCATCTAAAAGTTTTCAACCCTTTCATTCTTACTAAGTCAAAAGTGTCAGGAATAATATTAATGACGAAACTGCTCCCAAAATCGTTTTCTAACCCATTTCTTCTGTCGGAGTTTCCCTCTCGACTACAAGAGTTCAAAAACAAATTACGACCTTAATGAACCATTTTGATCCTTATGCCATGATTTTAACTCTCATTCCGGCATATTTGATACATCGGGCCCGCTGTTTATGACCAGCAAAAGGATACTATGCACTCACATTAAATTACTAACTACATTTTTATTCATCTGATGGGGTTTTTCTATAGCTGAACAAATGATAGCCGTTTTTGGCTCAGCACCAACAAAAAATATCTGTATCTCAAACGGACCCCTAGTGACGGTTGGACAAGAGCAGAGTAACCGATGGCTTATAATTAAAAATGAAAAAGATGTTTTATGCCACGAATAAATTCCCATTTTAGTCAAGCGGAAGTATTGATGCTCTTTTATTTCCAAAATATACTTTTTCCGCTTGGGTCTCGATGTAAACGTGGAGAGATTTTAGTTCCAATAACTTCCAGTACTTCCATGGAAGTCAAACTCAATGTCATGCGATTATTATATTATATATATTAAAGAATTAATACTAGGACCTAACATATCCTTTGATATCTGGAATACAATATAAAGCAGCGAAATTTTTGCATTTAAACTTCATGGGTTGTAGTATCCGAAAGGTGAGGCTACACCTGGTATCCTAGTTTTGAAAAAATAAGCATTATTAGTAAAAAGGTTCAGGAAGTTTGAAGCAGCTCCTTGCTTGGGTCGTTCATTCGCATTTTTTTATCCAGATATTCGCTACCTACTTTGAACACCGCCATCCCCCCGTAAGCTGAAATAAGTTTTTGAGGCGATCATTTACGTGATCCAATAGTAGCCTTAGACAATACAGATATATATTTACAACCTTCCTGTTTTCGTATTATCGCACACACAGTTCTGTGACAAATACTGAAGCCCTAGAAATTAAGTTTCTTGAGTGTTAATTTAAATCGCCTCTTACTCAGGTTTTGTTTGGGAAGCATCAGAGTACTAATTGCATCAGACTATAGTTCGCTTCTAAGTATCTCTGCGATCAATTGCTTTCTCTTGAGGTACTAAAATATATAAGATTTGCCTTCAAAAATGTATACTATATAAATAGGTATATGCGAATCTGCTCTAATAATTTTAGATAAATTACGCTATAGAACAATTTTAGCGTTGTTGTTTAGGGCACTAACCAAGCCCCAAACTTCAAGCATTAGATATGCAAGAGGATTAGTAAAGTTGTTGCTCCTTTAGTTTACTTGAAATATTATATATAATCCGAGTTCAAATATCTTTCCTATCTTCAACGTCAATTAATAAAATTCAGTCCGCAATTTTTGGACAAAACCATTTAATAACAAACTCTTACTGGGTGTTTTCGGCAATCTTTTTAAAGAACTTACAAGAAGACTAATTGAAAAGGGATGTTAGAGAATTACAATTTAGTAAGTACAAGTTTTGTTTCAGGTCACCGAAGATGGAAAACTTCAATCTAATTCCAGCTAGATAGGTTAAAGCCTTCAAATGGATGTTTCATTAAATTATTGAAACGAACTGAAAACTTGATTATTATATGCACACGTAAATACAAATATTTTAATTTTTCAAATAGTCATAGCAAAAGCGAAGTATTCCCACTGGATTTGAAAATTTGATTTAGACTTCTTCAGCTTAAATAACATCCATAATGAATCAAAAATTAAACTTACCATCCGAGGCATGTACACAATTGGTTGCTCCGCATTTGAATGGAATTAAGAAATTGAATATCGAAAATTGAAATTGAATATCGAATAGTTAAGCCGAAACGGTGGTGTCAATTGGTTGCCTAGGATATAACTCATTCAATTTTGTTTTGTTATACGTCATTAAGAGCAAATGTTGCGCCAACCGTGCAAAATTAATTTTAGAGCTGAGACATGAAATCGATAGAACCATTGACAGGATAAGTGCTAAAACTCATTGAAAGGTACTGAGAAATTGTGTTGGTAAAGACGCCGAAAGTTACTTTCTAAAAATGGTGTTCCGTTTTTATAGGAGAGCTCTACTATTTCCCATGTGTTTTATTTGCAGCCGAATCAAATGAAATTCCAAGTACCAGAATGAATCATTCTTTATTTTTGGTTTTGCATTTTTGATAAGTTTTTTTCTAAAAACACACGAGTAAATTTGGTAGTCAGCCACACTGACATCCATTTTTGAAATAACTGAATACAAGTTTTTGTTTCTGTGTATGAGCCCTTATTAATTCCACACAAATATAAATCTATGCAAACATTCAAATTATGAAATTAGTGCACTTCCGGGTCCCTCAAATACACAGGTCCGAAGATTTGCATACAAAAACTTGCCACGAAACTTCCGACACCAAAAATATGTGGTCGCTGTAGTGAAGCGCTCAGCGGATGGTATACCACCTAATTGCTTTCACAAATTTTGAATTAGCAGCACGCGCATTAAATTTCTGATAAAATTTGCATAAAATATGTATGCGAAAGTTTGCTGTGAATAACAGTAAACATGTGCGGTAATAAATATGCCATAGTATTTTGGATGAGAGGATAGCTGCGAGTCAAGTCACTAGCGGCTAACGGAAATGCAAAGCGCACATTTAATTGCAAGCCGCAGCAGTGGTGGAAAGTATAACAACAAAGTGGATGCAAAGCAATATCGAGAGAAACAAGAAAAAAGAGGCTGCTGGAAGAAATGAGAGAAAATACTTTTTGCCTTTTTTCAGAAAAATTTCGAGTTGGCCAAAACAATACTTTGCTTGACTTCCAATGTTTACTGTGTACTAACAATTTCATTCTACACGTAAGCGTGGGCGCAATTTTATGAAATACAAAATGCATAGGGTAGTTGGGGACCATTATTTTTCTTTTCGCTCTGCGTCAGATAAGGCATAGAAGACAACAACTCAAATCGATGAGTGAAGAGGCTTGCAGTTAAATAAATAAATAAATGAATAATTGGCGCGTACACTTCTGTTAGGTGTTTGGCCGAGCTCCTTCTCCTATTTGTGGTGTTGTTCCACAAGATATTTTTATGAGGAGTTTTTTCATGGCAGAAATACACTCGGAGGGGCGACCGCTATTAGAAAAATGTTTTTATTAATTTTGCTTTCACCGAGATTCGAACCAACGACCTCTCTGTGAATTCCGAATGGTAATCACGCTCCAACCCATTCGGCTACGGCGGCCGCCATGACTTGCAGTTATCGTCCCTATATGTTCAAGTGAAACCGATTTAGAACTCTTTAATCTTCTTAACTTCACCCATTCATTCATTCATAAGGTTCACTGCGAATCGCAAGCATCATTGACGAGGACCTTTCAAAATCTATGAGGTCCCTTGCGAGGGAGCTTACTGTTTTTGAGAGTCTCCGTACTGTTTTTGAGAGTCTATCCGGTATAAAACCTACGCGCAGAAGATAGTTTATGTGAGAACAAACATGAGAACAGCGAATTCGTCTATCAAAACGTTTTCTGAACAAAATTAAACACCATGAACCAGCTAAGAACAACGAACTTATGGTTCCCTAACTCCCCTTAATCCTCTGGAACACTACGCATTGGACGTAGACGAGCCTAAAATCAATAACTATTCTCATAACACCATTTCTTCTCTGAAGCCAGCAATTAATACCGTTAATATGGTTAATATGAATAAGATGAATTTGTTTTGGGCATGTAATCGTTTCCACATGCGGATTGCGGAGGTTATTGCAGCTTATGGATTTTTTTTTCAAATAAAAGCTAATTAGTTTTACCCTTACGTTGTCCTCAAAAACCGTACGCGCTACATAGTTTTCTTATAATTGCTCACCTTTCTAAAAACCGCTTCGATTAAAAAAAACTGTACAACAGTCATACGGTTGTGAAAAAACTAATAATATATCTATAACACTTTGCCAAAAAAATACCAAGACTTTTTTCGTTCCTTTAATATTTAATCTTTGAAACTGTCTCAGTTAGCAGTACTATGAAAAAATAAGAGTTCGAGAAAAATGCAGCGAATCCGCAACTTAGTTTTCTACAGGTATAATACAATTGTAAACAATCTACAATATTCTTGTAATAGATCCCTAAATTTGCTCTATTTTTGGCCACTAGTCGTTTACTGCTCCAAAGTGAAAATAAATCCAGTTTCTCTGAAATCATACCATTGGCACCATTTGCAAAATTCGATCTATATTAATAATAAGTCCAAAACGGAAAGCTAATCGTTATTGAGTGCGTAAGAATAATTATGTTGTGGTTCTGATTTTTGTACAAGAAGTGATTTGGTCTAAAATAGCAGAAAAGTTTTTTTCAGGTGTTAACATCAGTGGCGTAGCGAGGGCGAGGCGAGTGACCAGCGCCAGACCAAGAGGGCGCCGAAATCGTACGGATATAATATAGAACATTTCACATCGACGCGATATTTTGTGCTAGTTACTTAAAGACACTTTGCCATCGATTATAGTAAATTTAAAAAAGAAATAATTAATTTCCAAGAATTTTTCTTGCACGTACAGGTTGACGTGCCTCTTTTTCAGTCACTGGCTCAAAATGCAGGCGCCAGTGTGGTTTTTAGTATGCACTTATTGCGTGTATTTGCCCGATATTTCACAGTGCCTGCTACTCAATATCTTGAAATGCCATAGGTAAATTTTGTTTTGCACTACAAATAAAAACAGAAGAGTTATATTATATCAATCTAATTTTGGCGCCCTCCTGGTCTGTTCAATTTTAATTAATAGTCCCTAGTAATTGAACAAAAAAATAATAATAAAACAAATTCATGGATGCACATAAAAAACATATGGGTGACCGGGCAAATATTTAAGTACAAAAATCCAAATCAATGATGCTGTCAAAAATCAAGTCTGCTATGTGTTTACTTCATTAATGAATCCAAATTAATCGATTCACACATTCAGGCACATTCAGATACGAGGTGGGCTTCTAAAGCCAAACCTGTAAATGCCTTGAACTCACAAATTAAAGGTGTTCAAAAAGTATTAAATGAGATCAGTTCTTCATCACTTAACTCTGAGACAAAAACAAATGCTAAGACTTTGCTCGCTAGTATTGATTACGAGTTTTTATGTTTTTTGGAGGTTTGGGATCAGCTTTTAAGTAAAATCAATCGAGTTAATCATGCGCTGCAATCGAAAACTTTGTCATTAGAGAAAGCGACTAAACTCATTGATGGGCTGATCAATTCGATCAATGAACTTCGTGACTCTGATTTGGAAGATGCTTTCGATTGTGCCAGAGAGACGGCTGTAAAAATGGGTATCCCTGGGAAAGTGAAAGAATCGAGAACAAGAAAGAAAAGACGATTAGAACTCGACGAGGCCGAAGATGATGGTCCAAATTTAACAAAGATTCAAAAACTTCGAACACCGATTTTCGAATCTATTGATGTCCTTCTCTCACAACTCACTTGGCGATACAAAAAATTTAGGCGCATTTCTGACGATTTCGGATTTCTCTCTGGTTATCGTCTTAGTACCATGGAATCTGAAGATCTGAAAAGAAAATGCTGCAGATTTAGCTCTCAAAGACGATCTCAATACTCTTGAACTCTGCATGAAATAGTCGATTTTAAACAAACTTCATTGAAACCTGTAGAAGATCTAGAAAATGCATCTCTGCTGGATTTACTTCAAATGATTTATGATTTCGAACTTCAAGAATCATATCCTTATATAGCTATAGCTATTCGTATTTTTTTAACTCTACCAGTTTGAATTGCTTCATGTGAGCGAAGTTTTAGCAAACTGAAACTCATCAAAAACTACCTTCGCTCGACGATGAGTCAAGAACGATTATCTAATATGGCGATACTTTCCATCGAAAAAGGACTTACAAGCATGTTCAATTTTGATGATGGTATTGACGAATTTGCCGCTATCAAAGCAAGAAAAATAACTTTTTGAGATAACAATCTACCCAAAATATCATTTCATTTTATGTATCTATGTATTGAGTATTGAGGATTTCATGTATTTTTTTTTTTGTAATTTTCCGAGAGTAGTGTGTGAATCTTGAATGAAATCTTTACTATGTGCTTAAACTCAACTACTGTTCATGATAAAAAACAAGTTATCGATATTGTTCTATTTTTCAAAAAATACCATGAAAAATTCGATTTTTATGAAGTGCAGAGATTTTTTATTCATCAAATACTATGTCATGTATTGAGCCCTACTAGGGGTTTACGCTATTTGAGGTATAGAAAAGCCGCTAAATTGTCACCTTGCCTCAGGCACTGAAAAAGCTCCCTACGCCTCTGGTTAACATCTGCATGCCCTCCACTGCACATCAGTAATCTTTTGAAAGCATTTGATTTGAAACATTTGAAAGTTGAAAAGTAACAGCAAAACGTCATAAAATATAATACATTTTTTGTTGGCCAACTTTTTTCTACATCTTTTTTACAAAAACACATAATTGTTTTCGTTGAGACATACCAGAAAAGCAGCATACATTTTTTTTTTTCATGCTAACAATTATATGCCCTATACTGTAATAACTGCGTGTTTATGAAATAATTTACTTCTATTTAATTTACTTCTAATTGAATCAAATGGTTAAACAAATTTATGTTACGTATACGCAGGTGCGCACCACGCAATAACTTGTCGTGATATGTAACGGAAAATTTGTGAACAGAAATTAAAAATGTCGTATTAAATTATGTTTACACGGACGGTCAATAACAAATAAACAAACTCACTAAATTGGATTTGCTCTAAATAAATATTTGTGTAGATATAAAAGTTCATTGTTGAGAATTTAGAGTTAATAAAAATAACCACGTTTTTCCCCTTCTTGGCATTTGGCTCATGTTTAGTGCTTGATACGAGAAATAGAAAGAAAGCCTTATTTAAGGATCACTTCAAAAATATGTAAGCAATAGCGACTTGTATGGCCTTCTTTAAATAAATATTTAATAAAGCGTGACTTTTTTCTATTTCTTTCAAGTTCGTAATGCAAATTATAGATATTTTTTTACTTTTTAAATAAAACACAATATGGTATTTTGCAAAAAAGAGAGAATAACTCTAAAATCATCCTCCTTAGTTAGGAATCAACCTCCTCGTATAGTTAGGTATCACCATAAATGGGAAACTTATAGAATTACAATAAAAATGTATAATAAAACTACTCTTGAGATGAGCCGATCGCAGATATTCTCAATGAATACTAAAATCTTGAAGCAAAGCAATAGAAAAATTTCCATCAGCGTAAATTACAGCCCTCTCCACCCAATACTAGTATTAAAACAAGGTTTTAAAATATTCTATAGAAGAGCACACGAAACAAAAAGCTCCATATATACAGATATTTAAAAAAAATGCAGAAACGAATACGTTATTTCTTGAATTTTTGATGAAATATAATTGCATAAAATATGCAATCTTGTGCTCAAAAACAACAATTCAATCCGAAAACATAGGCTCAAAGCTTTGTAGATGTAGTATTTATGCTTTAAAAGTGGGCAATATAATGCCCTCAAAATTAAATCCTATTTCAAAGTAAATCATTATTGGATGTGACAACCTTTGAAGGCGTCTAGTTCTTTTGCAAACGCCAAAAATCAGTTGTGAGTATGGCCGAGTTCCTGCTCCAATTTGTGGTCGGCGTCTGTATATTTTTCCATAACAGGAGTGTATCGAACTTGCCGAGGGCGACGGGTATTAGAAAAAACCTTTTGCACCATATTAGTGTTTCGTGCCCATAGCGGCTTTCGAACCCGGCTGCTACGAAATGGTAGCTACGCACAAACACATTCGGCTGCGGTGGCCGCTTTTTGAACATAATTAAATTCTTGCCCAAGCAGGGTTAAATTGAGTTTATAAAAAATAAGTATTACGATTTTCGGAAAGTGACTGCTTTTGCAGCATGAAAACCTACGAACCTACGTTCCCTCTGTGAATTCCGAATGGTAGTCACGCACCAACCCATTCGAAAATTTCAACTGCAACTCACTTATTGGCAACAACTCCGAACGGCAGATATTTTTATGAGGAGCTTTTTCATGGCAGAAATACACTCGGAGGTTTGCCACTGCCTGCCAAGGGGCGACCACTATTAGAAAAATGGCCGCCTAATTATGTATATCGAGCTGATGTCATATTTTCTCTTGAAATTAAAAATTGTTGAACTTAATAACTGCATCCTTCAGGCACAGTATTCCAGTATTCCAGAACTGCAACTTTCACGAAAGCGAAGGGCGTGATTAGATGTTGGGATAGCTAAACGGCATTCAATTATTTGCTAGATATGTCAACCAACGCTGTTCACATTCCATGTGGGCACTGATTAAAGCACTAAATTCATGTGACGAAGCATTTTTGTAAATGTATTTTCATACCTTTCCCGTTAATGTGAATTTTTAAACAGTTTTTTTCTAATTTTATTGCCGCTTTTATTTTGGTCAACTCACAAACAATCTTCTGACCTTTGTCTCTCGCTTTCCCCTTGACCAAAGAAACTTTTTAATGCAGCACACCTGTGGGCGACACGCTACGTAAAACTAACGAACTTTTATGAAAATTAAAAAGAAATCTCTTTACACCCTCGCTCTCATTTACTTTGACAGACGATGCATAATTCAGGAAATAAATTCGTTTTTAATTATAATTATAAAGGAGTTATATTCATAATCAATTTTTATATACCTGAGCAATACGAAAAGGTCAGCACAAAAGAATGCAATGCACAAGTGAAGTGGGCGTAAAACGGAAATTTAAAATGTGAGGAAAATGAAAAAATATGAAAAATTCTAAAACATGAAAACGGTGAAAGCATATAAACATACATTCAAAAGCAGTGTTAAGCTGTCTGGGCCAAGAACCACAAAAACCCACACCTTCTACACTTTACCATATTCTCCACCAAACAAAAGCACACGTAGATCCAAGTTGGTCGGCACCGTTCCGTGTGGCTTTAATGCCAAAGGGTGTCGAGGAATGTTTATGGATAAGTATATGTGCAAATAGGGGTTAAAGGAGGGGTAACGTCGGAGAATGCGCATACATTTTGTCGGGATGGACATAACAAAGAGGCTATAAAATTATGCTAATTCGCAATTGAAGGCATGAATGAGAAGAGTTTTAGTGAGCGAAGTAAAGGGGTAAAGAAATAAAAGTGAAAAAAGAAATGAAACGAATGAATAAATTTAAATATTAAATCGAAATATATACCTATATTGTCTCAAAAATTACGATAAGCTACACAATATGCGTTTAATCCAAGTAAATGGTTTATTATTCAGAAACGCCCGAATGCCCGTAACAAAAAAAAACTCCAAAACGCATTAACGTAAATACGCAGAAACTTACTCTGCTAAGCACACACCATTTCCGCAAATTATTACATAAAATGTTGGAAAACTTTTTTATGACTAGCTATTCTTTAACAAAAACTTTCTGCAAAAATTAAATATGATTGTAAATTGCAAAAGTTGGGAGTTTGTGCAAAACTTTAAATGCGTCGATTCACAATTTAGTGAATATTTTTGCTTTTAAAAATCTTGCACGTAAAATCTGGTGCTGATGTTTGGTTGGTTGGCTGTGCTAGTGAGCTTTCAGCCGTTAAGACATTTCACTTTGCAACTTAATAATCTACGACACACTGGATAGCAATCTGAGATGCCTTCAGCCACGTAGGGCACAGTGCGTCGACGGCCACTGAGCCACTCTTAACTTTCTTCCACCTCGCTGCATACATATGTAGGCATGTATTACGCCCATTACCAACTTTTTTTCTGCCAAACCCTGAAGCGCATTTTCATCGGTCGCTAGCTCATCTTGCGCTTCGCCAAGTCAGCTAATCTGCTTGTGGAGCATTATTTATGCAAAGCTTTTTTCAATATGCGCCCTATTTCTCCTCCCACTACTCATTCTTGCTTCTTTGGGTGTTCTTTATTAAGGTATACTTTGGGGCGTATGAAGTTAATGGTGGCGCTGACGTTGAGCTTCTCCTTCAAATAAGCACCCAAGCTATTCGTTGGTAGATGTATGTGGTACACACCAAGCCTAACAATCCGTGCAGGTATTTTCTTGCTAACTCAGCACGCTGCTACATTTTGACATGCACGTACATATATACATATATATTATGATTTGGGCATTAGTTAGTCAGGTGCTGAAGTTATTTCCCTCTTCCTAGCAAATCGGCAAAATCAGCAAATCAATGAAGAGAAATGATGTGCATAAATTTTATAATACTCTGCATGATGTGACGCAGGTGTCGAAGTATTGGCAGCTAGCAAAAAAAAACTTAAAATGGCGCTTCTACACACCTTTAAACGTTTTGTGCATAAACTGACGTAATACAAGGTTTTTTGTTCACTTTCACAATATGGCTGTGATTTTGGAATGAGAAAAGATGTGAAATTTGAGTGTTGGTTGACATCTGCGTAAATCTGAATGATATACCTTATAAAGAAATTCTCTGTGTCAAAAAACAAACGCTTCCATTCCACCACCTAAATGCAAAAAACCTTATTTTACTCCCAAATTCGCAAAGGGGCAGCAAACCAAAACTTCCTTTATTTCCCGAGCGAGCAATGTGGGAGTATACAAAAACTACGCTCGGAGAAACAAGCAATCCGTATTTTCCCCGAGTGCGAGAGTGCTTGCCGAATGATCGGCATTCGAATCTCCTTCAACCTTCAAAGTAGGCATTATGATATTCTACACGAAACGACACACCCTTATTAAATAAAAGTTAAGAAAAAATGCTCAAAATTATTGATTACCAAACAGAACATACAGGTGAACTTTTTAAAGGTACTTTTGAAGGGGCCATTACAGTAATATCTTTTCACAACATCTCTTCAACAAGAACAAATTTGAGTTGGCTAACACACTGCATGTGAGCAAGGCAAAGCAAATAGGATAAGTAATATTTTTCAAAAGCATTTCTACTGCGCTTAACTTCGGCTTGCCTTTGGCATTCATGGTACAGTTAGCAGGCATACGGGCGCTCCGTTTTAATAAATCACACAGTTGCCTCGTTCTGAGTGAGATCGTTTCGTTCCGAGTTAGCATACTTTTGAAAAATTCATAGTTGAATTTTTTACTATTTAGCGATAGCTATTCATCAAGACAACCCGTGTCATAACACCTCAACTCTTTTCTAGACATGTTGGATTGCTCGACGTTTAGAAAAAGGTGCAGCGTGGGTGGAGTTTGCTCTTGCAAATACACGGAGTGACCGCTGGTGCTAAGTGATAAAATTTTTTTTTTAACAAATATAATAAATTTCACTGTGTTCCCCCACAGGAGCTAAGAAAATACACAACAATGCGGTACAGCAATTATGAAAGAGGAAGAGCTTTAGATTGCTGGATCACGTGCCGTTTTAGCCCTGAAAGTTTAAATTGCTTCTTACTTTGTGTTGAAGCTTTCCTAATTTCGTTTAAAATTTATTTAGTTTGTTCGAGAAATTTTGCATAAAATTCCTTTAAAGAAAAAAATTATAATAATTGGCGCGTACACTTCTGTTAGGTGTTTGGCCGAGCTCCTCCTCCTATTTGTTGTGTGCGTGTTGATGTTGTTCCACAAATGGAGAGACCTAGAGTTTTAAGCCGACTGCGAACGGCAGATATTTTTTTAAGAGGAGCTTTTTCATGGCAGAAATACACTTGGAGGTTCGCCATTGCCTGCCGAGGGGCGGCCGCTATTAGAAAAATGTTTTTATTAATTTTGCTTTCAGCGAGATTCGAACCAACAACCTCTCTGTGAATTCCGAATGGTAATCACGCACCAACCCATTCGGGCTACGGCGGCCGCCTTTATATATTTAATATTATATATTAATTACCTTTATTTTTATTTTTTTTCTAATTTACTTTTTAGAGTTCAACTACTCCACAAAAATATTTGGCGGATAATTTCAATAGTCGCCTTCACAGACGAAAACAGTGCTCGATAACGAATACAAATACACCAATTATTTGCTTCTAACACCATTTTTTTGGCTTCTGCACAGTTTTATAAAAGAATCGGACAAAGATACTTAAAAAATTAATGAACTACGAGTAAGTAAAAATGCTTATACAGGGTTTGATTGAAAAGTAATGAGCCTTATTTTTTTTAAGCAGTTTTATTAAACCTTTTAGCTTACACAACTAATATTCTTCAAAATAGGACCCTTGAGCGTCAATACACCGCTGGTAGCGGTCCTTCCACTGCAGGAAATATTTTTTAAACTCATCCGCCGGAATCGCGTTCAATTCGGCTGTCACAGTTTTTTGGATCGCCTCGATGGAGTCGAAACGCCTCCCCTTCAGCTTTCTTTTCAGGCGCGGGAACAAGATGAAGTCCGGAGGGGACAGATCTGGGCTGTAGGGAGGGTGGGGAGGCACCGGAAACCCCGGAGAGGTGCAGAGAAAGGCGGTGTGCGCCGGCGCATTGTCGTGATGAAGGGTCCAATTGTTGACGAGGTCGGGCCGAACCCGGGCGACGCGGTTTTTCAGTCGAAGGAGCACTTCTTTGTAAAATGCCGCGTTTACAGTGCTTCCTGGAGTTACAAACTCCTTGTGGACGATGCCTCGAGAGTCGATCGCTGTTCGTCTTCGACATCCTCCCGGCCTTCCTCGAACGACTTGTGCCACCGTTTTACCTGGGCACTGGACAGAGACTGGTCCCCGTAAGCCTCCTTGAGTAGTCCAATGGTTTCGGTACTCGTTTTGTTCAGCTTTACGCAAAATTTAATCGAGTAACGTTGGTCCAACGATCGCTGCATTTTCGCCACTGCAAAGTCCTAACACACTTTTAAAACAGCTTTCACGCGCGGAGCTATATTAACTGCCCCGCTTTTGCCAGCGAACTGAGATCGGTTTCTAGTGGAAGGTCCAACGGTCATTTTCCCCCACCAGCCGATTCGGTTGATCGCTTGGCAGCCGCTCCGCGCGGGAAGGCCCATTACTTTTCAATCAAACCCTGTATACTCATTTGGTTTCTCAAACGCTTTAGAAAATTGTATTTAAGCTGTCGCAGCTTCTTCACAGTTCACCCATTTCCTTGAAGAAACAGCGCTTGCTTTAAGCTAACCTAATTTTTATGTCGTCTAGCATAAGCAATAATCTAACTATTTATTTATTTCTATAATCTATTTCTTATAATCTAACTAAAAACTCACGAGTTTGCAATACTACACTCATTTGGCGTGGTTTAAAAATGCTTTATGTTTCGCTAAAAGTGCACCCAGACATTTTATAACTAGCAGTGGTGTAGAGCGTTGGTTGGTAAAATACTCAAGCACTTTACCATTAGCTTGAAAAGTGCCTAAGCCATTAGCTGGTTTTAGAAAATCACCTATGTGTGCATACATACATACACACGTGGCACTTCCGCGTAGAAAGCCAAAGTCACAAATGGTGATTGAAGTGATTGTAAAATGTTCTACGTAGCTGAGAAAATCCCGTGACAGTGGGTATGTAAGAACAAAAACCCTTTTGAATGCAGTCAACTGTGATGGAAAAGAGGATAGAATATAAGAAAAGAGATCAATGAAGCCTCTTGAAAATGTGACTAGTAATGCAGAAGCTGTGATTATCCTATTTAAGTGCTGACGACACATTTTTATACATAATTTGGCTTTTGTTAAAGTTGACAGCTGAAGGGCTTGAGCGTCAGCATTTATGAAATCGAATACATTAAAAAACAAATACATGAAAAAAGTTAAAAAAATACGAGATGTTTGCTAAAAGCACATAAAATGCAATGAAAAATGCGCATTTCTTTAAAAAGTTTGCAAAATTGTACACAGTGTAACAGAGCTAATATTCACGAATACGCCGGAATAAAAATTGTTGGCCTCTGTTTTCACTTAAAGTTTAGAATGGTTTTTTTTTTATAATTGGCGCGTGCACCCTTTTTGGGTGTTTGGCCGAGCTCCTCCTCGTATTTGTGGTGTGCGCCTTGATGTTGTTCCACAAATGGAGGGACCTACAGTTTCAAGCCGACTCCGAACGGCAGATATTTTTGTGAGGAGCTTTTTCTTGGCAGAAATACACTCGGAGGTTTGTCATTGCCTGCCAAGGGGCGACCGCTATTAGAAAAATGTTTTTCTTAATTTTGGTGTTTCACATAGATTCGAACCGACGTTCTCTCTGTGAATTCCGAATGGTAGTCACGCACCAACCCATTTGGCTACGGCGGTCACCGGTTACCAGGAAAATATCTGACTTCAAGTTAGTGATTGTTTCATCACTGTTGGCGTTCAAGACTTGAAAGACTTGTGGTATTGATAAGGTTAGGTTAAGTTAGTCTGGCTGGTATTAAGTCACGCATAGACCTTTTGGTCCTTAGCAATGGTCCAGATGGAGACCAACCACTATGAAAACTCAAAAGATATCATGTAGGATGTCAACGCTTTTGGCGAATCTAAGCAGAGCTGGGAGATCCGCTTTTGAGACGCCCTCTAGATCCTCAAACAGTGGGGCTCCCAGGCATTTTAAACGCATTTTTGATTATGCCGGACAACTACAAACACAGAAGGTGTTCTAAAGCTTATTCTACATCCTCTCTGCGTTTCCTGCATTTGTCCGTGCTAGCAATCCCTATTTTGTGACCATGTGAGGCCAATATATAATATGTATTAAGACCTGTCAGTATACCTATGTATAATAGCTCTGCAGTCCTTTCGTGAGAGCATAAGCACGAATTGAGTCAGTTTTTTGCACTTTGTTCTACACATGACTTTTGAACTTTTGCATGTGGTCAGATTGGTTTCCCTAGCTTTCACTCGCTCTTTCATGTAGTCGTCCATTTCGTTGTATATAGTATTTAGGGGTTTTGGTATGTCTTTATCTTGTTCAAATAATAGTCTAACAGCACTTCTTGTTATCTCATCTGTTATTTCGTTTTCCATAATGCCTTTCCGAACAGGTACCCAATAGATAAGCAGCCTTCTGTTTGCGGCTAATCTTCCTATGGTCTTCCTGCTCTGTTGAACATTTTTGGACTTGCCACAATATGAGCTTAATTCTCTTATTGCTGCGTGACTGTCCACGTATGTATGTATAAATTATTGAGTTATTTCTTGTTTTTATGTAGGCCAGCTCCGCTGCTTTCCCCACAGCAAAAACTTCCGCTTGGAAAATACTGCTGTAGTCCGGTAGCTTGATAGGCTGCCTAATCCCTAGTTTTGAGCAGTAAATGCCCGCTCCCACTCCATCCAAAGTTTTAGAGCCGACTGTGTACCATAGATGTGAAAAGACCTACGGCCAGGCTTCATGCCTTTGTGCCATACTTCCTCTTGAATTGTAGTATGAAACCTTCTCTCCGATTTAAAATACGGTGAGGCATGTAGTCTGTGCAACCTGCACTCCTATTTCTTATTGAACTATGTCCGAAGGTTCTACAAGTGAATACTCCAGCGGTCACTAACCTCCCCACGGACTTCACTGCCAGATTTTCCATCATAAGGTTAATAGGTGGGATGCTGAGTACCATTTCCAGCGCTGCCGTTGGAGTGGTTTTCATCACTCCTGTTATGCACAGAGCGTGAGCGATAGATCCCAAGTAACGCCCAGCTTTCTTTTACATGCATACAGTGCATTACTTGCCTTTTTCACCCTTTCCCCCACATTGTGCTTCCCCAGCAAGTTACTGTCCAGCATTACTCCAAAGTACATCGCATGATCTTCCACGCCCAGACCTTATACTTCCTAGTAAAAAGTATCATTTCCGTTTTTTCCGCATTTATCCCTAGCCCTGCGCGAGATGTCCATTGGTGTACAGTTTTAAGAGTGTTGTTCATCACATTACTGATGGTGTCTAGGTACATTCCCGTAACTACTATAGCTATGTCATCTGCACACATCACTAGTTGTGGTGCCATAATAGCGGCGATAGTACCCCACCCTGCGTACTAAGTACCTCTGCATGCTTATTTGGTAACGCTCGTAACATTCCACTCGCCTTATCTTTCTAACTATTTAAAATAGCATCTTTCGTCACGTTTCCACAATACAGAAACACAGCTGAACCTCAAGCACCCCATGAATATCGTTCTTAACCATGGTACCACAAGATGGCCTACCTTTTGGAGCATGGCTGGGATTCTTGAATAGCAGTTTCCTAAGCCTAGCCACTTCATTGGTGTCCTCCATATTACTACACAAGTTTTTCAGTAGAACTCATTGTCAGCAACTTTAGCTAACTTATAGAATTCATGTAGCCTACGCATTTGTGCTCCTAATTCCTTGTTCCGACAAGGAACTTGCGTCTATTACGTGTTCGGGGATAGGATCTTTTATAGGCTTTAACGGGAGTAGTTGCGAACAATTCATAGAGTGCTAGATCAATTACATTCTTCGAGGTTGGTCCAACATATGTTGGTTCTACACCTCTATTAGCTATTTCTAGGCTAGCATACTGATAAAGTTCTGCCAAAAACATCGGATGAACATTGCAAACACTTGCTTCTGCCTCCCACCTAGAAGAGTTTACACATGGAAATCTCAAAGTCGGTAGTTTTCGACTAAAGCTAAACGCTTAAGTGCAGAACACCTACCAATTCAGCAAGAAAGAAGCACCTATAAAATTTCTATAACATTACAGCGCCAATCAACCATTGGTGACGAGAAAGTATTAAAATGCGCGGAATATAGCGTTGAGTTAGGACAACATGCGGTCTACGAAGAATAACCAGTTGAGAGTCAGAACGACAGATATAACACTACTTACGTAAATAATAAAGCCGCTCTAAAGCACTGGTATAATTCTTTCAAACTGCCGCATACTGCTAGAGCTTTTCAAGCAGAGGTCATTGCGATCCTGCAGGCATACATAATGCTTAGAGAACGCGTGAGCGAGGGAGATATACAATTTTTCCGCCATGGTGCAGACGCAAACTAGTCAACTCCTGTAAGGAGGAGATCAAATCTCTTGGGTGTGCAGATAACATTTCTCTGACCTGGGTGCCAGAATATACATAGCAACATAGAGGGAAATGAAAACGCGGATGAGCTTGCTAGGAAGGAGTCGACTGCATTGGTCTCAGAAGTCTCATACCCAGACATCGTTATTCCTTTGACTGTTGTTAAAGGGGAATTGCACAACTTATTTCTCAGAAAAGCGTGTGCTGTTTCGGAAACCCTTTGGCCCCAGTACAATAGACGCAGGACACAGATAGTCCTGGGGACTTTTCGCAATTCATTTTCTTAAGTCGTAGCTATGTAGATCCTATCAACCCTTTCCATTTTATCAACCGCTCTGGTTGGCTATAGATACCTGCCCGTTGAAGGTCTTAAAATAGATCAAACGAAGCTATAATGCTACTTGGGTAGTGCCAGACTGATACATCAACCATTTCACTTACCTACTTAAAGCATTGGTCATATATTGGCCAGGTACGAAGCACCGCTTAATGACTTCAGCCGGAGCTGTGGAGATGAGAAAGGTGTTGAAGGCATTCCATGCCTATGTTGTGGCTGTAATTACATGAAATGTTCCCTAAGCATCGTTAGAGAATGATGCTGAAGTCTTTGGCCAGATATAAATCGGGGTCGATCCAGCAAAGTAGACCCTGTTAACTCTTTTGAGAACTCGGACCGTATAGGCTAAACTTACTTAATTGGGAAAACTTATTACATAGCACGCACGATTCTACTACTTTAAGGCCACATACAAATATAGATTTTGTGAAAAAATCAGGAAAGATGCTAATTATAATGGGGTTTGTGGCCTCCCAATGTACCCAGCCATCTAACTTAACCTGCTACTTTTAATTCATTTATCTTATAAACATAAAACATTCCAATTGCAAAATGGGGACTTAAAAAGGTTAGAGTCTGTATCGCTGTTCTTTTTCTTACTAAATAGAGAAAAATATTGAATTTCTCCATATGAAACCAAACGAAAACAGGTGGTTATCGTCCGATAACTCTTCTTTCCCCAGTAGTGAAGACGCTTGAAGCCCTTCTACTACCACTCCTCACAGAACACCTGACTCCAGCCCCACACCAGCATGATTTCCGAAGAGTGCACAGCACCACCACACGGTACTCACCATCATAAACACTGAGGTAAACCGCGGACTAAACCAAAACCGACAGTTTTTACCACCTGGACAAAGGAGGTTAAGCTGCCCCTTCAGGTGCACGTCGATGATACCCCAATACCGACGGTAAATAACCCCAGAATATTGGGAGTCCCTTTTGACAGATTGCTCTCCTTCTCAGCGCACACAACCGCTATTGCAACGAGAGTACAGAATCGCAACAAGGTCCTCAAGTCGCTCGCCGGCAGCACTTGGGGCAAAGACAAAGAAATGTTGCTGTCGACTTTCAAAGCAATAGGCCGACCGGTTCTTAACTATGCTGCGCCTGTCCGGTCGCTTGGAATCAGTGATACGCAGTGGACGAAGCTCCAGACCTGCCAAAATACTGCTACCAGGACTGCGACAGGGGGTCTCCTGATGTCCCCAATTCAACACCTGCATGACGAGGCTCACATGCTCCCTGTAAAGGAGCACAAAAAAATGCTCGGCAAGCAGTTTCTGCTAGGGTGTTACCGTAGGCCTCACCCATGCAGACACCTGTTTGTGCCTGAGCCACCTCCCAGGCACATCAGGAGACACTTCCTCAACTACGTGGACGAGATCCAGGACAAAACAGACAGACCACTCCAGGATCAGACAGAGTACAGACAGACCATAAACGACATTCATCGGGAGACCCTTACCACCTTCTTAAGCTCCCGACCTCCGAATGCCGTTATCGGAGTCCAACCACCACCTATTGCAGATGAAGAGCTCCAGCTTCCCCGAGAGTCCCGCGTAACCTTGGTACAATTACGTTCTGGATACTGTAGCAGGTTAAACTCCCACCTATCAAGAATCGACCCCGACATACCAAACATATGTCCGGCATGTGAAGGCATCCCGCACGACACTAACCACCTTTTCACATGCCCCATAAAACCCACTCATCTAACACCTCTCTCCCTCTGGACCCAACCCGTGGAAACAGCTAGTTTCCTGGGCCTACCGTTAGATGAGCTAGACCAAGACGACCGGTAACTACACTACACTGACAGGGCGAAGATACTGCTACAACAACAACAACAACAACAACAACAACAGGTGGTTACTTTGAGGCGTAAGAAAGTGCGTAAAACTTCCTTACAGTAAATCTATGTTTGCAAAGTTTCAAAAACATAAATACATGTAAAAGACAGCATAAACCTTGAAATATAACAAAACCTTGAAACTGTAACAAAATGCACCGTTCGCTGCATGCCGATGAGTAAGCTGCAAGCACAAAAATATACCTTAAAATTGTAAACTAAATGCTGAAGTAGGAAGGCAGCAAGCTGTCACAAAAAAGAAAAAAAGAAAAAATTACAATATGACAAATTAAGAAAATATGATACTAATTAGAAAGTAAAACCCGGCAATGAAAAGAAACTTTGAAAATCACGAAAGAATGCAACAAAATTTGAAGGCAAGCAATTGCCAACTGATAATTTTCAATCGCTTCGAACGTTCAAGCGCGTAAAAAGTTAGAATTTAGTACTATATGCCAGCCAAAAAGTATGTGAAGTCGGGGGAGTGGGTAACTTATAAAAAAGCGAAATTTGTCAACTACAAGTGTATGAATGAAGAATATTTCAAAGAATTGCTAGGTTTCCAATTTTTCAAAATAAAATCAGTCATAAGTCAGCAAATGCAATTTGTACAATTATATTGCTTTTCCCAACTTCAATTTTCTCTTCTTCTTACTTCGGAGCACATGAAACACCATTACTTAGTTGAAATTTCTAATACGAGCATGACAAATTTGCCAAGTAGCATAGTTTAAGGCGTCCAGGACACTTGTGATCATCTAGCTCACTCACAACCACGATGAGTTTAAAATCGATTAGTTGCTGGTGGTATGGGCGTCATCTTTCCAGAGCTGCAGCTGCTGCTGCTGTCACGTGCATATAAAAATTGCATTCAAATTGCACTCAAGCAACAGAGTCCTGGCTAGCAACATAGCACTAAAATGTAGATAAAAAAGACATGATTCAGTAAAAAACAAGACAAAAATAAACGTAAAATCTACTTTCGAATTTGTGGCCAAGCAGTGTCCTTGTTTACTTGCTTGCGAGTTTTTCGTATTTTGTAAGCTTCTTCGCTTCTTTATTTCGCCTTTTCATACGTGTTCCGTTGAATCCGCTTTTCCATGGATTTCGTATATGTAAAAAGAAATAGTTTTTCTCCCGCATGCTCCCACTTTCGCTTACCCAGAGTTGTTATGCAATAACCCGACCTGCCTATTTTGCGAGGTGTGCACGTAACACAAATTCCAATGAATTATATTTAAAGAGTTAGGCGCTGCCGGCTTATGGCATGTAGAAGGCGTGAGCTTCCTTGGCTTAGACGTCACGTGTTTCTTCGTTAAAATTGTATGCGTGCCACAATTTCAACTTCGCATTCAATCACTTCGGTCAGGTATAAAAGTTACTGCTTAAAGTGTAGCATATCCGTAGGCGGCACCCAGAAGTTCTTAAGTGAAATGAATTGCAAAGTGTAGGTAGTGAACTTTAAGGTAAATGGTAAACTTTATTCAAATTTCGAGGCGCAATTTTCAAATCGATATATATTTTTTTTCTGGTTTGTTGGAAGAACTGAAGGAGGGTAGGAAATGGATGCAAGTCGCAATAAAATTTTTCTTTCTAAGTTCAAAAATTATTAGAAACTAACTGATGCTCGCGTCACTTATTCTGTGTCACTTTACAACATAAATATTATATATATTTATTTGGTTAAAAAATTAGAAAAAAATGTTTATGTAATGTTTGAAAGAAAAATTCTTTATTAACAAAATTTCTTTCAACAACTTGTCACGTTTCTCTAACTGTTGTAGATTATCAGCATTGATGGTTTGACAGCAAACTATTAGTTCGTAGGTCACACCCATGTCAGCAAATCAAGCCGAGTGAGCCACTGATCCATTTCATTCTCATTGGCCCTCTAGGAGGCACTGCAGTTAAGCTATTTCGGTAATTTTAGTTAAACATAGGTATTTCTTATCAAGTAGCTCGTCTGCAGCGCCACCAAGTAAATCAGTTTGTAGCTTATAACAAGACCTAAATCTTAAAACTAACAATAAAAGTTAGTCCTTTCTGTAGTTTTTGAGCCGTTTACTAGCAATGAAAACTTCTGTTATTTTATTTATATAAATAATAACGAGGGGCAGCTGGAAAGTTCCGAACCTAAAGTACTTGCACCAAGGCTAACGACTAGCTGATGAGTTGCGAATTGCGAAATACCGGACTACCATATAATTAAAATGTTTCGTAAAATTCTTGACTACACTCTAAGTTATCCAACCCAAAATGTCACCATTCAGACAGTCGCTGAGTCTAGCGAAATATGAAGAATCACTATGGTCAAACGATGGACACATTCGCTCCATTGATTAGAAGCTGACAGGCAGGCCGACTCACTAAAATTAGTTAGAATATGTAATTCGCTAGAATATGCATACCTTACTTAAAGATTCGAGCGGGTACAACAACTTTTGTCAAATTTTCTCTCTGCTCCTTACATTTTGAGGTAATATAATTATAGATGTCAATCAATCAATCTAAATTCGTTGCGTAGAAGAGGGACTCTCCTATCACAAAGCTCTATGTTCGTGGTGTTGTAGGCCCTCCTATTCTCTTGGAAAGGGTTCATTTCCTCGCTGGCCATAGAAATGTGTGTAACGATTGCGAAATCGCCCTAGCTTTCATTGTTGTATGTGTTCGTAATGTATATTTTCCAAATGTATAAACATTAGCTTGGACAAAGCTTTCTTGTGCACTCACCAAGTTTTTAATTTTCGGTGACCCAGAGTAGAATCGCCTATTTAAGTCTTCAGTATAACTGCACTATCCCCCAAAATTTTAAAATTATAACCTTCCGTAAAAACTAAGACCCTTTGGGCCAGTGCTGGATCAACATTTCGGCAAAGTTCATCCTGGATAGATAAATTTTAGAAGCTAAAATGTTTGATCTTCGTTAAAGTTAATCTTGCGCAAATCCAAATTCCAGTTAGAAAAGTATAAACGGTAAATGCGATATACTTTATGTACACTTTTATGGACTTAATTTTATTCTTTTCCCGATTTTTCTCTTGTGCATTAGTCCTTTTCACTAAACAAAAAACTATGACAGTATTCGAAGACCCTAACACTTTTTCATTTAGTGGAAATTTCGGAAAAATTTATTGTGGAGAGGTGAAATCTTTTTAATGCCTTTGCGTACAAATCCGGCACTGACTCAAAGTCAGAAAGATATCCGAGCTGCGTGTCATCTACTGCCCATGCAATTCGTTGTCTAAGTTGAAAGAATCTCGAACAAGCATTAAAAGCTGTTTCCGTTCAAAATTCAGATGGTGTCAGCCGACTGCCGAGCCCGCTTAACAGTCAGTGGTGAAAATACCTGATTCTTTCGAAAAATTGCCGACTGTGACGAGGTGAATTTCCATTTCTCTTGACATGTGAACAAACAAACCCCTGTTTTGAGAAACCTGAAGTAATCGTGTTTTTTATGAGGTACCATTCCATCTACAAAAAGTGATAGCTGTTTTTATAGATCATGTTATTAGGTCAGAATTTGGAAAGGTGGTGACTATAACTGGCGTACGGTATCCGATCATGTTGAAAGAATTCTTAATACCGAAACTAAATGAGTGGGATTTGATACTTATGTGATAACACCAAGGTGCTAGCAGTGCCCACACAGCGCGCGAATAGGAATACTTTTCCTGGCCGTTCAGCTTCTGGCTTATTGAATTTTGAACTGCCAGTGAAATCGAGCGATCTAATGGCCTCAGACTACTACTGTTGGACTACTTTGATAAACCGCAGGCTTTTCAAGTCTCTCAGGAACAACAATCGAAAAGGATTCGACAATTTAGCGCTGGGAATCTTGACGAACGACAAGCAAAATGCCGTAAAAGCGATGAATCTTCTATCAACTCTTTTGGAATCTGAGGGTCCGATATAAGTTTACTGTAAAGTAAATATTTTTAATAATTTTTTGCGTTCAAAAATTTGCTTTTATAATTTTTTATTAAGTTAATAAGGTCAACGTTTGTCGACAACTTAACAAGCGGTCAGATTGGCAAAAGTGCTTCGACAATTGGTTCAAGCGCATGCGAAAGTGTATAGAACTTCTCGGAGAATATTTTGAAAAACAATAAAGTGATTTTCGATGATTAAAATTTGTTTTTGTTTTCTAATCCCGACACATAAAAGGCACCCCTCGTATACATACTTATAAGAACAATAACAAAAATTAAAAAAATGTTAAAAGGGATTAGCTTTAAAATGGTCTGAGGTAAAATTGGTCTTCATTCCCAAAGAAGGAAAAACTACACATATGAAACCGAAAATGCCTAGAGCGGTTACCAAATGTGCATATCAGGAGAAAGATTAGCAAAAACCATTCCAAACTTGCATACAGCAAAGGCAAATAAGAGGAGAGAACGCTTCACTCGCTAGTCGACACAATTGAGAAATCAGTTCACTGTAAGGAATATACCCTTGCCGTCTTTATTGACCTCGAGATTGCCTTCAACAACATATAAACGGAAACAATTACAAAATCGCTAACGAAAATGGGAGTAAATGGCGCGGTAGTCTCGTTTATGGAATTAATGCTGATCGGGCGTACGAATGCTGATAACCGCAAATTTGAGCGAAACATCCATCAAGAAATTTCCGTCAGAGGCACACCCCAGGATGGGCAAATCTCTCCACTTCTGTGAAACCTGACTGTGAGTAATCTTCTACAGCAACACAAAAAATGGCAATCTCGGTAAACACCTTCTCGACATTGGTGTAAAAGTCGAAGATTAGAAGTAAATCGGGAAGAAACGGGATTGCTACTATTAATCAGAAGACATAACACCCATTAAAGTGGCATAAAGTGTTAAATGGGCGGCAATGGCCTGAATAGGGAGCTATATTGGAGGCCCAATCGAGACCCTCCAAGGTAACATCGAAATCACGCACAACTTTTACCGAAATGGCTGATTCATTGCACCTAAAGGTAACATGAGTATGAGTGACTGGCCATTGTGACATTGAGGGTAACTATAGGACCGATGAACTCGGTCAATACTCGGTACCAAGCACACAGGCAATAACATTGGCATACCCTTGCAAACTTCTAAGCTACTTATTTTTGTGGAAATTGTAAGAGCAGCGAACGTAAGATGGCGCAGTGAAACGACCTGCAGAATCGCTCGACAATTGTGGCCGGCTCGGAATGTTAAATACCAGTTCCCTATGCGGTATCACAATAGGATATCAGTTTGAGTGTGATCCGTTTGGACAACTGCTTTAACCTTAGCTTTAACCATAGCTTCAAAATACAATAACTTTCTGCAAATCAGACATATGTAATTATCTTGAATCTTTATTTTATAAGATGTAGAAATATAGAAATTTTAAGAACCAAATGGGGCTACTAAAATTATGTTTTAAAATAATCGAATATCTTAAAAATAAGCCCATGCAACTTACATTTCAACAAATTTTCTAACAGCTCTAAAAATATAAATCAAAAGCAATGTCAGCAGTTAAGAGAATAATTTTTCTAATTATTTTTAGAATAAAAGCAAAAGAAAATCGCCTTCCAGCCAACGCAATTTGCTCTTGAGTAGGGTGCATGGATCTCCGCATAGATTGAATTTATCCCTCTCTGGCGAAAGCACTTTATTTGAGACAACGTTTTTCCCCCAATAGGTTTCATTACTAAATGAGTAATAAAATTACCTCACCGTAGCTAAATGCACAGAAACCCAAACCACTGAGTGAAAAATTTAATGCGAAGTTGCAGTTTTATCCTTTCGTTTTCTTTAGTCGCTTTGCCAACGGAAGCTCCTTCTGGGCTGCTTTCATTACGAACTCAATAAATTCAAATGAAAGAAATTTTGCCATTGAATGTTAAACTTAAGAAGTTATTTTGCAATTGGCTTGAGGCATACCGCAAAACCCAAAATCGAAAAAAGCAAATGGCACTAGTAAAAGTGGAAATAAGTAGAAGTCCAATAAATGCTTAATTGCAAACGAACAACAACCCCCAAAATGTGAAGTCGTAAAAGTATGTTTTTTTTTCCTTTTTTGTAATGAACTTTCGGGCTTGCGGTCCTGCGAGAGCAGCCAAATATAATTAAGCTGAATCGAGCAGCGGTGGGATTAGCAAACCAAAGGAGACATTTTGCAGTGAGGCCAATGGAAAAAAAAGGAATAGACGGAAAAAAGAGGCAAAGTTAAAATAAATCTTTTGAGGAAGTAGCGGCAATTCCAGATGAAGGAAACGAAGAGTAACTTTTGCTTTAAAAGAAAAATATCTAATGAAGTAAAGAATGAAATTTCGGGGCTGCTGCTTCCTGGGCAGTTGACGTGCCAAGAATTGCCTAGAGGCGGAAAAGTTGAGCTTATAACTTTGAACCCCAACGCACACACTCACACAGAAGCAGTTAAAGTTGTATTTATTGCTTGCTTATTACACCTTTTATATGTAAATGTGTCTGTTTTTGTAAAAGCATTTGGCAGCTAGAAAAGCATTTAATGCCACCAATGGCTCCACTACCACTGCCACTATCTCCACAGGTGATAGAGACACAATCGTAAAATTGGTAAATAAATAAAATTAAACCAAAACTACGTGGCTGATATCGAATTGGGCAGTTGAATACTCGCAACAGCAATAAACAACAACACTACCAGCAGTGGAGGCACAAATAAACAGTTATTGCTTTCTACCCAAATGCAAAACACACAGAAGCAATTTTCAGTGGTGCGAAAAAGTGGTAAAACGTAATATAACGAAAGTGTAGAGGAGGTCAGACAATTGCCACAAACTGAGTTGTATTGAAATTGGACGGTGAACGTTGCTTTAGAAGTGGCAGTATCTGTGCGGCGGTGCTCATTAATTTGAAAATACGATCACGTTTCACTTGGCGGAAGGCAACAAAGTCTTAAAGTAAGTGAAAGAGTGAACTATAAATATTTGAAAATGGCTTATATATTGGCTCAAAATAAATATGCATAATCCTCTGAATTTTATATTAACCTGACCACAATAGCAACCCCAAATGTAGCCTGGAGATGCGCGAGATTAACGCATGAACAAAAGCAGTAGGTATGCAAGGAGCAATGAATTCCTGGCCATCTCGATACATTAGTCATCCATCCCGTGTGGAGTTGCCTGATCTCCCATCGGGCGCGTCCCAGGTGGTAGATAGGGAAGCCCTGGCATCATAATAGTGGCCTTCCCAGCTGGGTTAGGTTCCAACACTCGTATGATGACTCAAAGTTGGCATAGAATCAGGGTGCCATCCGCGAACCAAACTGGCTAGGGAGGAGTCCCGAACAAAAACCGAAAGATAATGGAAAACGATGGATTAATTACTCCAGGTGGAACCCACACAAGTGGCAATCCACCCGCTTCGACAGCAGGGGCATGGATTCTGGAGGCCGCAACCAATACCCAAGTCTCTCAGCTTTATGAGCGAGAGCGCATCCTGGAGGAGACGGGGTTTGCTATCGCAATGCCCTCTTCTTCAGAGCCAAAAAAAATTTTCCCGGTTTCGGAGGGCCTGACTCGTGAGGCTGCTTCGGTGGCGGCTCGACCTCCCAAAGAAGAGAAAGGAGAAAGCGACGGGCAAGGCGGGAGAAATCCTCATGCGGCTCTGTCGGCCCTTCTGCGTCTGTGTCCTCCAAAAGGCCTCGATCGGTGGAAGTCACACCAACAGAAGCCAACGGGTTCTCGGTGGGCACTGGCGCTCCAAAATTGTCTCGATCTAGACGTAAGCGGAGGAAGACGGTGGCTGAAAGCAGCAGACCTCCCTGCCCTGAGGCTGATGCTGATATCCGCGCCACGACCCCCCAAGGTACGAGCGTGATATCGGCGCCAGTCAATGTGGCGGGCGATGGTTCTGCTGAGCCGCGGTCTAACCGCCGCCTCGACAACTTCGTCAGTGGAGGATGGTGAGCTGGATCTTCGCCCGAGCACATCCAAGGATGTGGCCAAGCCATTTTATAGCGATAAAGCTGCTGGCCCACGACCTGTGGCTGTAATCGGAAAACTGGGGCCTGACTATCAGCTGGCTGATGCAGAAATTAAAATCTGCAAAGTCCGGCTGATGCGTTGGGTTGTTGCCTCCAACGCGAAGGGCTATGAGACAAAGGACGGCACCATAAGGGTGACGTGCGCGTTTCTGGCCAACTTTGAGTGGATCAGGATCGCTGTTAATAACGTGCCCCCCATGGGGAACACTAGCTTCGCGGTCTACAGCGAGGAGAGTGTGTCCTACAGGAAGGCCATCTGCTGGGTTCCGGATCCCGATCTGTCCACAACGGATGCACTGTCTTGCGTGCTTGACATTTACGAAATGGGACGCTATACGCTTAACCAAAATTGGGAAATATTGAAAACCTATTTCCAAAGTGGTGAGTCTTCTTCTTATTCCGCGGTTGCAGTAAATGGCGAGCGTTACCGTGACATGCTCAACGAGTTTTTGTTTCCAAAAATTGAAGAGGATGACATGGACGACATTTGGTTTCAACAGGATGGTGCAACATGTCACACTGCCAAAGTTACACTCGAACTTTTGGCTATCAATTGGCCGCCTCGGAGCTGTGATTTAAGCCCGTTGGACTATTTTTTGTGGGGAGCCGTTAAGGACAAATGCTATGCGAACCATCCAGAAACGATTGATGCTTTAAAACATGAAATCGAAGTTGCCATTCATGGAATTTGAGCCCAAACAATCGAAAATGTGCTTAAAAATTGGGTTGATCGAATGGCCTACTGTAAAGCCAGTCGTGGCAGTCATTGGAATGATATTATTTTTCATTCATAAATGACAATGTTCAATCTTCAAAATAAAAAAAAAGTTTGAAAAAATATTGATTAGTTTTTTTTTTATAGCCAATTCAAAAAGCAAATTTTACATGGCCCACCCTATATATCGTTGGCAACTATGTACCACACGGAACTAATTATCTTAGAAGTATTAGCCTTCCCGCTACAAAATGGGAACTCAAAATCAGAAACAAACTTTATGTGGCACATGCATAAGAACTAAAACATTAAAAACACACACACAAATGAATGTGCGTGTATGCGTCTACTTAAGCTTGCATTGAGTACTCCAATTTAAACAATTTTGTTTGCCATTTCATGAGCTTTGCCACATTGCAACTAGTGCGTTGCTTAGAGACAACAAATACAATATTGCATGCAACGTTTTGCATTGCCTACAGCAATGAATTTACAATATTTGTGCGTGATAATGCTTACAGTATTCTGGCAGCAATAGAAAGTGGCTTCCAGTGGGACGTGAGTGCCGGTAAGTCTTCACACAATGTCTGGTGGAGGCGACTTAGTGAAGAATAAAGGAAATTGAGTGAAGTTGAAAGGGGTTCATGGCACTTGCATTTGCATAAGCAAACATGTACATAAATACATAAGTGCAGGGAAGTAGGTGAAGCAATAGTATAGTTTCGCCAGGCACGGAAGCAGCCGAAGGCGCATTAATTTTGAGTAGGAGTTCAAGCCACTCATTTGACAGTAGATTATTAGATTTATTGCTTAATTTTTATGGACTGTGAATAGTAAATTTTTACACATTTTTGTATCTACTAGGAGGCATAAACTCCTCGGAACGGCAGATGTATTTTTATCAGAAGCTTTTCATGAAAGAAACACAGTGCAAAATTTTCCGTTATTTGCCGAGGAGCAACCGCTATGTAGTCAAGTCCTGTAAATCCAGGCTGAACTATGTCGGTAGACATAATAGCCTGATGCTTACATGGGTCCCGGGACACGTGGGTATCGCGCGTAACGAGACCTCTGACTCTTTAGCTAAGATGGGCTCTGAGCCCAACTTCTTTGGCCCAGAGCCCGTTTTGCCACTCCCTTCTGCGGCCATCACAGCCACGGTTAGCAAATGGGTAACTACCACCCACAAGCGAGCTTGGCAGGCTGAGAGAGGCTGCAGATGGACAAAACTGATGTTAACTGTCATATCCGATCGACTGTCGCAAACCCTTCTGTCATTAAGCAGAGGGGAGTGCAGACGGCTGGTTGGACTGATGACGAGCCACTTTCTGTGGGTGGGCAAAGCACATGGAAAAGTTGGGCATCTCAGACAGTGTACTCTGCCTAGCTTGTGAAGAGGAGGATGAGACGGCGGACCACTTCCTGTGTGTCTGCTTCGCCTTCGCTCGAATCAGGTTTGAGGTCTTTGGCACTGATGTGTTAAGAAGCCACTTCTTGGCTCCTTGGCACCACAAGATCTACTCAGATTTCTTCGGAGATCGGGTAGATTTAAAAGAAATTAAAAGGGAATCCAAGTGTAGTACAATGGACTCAATTAATGTCTGAGTGCTGCACTTGCTGCACACAAAAAAAAAAAAAAAAAAAAAAAACCGCTGTGAGATGAAATATTTTCTTTTATCTGGTGTTTCATGCCCACATTGGGCTTTTTTTAGAGTTTTGATTTATTTCAAGGACCCGGTAGTTCCTATTAGAATCAAAATTTTCAAAGATAAGGCAACATTTTTTCAAGGAATTCCTGGATGATTGTTTACTTGCTATCTGCCAAACTTCACTAATTCCTATATCTACATTTATTCATTTGTTACTGTATTGATTACTACTCTTTCGTATATGCTTAGCCTTAGCGGCAGGGCAGTACCTGCCGTGTATTTTCTAATATTATAATAAACCAAGGAATTCACTTTGCAGTAATGAAGCGAATATTTCCACACATTTCAAATTACTTTACCTTTAACCTTTAGCGCAATATCATAATTAACAGTCCATAGGCCGCGATATGCATCAAGCTTACTAAGCCACAAATATATAGCATATGCGAATGTTCGAAGGTTGTGCATATAGAGCAATATAGCTCGCATAACCTCAAATGTATTTACTCTCGCATGTTATGTGTTTACGCCCCTAAATTGCACTCAGTTTAATACAATTTTATTGCAATTTCAAAGGTTTGGCAGCTATTTTCTGCTTTTGCATACTTATATATTCGTCTCAAAATCGTATTACAAAATTGGAAAGTCAAACGTATACACGTACACACCCCCTTACTTTCCCTAATGCGACAGCAATGCTTGAAGCGCGGTAGTACGAATCTACAAACATGTGTTAGTATGTGTGTGCCATTGCACTACATGTATTAGAGTTATAATCAAATTGAAGCAATCAGGATGGGGGAGCTCGAGCCAAATAGGAGGCAAGTGTGTAGACCTATACATATAAATGCATGCAAGGGTATCAACCAGTATCGAACTGGTGCCTTTGCAGTGAATATAGCACAATGACTAGTTTCAGTTCATTCTCCTATAGCGGCAGCTTTTTTCCAATAGCTTCGACTCGGTATTAAATTTGATCTATAATATTTCGACGAAAAAAGTGCTATTCGGCTCAGGCTCGCAACAGGCGATATAGTAAAGCAATAGTGTATAATTTGAGGTTTCCTAGATACAAACAAAAATAATAATTTGTGAACTTAAAGTCACACTCATCATCATCTATACATTAGCGTTACAGCCCGGAGTGGGCTTTAGCTGCCCCAGAAATCTTCCTCCATTCAACTCGATGTAGCGCTAGAGATTTCAGTTTTTTACGCCTAAATTTTTCAGGTCCTCGGTGACGTTATGCAACCAAGCTGTTTCAGGTCTACCACTGGGTCTTGAGCATAAGAGATGGAAGTCCAGCAGTAGTTTGTGTGGCCTACCGCCATCCATGCGGATGATGTGACCTGCCCACCTGATGCGTTGCAACTTGATAAGTCTTACAGTATCTTCCCCATTGCCAGCTCCTTATTGTGCCTAATTCTCTACTTGCCATATTCTTCGCGTATTGGGCCAAATTCTTTACGCAATATTTTGCGCTCAAATATTCTTAAGCGCTTCTCATCTGCAAGATTCGTGCTCCCAATTTCTGTGCCATAGGTCAAACGGGTCGAATATAATATAATGAATTTTATTAAAGCACAAAGGTGACACAATAACGGAATTTAAAGAAAAAATGGCACTGTATTCTAGTCCGACGCGAATAAGCAAATAATTGTGTCAAAAGCCATCAGCGACCACATGACGCTTCAGTCGCAATGTGTATGCAGTTCAATTGGTTGTATACAATTTTCCACTTTGGAACTGTCCCACAAGATACTACCAGTTCTTTACCAGGGTAAATATATTTTATATTTATTTAAGTGTATGTGTGTTCGCCGAGACCGCATTAAATTTGTAACACGGCTACCATATTTTGTACATATATTTCACACTACCATTCATATAAACTTGTATGATTCACTTAATTTTCCATTTCCCTTTGGATTTCACGTAAATTAATATAAGTCCACAGACATATAGAAAATATGTCTGAGAGGGTATGTAGCGGGTGTTTTTGTGTTATTTCTGTTCAGTGTATTCAGTTTGTATGCGGTCTCCCTTAGGTTGGGTAAGCGCATACTACAGACCTGAAACAATGAATGAAGCTAAAAGGTGTTCGCTAACGGCGATAACCCACATGCAGAAAATAGCAAACCTTTCAATTATGAAATAGCTTTTCATAAAAGTCATTTGCTCTTCAGATATGGCATAGAACTTTAGCCTCATCCATTTGCTGGAATACATCAAGACCGCGAATTCGAGAAAACGTTGGGTAATACACTGTGCGAGGTCCAAAAAATAGTCGATTTTTGGGAATTTTTTTTTTGTAGGTAGGAATGATTATTCGAGGATCGAACAAAAGGCAATTTATTATATATATATTAAACTATGTTGATGTAAATTTTTAGTAAAAAATATTGAAAAAAGGCAAATTTTAACGTAACGAGTTAAAAAAAATGATGTCGTCTGGTAGCAGCGATAGAGCAATGAATAATCATCTGAAATCAAAAAACCAAAAATTTTATTAATCTACACAATAATGGCTATCGTTGTAGGTAGCCTTTTTCTGTTTTTGACAAAATGGTGGTGATTTGACCATTTAAAAAAAAAACAGTTATTTTCAAAATTTTGAAAATCGGCTACGTACAACGATAGCCAATGCGACAATAAAAATTTTGAAAAAAAAAATTCAAATCCACATTTTCTTGAGTAGTTATACTAACAATTTATACAAAAAAAATCGA